>JAJLRJ010000002.1:43282996-43745751 GCA_024195265.1 Dendrophyllia cribrosa | reverse complement strand
CAGAAGTCACAACAAATTTAACGCAACAATGTCATCAAGTTCTCACCCTCACACCACACACATTTATATATCACGCAAGGACATGTTTTTGTGATTCATCGTTTTTGTAACAAAATTTGCCTTAAATGCATCCCAGTCCGCCATCCACTAAATATAATCAAAGGCTCCTTGCGAGCCAAGTCGTGAATATGAAACAACTATGGGAACTTTTCCTACCCTACACAAGGTGGGTCCTCTTAGATTGTACATGTTATGGCTACTCCCCTTATGTTGCAGATCCACGTACCAATATCTTTTACTAAAGAAGGACCTCTAAAACCTTTGTGTGTGTACCTAGCTGAGGGAGTCCTGGTTTATTTTCCAGAGCGTATAGCAATAAATAAAAAGTAAAAAATCACTGTCATATACACTTTAAAGTAAGGCTGTCTCTTTCTCTTAGGGGGTACCCAGCAGTATCAGAATAGAATTCGACGTGTGCAGACATGTCTATATTAATATATCCATTCATCAAAGCTTTAGAAAAAAAGTACATCAAACAGAAATCGTCTATGTTCTAGGGAAAGTAGGAAAAAAGACAAAAAATACAAAACTAAAAAAAAAATGCTTTGCTGGAATGCATTAAAAAAAAGACGGCTCACTTGTTATAAATATTTTTGATGAACATCACAGAACGTCAGTTGTATGTAATCTTTGAAAACAATCTGCGGAAATTCCCCTTTCGATTTCGGTTTTTCATGTCAATTTAATTACAAAGTAGCGACGCGTGATTAAGTTCGGGCGAATCTACTCTCGGTCCGGGCGAATCCGCAACTCCAGGCGAATCAACCATCGGGCGAAACGATCGTAATTCCAAGCATGTTATATTGTAACCTTGTAATTCTCGGCTCACGCTTATAGAGGAGGTAAACTTATGGAGATTTGAATAAAATTTTTCGAAAGAACATTGTGTTGTCCATTTTTATGTGTTTGTTCACCATTGCATAGATTGAAAAGCCATTTTATGTAAACAAAACAAGACTTGAATTTGATAGTTTCCGGCGCACGCTAAAAGAACGAGGTATACATTCAGCATTCATGTTTAGTTCCTTGCTTCCTCTCCGTGTTTATTTTCATGTTGCCTGCTTCGGCCCCGCGTGTTTAGTTATAACCTGTACCGGATAAAATTCGGTGTATTGGAACGAGGTATACTTTTATGTTTAGTTCCTTCTTCCCTCCCCGTGTTCAGGTGATCTGCTCGCGTGTTTGCTGTGTGGTTTGTTATAAGCTGTACCGGATAAAATTCGGTGTATTGGCGAGGCATGTTAGTTCCCGGCTCACACTTATAGAACGAGATATACATTTATGTTCAGTTCCTTGTTCCCTCCCCGTGTTCAGGTTATCTGCTCGCGTGTTTGCTGTGTGGTTAGTTATAAGCTGTACCGGATAAAATTCGGTGTATTGGCGAGGCATGTTAGTTCCCGGCTCACGCTTATAGAACGAGGTATACATTTATGTTTAGTTCGTTGTTCCCTCTCCGTGTTCAGGTTATGTGTTCAGGTTATGTGCTCGCGTGCTCGCGTGTTTACTGTTTACGGATCGTGAACGGATCGTCTATCGCTTTCTCCATTCGTTCCAATCGTACGAATCGACTAAATGTTGTGCCTGGCGACCCTCAAATTATGTTAATGAGCCAAGTCCCTATTATGATGGGATAATGAGAAGCATTTTACAGATTGACTACTTCTTTTACTGTTTGTACGGATGGTACAGATGGCGAGCCCACTTTGACAAATCGGTACTGCTTTTACTGTTTGTACGGATGGTGAGCTTACTTTGACGAATTCGTACGCGTGTATATTGGACATGGGTGGGTAACCCCGGGTTGCCTTTCACATTGTATACATGAATCTATTTTAATGTCACTTTACTTCAGAAATCATCGTTAATTACTCTACGACAAAAATGTACAAAATTTACAAGTTAATTTACGCACTATAAGAAAAATTTAAGTGATTACACGGTGCGTCATTACAGTTGGGGCTACTATTTAACAAGCGCTTGTTTATTAACAAGGTCAAGATAAGATAATAAAAACTCTTCCCTTCCATATATACTCATGCCAAATGATGGCAAGCCCAGACGAAGGAACATTCCCTAATAAGCGACAGCGGTCTTGAGTCAGCAAGAGTTGCCGAGAACGCATGAGTGAGTTGCCGGCAACTCTTATGATAACTTTCAGCGACTTTAGTTCTCTTTTTTTTTTTCGGCTTTGCATTATGATCGATAACTCATTAACAGCAACCGTCTCTTCTAGTTGATTAATTCCACGAGAAGAATTCAGCAAATCCTTTACAACTAACTTGACAAATGTGGCCTCTTTCACCCTAGGTCATCATTATAGAAACTGGGGAGGAAAGGTGCCTGGGAATAGGTGTAGTGGATGAAGGCTATGATACCAGAGAAATGCCAGGATGGTATAAAGAATCTGTTGGATACCAAACTGATTTTGGAGTTATCAATCACAATTCTCATGAAGAGGCATGGAGCAAGAAACGTATCGATGGTATGAAATCCTGCGAGACTCTACCCAAATGAAAACCTTAAGTTTGGCCATTCATTTGAAAGCTATTGAATAGGTCTTTCTCTTTGATACTGTTTTCATGCTCTAAAAGTGGTTCTCACATTTGAGGCCTTTGTTGTTTGCCCAGTACATGTTCGAAACTGAATTTATTTAGTTGCTTCAAGTTAAAAATAAGTGCGTGACAATGATGTTAAGTGTAAAAAACACATTTAAGTCAAACTACTGAGCACTACTTTTTTGTGGTGCAAGGGGACGCTATCTTTGCATTTGTTTAATAATAACATCCTTATAGTGACTATTCAAATGTAAACTATAGAGCAGTGCCTTATTAACTCTATTGAGGTCGGGCATTTTTTGGCAATATACGCAATATCCCCAATTGTAAAATACGCAATATACGTAATAGACCAATTTCGATATATTAAAATTCATACTTGGCTCCGAGGCTAAGGGGAATAAAACAAAAGAAATCACATCGAGGTCCAGGGATGAATAATTTATTTCTTTTGTCTTATTCCCCTAAGCCTCGGAGCCAAGTATGAATTTTAATATATCGGAATTGGTCTATTGTATTCGCAAAACGGTTCGTTTCAACAGCGGTCGACTTTCAAAAAGTCATGTTGCGCATGCTCACCATTCCCACGAGGTTTCCTTGCATCTTTGATAATCCTTTGTTATCTGCATCATTTAATTATGAAAGACACGGTTTTAAAGTTCCTTGATACCTCCTTTACCATCAGAACCGGATAGTTCTACGGAACCGCATCCAGAGCTTTAAAGATGGTAAGTAAATGTTTTGCCTCAATGTTTTCGGCACTGTGGTTATAAGTTATCCTAATGGCCTGTAATTTGAAACTAATCAACAAAACGTATTAAAAACGTGCTGAAATATACTTGTAATGTATACAGACTCGCTCGTCTGTCTGGGATGGCCGGAGGAGAATGTCGTGATCATGCCCTTCTCGATCGCAAAAGAATTGCTACACATACCAGGAGATGGCAAAGTTTCTATACCGGGTCTCCATAAATCTGGCAGCTAGTTTGAGTGTTCTGAATTATTAAATGTGTTGCTCGAGAATGAATCCGGATACTTTGAACTGAAAGCTCGTTACATTGATTTATGCACATACTGTATGCAGGCAATTAGGATAACTTATAACCACAATGCCGAAAACATTGAGGCAAAGCATTTACTTACCATCTTGAAGGTTCTGGATGCGGTTCCGTGGAACTATCCGGTTCTGATAGTAAAGGCGGTATCGAAGAATTTTAAAACCGCGTAGTTTCATAATTAAATGATGCAGATAACAAAGGATTATAAAAAATGCAAGAAGATTAATATTGTAAACACATACCACAAAACTCATCCATTTTGCACGCGCAATAAGACTTTTTGCAAGTCGACCGCTGTTGAAACGAACCATTTTACGAATATCGCGTATATTGCGTTTTTTACAAATTGACATTCGGGGAAATTGCGTATATTGCGTACATTGCGTATATTACGTTGCGTATATTGCCTTGCGTATATTGCCTGATATTGCGTTGCGTTGCGTATTTTACAACAAGCTCTTCGTGAATACCAGTTAAGACATGTCTTAAAAATTTAGTAGGTCCTGAGTTTAGGAGAAAAAATAAGACGTCTTAAAATAGGAAGTCTTCGTGAATACCAGTTATCTCCTAAGTTATATCTTTTAATTCAACTAAGTTGTATATTTGGTGGCATTTGACGATGTAACGTGGAAATAAGCTGAGTAAAATTTGTTATTTCGGCGGGATAGTGTCCCTTTAAGGTAGCTCACATGACGTGAAATTGCGTCATCATTTCGAATTTCCGGATCCACTTTCCAGTTATTTTTTCATCATGTTTAAAAAGTGCCAATTTATGTCAAAATTAATACAATCAAAAGAAAAATGCTAAAATAATCTTAAATTGTAAAGTTTACTACGAGAAAGTTTAAAATGCACTGTGTAAACTTTTTTTTTTTAATGAGGGAATTCACATGTCTCAGAAACAAATACGTAACATCAAGTCAGCGTAGGTACTTTGAGCCCCCGGTCTGAACAGGGTTAAAATGATGCTCACTTAACTACTGACAAGCCATGTTTATATACATGTGTAAACATATCCTCACACTCACTGAAAGCTCTCAAACATTTCCTTATGATGAGCATTCGTCCAATTAAATATTTCTTTGTATGGAAATGGGAAAATTAGCCTGAACATCACCAGAACTGTTATGTTGTGAATAATGCTGGCTGGCACGCTATGCTGCAGTGGCGATGTTTTCGATGTCCTGGATACAGAGCTCATCCAGGGTACTGCTTGAAAAGTTCCTTTGCCATACCAGATTTATGAAACAGAATAAAAGGAGTTCTAATGCCTGTTACGCGGACTGCCGACAGTGACTTACAGTAGTATACAGTACAGCAGCCACTATTTTGCAAAATTAATTTTGTGATTCTTCTTTTCAATTCAACTTTCCTGGGTGGTTCTAATTTTTAAGTCCTAAAGTGCGAGCATTTAAATGAGAGCAATTGAACAAAACGTTCCTATTTTACTGTTCGTGTACACCTTGTACTGAAATGTTTGAAAATTCGGTGCTGATGGATTAAACTGGGGACTCAAAAGCCACATCAAAAATAGGTGACGATGTTTTAAACGTTTATTGTGTCGTTACGCTGTCAATTTTTGTAAGTCTTACTGTCCTTGCTGTAGTTCTTTCAAACTATTCACCTCTCAGTTCAGGTAGCCGTGTGTCTGTTCAATTTGTTTTGATTCTGAATTGATTTTTTTAAAGATACGAAACACTTGTCATTAAAGAATTCTCGGCCATTATACTGTGCTTTAATTAATTCGTGTAGCCATTACTCTGTCGTTCTTAAAGTAGACGAGAGCTCTGCATTTAAAACTCTTGTTGTGTAAGAAATGGCGCGAGGTAAAATATTGTAGTGAGCCTTTTTACCTTATAAAAGCACGCATATAATTCTTTCTCGAAACTATGATTATTCATCAATGTGTTGAAATATATACATGTGTAACAGTTATAGTGCTCAAGCTTGCGCAATATCGCCTGATTTTCCACATGGCCGTATCGGGCGATATTGCGGGACATTTCGCACTATAAGTGTGAAATATCGTACTCGCATATCCTATCGATTTGAAAAAGCGGTATCGTCCCATCCATCAGTATTTTGTTAGTAAAGTGTAAAAATAATCCCGTTGAAGCTCTGGAATATTTTTTCAGGCTTCTTTGCAATTGCTTAAATTAACATAGCTGCGAGGATTTTTTCTTCACTTTACATTCTCTATCCGATGTTCACATAGTCTATATGATTTATTCACATGCCGTACCTAATTTGCAGTATTTGTTTTGTCGTAGGCCCTAAGGCTGGCCCAGGTGATCGCATTTGCTGTACAGTTATGTTTGAGAAAGAGCAAGAGAGAGACGGTAAAGTTCAAGTTCCAGTTTTCTTTACTCTGAATGGCAAGAAGATGATAGTACGAAAAAGTGATGAAGATGAAGATGAAGATGAAAATGAAGAGAGACATTTTTATATGGACTGTGATAATCCGCTATTCCCTTACATTGGCATGACGGAAGGTTGTAGTGTGTTGGCCAAGGTAAGAATCTTGCTTGAGCCATATTATTTTAAGACCTTGAATGTAGTCAACTACATGTTCAAATTCGTCGTCCTTCAGGGTGTATCGTTACTATTCGTGTATGTTTCTTTTATTTTTGGAAAAAAATATCAGAAACATATACCGTCAAACCTCTATTTGAGCGGTCACCCTTGAGTAATACCCATCTGACCGATTAATAGAGATTGACCGCTTAATAGAGATGTTCTAAAATTTAGCATGTAATGTGGCAAAAATTGAACTAGAATGCGCGATTGCTCATATGATGTATATTTTATTACTAACAGCAACAGTAATCCAAAATGTGATAAATAGGAATTAAGTAATTGTATATCCAATGAAGTTCATGCCTGGCTATCGGATTTTATTTATTTATTTTTTAATTAACAATTTTTTATTGTTCTTTTTAAAGACATACAGTTTACACATAACATTACGTTTACAAACAAATACGTACATACAATCTACGTATAAGCTCATACACTTTTAATCATAGTAGCAGTTATGTAGTAACAGTTCAAAAAAAAAAAAAAGAAGAAGAACTAGTAAGCATTAATCTTAGGGGGTATTTACACGACACCGGGGCGACTTTCGCGCCGGGGCGAGTTCACTCCGGTTCCCTCTTATGGCTCTACATTTACATTCTACATTTTACACCACAAAATGTGGTGGTATCATGTAAACAAATGTAGAGCCATAAGAGGGAACCGGAGTGAACTCGCCCCGGCGCGAAAGTCGCCTCGGTGTCATGTAAACATGCACCCCCTTAGGGCCTGGTCGCACTACAGTCAAAAACAAAAATTAGCCCGTGCAAAATGATTTTTATTTTTATTTGGTGTTGTTTCGCAAGCCAGTGAAATGTTGTGAGGGCTTAGTTAATTAAGGGTTGGAGGGGCTGCCACTTTTTATTGAAATCGTCACCTTTGCTTTCCTTGAAAGCAATGTATTTTTCGATTTCAAGGCGTTTTCTTAACTCTATATAGTTTGAAGAGAGAAAAATTCAGTGTTTCTTCTGACAAGAAACACTTAATAAAATAGTCTGCTACCAGCATACAATAGTTAAGCACGTGTTGGAGTTTGCAGTTGTTAAAAAAGCCGTAAGTGATAGTCAACGAGGAAAGACTTATATGTTCATCTGTGCATATTTGCCACCATGAGAAAAATTCGTCCCAGAAATGTTGAACATGGGAACATTTGGCTAACATATGCTGCAAGGTATGAGTTTCAAGCTTGCAAAGGTAGCAAATATCACATGAGGCGAGATTAGCTTTCTTCAGCTTGTCTTTAGTGTAGATAATATTGTGAATTATCTTTGTTGAAACATGGCGTCAGCTTAAAGGGAGGGTTTCACGGTTCGGCGCATTTGCAAGCTATGGCGTAAGCCATTTAAGACTCATTTAAATTCATTATTTAGACCAATCGGAAGCGAGTAAATAACTGACGGGAAATTTGCCTGTGAACATGTCGCTGATTGAATGGATGATTATACATACCAATGTGCGCCATGAAAGCCACCAGAGCGTAGAATAAATCCTTCGGGTCAAAGGTTTTATTCAGTGTTGAGTTTGTCGGTGTAATCCGTTGAAATTTTCTGTGAATTTTGGTCATCCTTCGCTTTATTTGGACTACTTATAGTATGTGATTATTGAAGTCAATGTGAGTGGTTTTTTAACCGATAAAATTGGCAAGTAAGCGAATAGAGCATTTTAATCTGTGCACATGCGCCGAACCGTGAAACCCTCCCTTTAACCTCGTGTGTTGAGTTAAAAGGACATTTGTAAAGTTTCGGAAGATCAATGTCACTTATCCCTTGGCGTAAGATCTGACTCTGTGTTGTTGGAGGTGAGAATTCGCTTTCTACAATCAAATTGAGCAGAGAGGCATCAAATAGAGTGCGAATTTGTGTGATCACTGAGCTGGCCGATTCCTTTCTTTTCTTTGATAGCGTGAATTAGACCGAAGTAGGTGTTGAAGTAAACTTTTAAGTTAAATTTTTCGGTTTATTTATCCAAAGAGAAAAAAATGTTACTTTCGTCTAGTAAGTAGGATATTTTGACGACACCTTTGTCGTACCACTTTTTGAAAAACACTGTTTTACCGTTGACTCTAACGTTAGTGTTATTCCAAATTATTTCATCCTTCAAGTTTATATTTTTCTTGGTTGCAGCGATGCGTTTTATCTCTTTCCAGTATAAGAGCAACTTGCAGTAGAAAGGTGGTAGATCATCCAAAACAAGATCTTTAAATTTGTAGTTGCAGCCAAGCAAAAAGTTAACGCCCCCTAAGTGTGACACTAGATAATTCGGAATGACTTCCCAAGGGGCGTCTCTGTCGTCCTTAAACCTTTTAACCCAACATGATTTTAAAGATTTATTCATACACGTAAATTGAATCATATTTAAGCCACCTTTTTCTCGATCGCCAATTAAGGAGGTTTTCCATCCCAGATGAAATCGAAAGTGACTGCGTCTACCCTTTTTGCGAAGTCTTCAGGTAATGGAAGAACTGACGCGTTAAAAATAAGTTTGGACAGACCCAAAGTTTTCACAATGTTGATTTTTCCAGGAAGCGTTAATTTTCTTCGTCTATCTGATTTTATAATGTTGTTCGTTAGGCAAGTCTTTATTGTAAACCTCATCATCAAAAAGTTTTGCAACCACATTCAACATGAAACGAAACAATTAGTTATGGTTGTCTGTGACTCGGGGCCGCGTAGCTTAATTTCGTGAAGCAAGACACTCACTTTGTTTTGTGCAAATGAGATTTCTTCCTAACCATTAAACTAGTTGACCGTTTAATAGAAGTGAAATGCAATCAGACCAATCACCAATTGGGAAATCTAAACGGTGACCGGCGTCTGCTTAAAAGAGCTCAAATTTACAGCAAATATGGGGAGCGATTTCGGGGTATTTTATAACTAGTAACCGCTTGACACTGAGATTGTGACCGCTTAACAGAGGGCCGCCGCTTAACCCTATTCAGACGGGGGGGGGGGGGGGGGGGGGGGGGCTTTTCGAACCCCCCTCCAGTAAAATTGTGATAACTCTTACACCGAAATAGCTATGAGACTGAAATTTTCTGACTTTTCCTAGAATTTATCTAGGGACATTTTGGTATCCATAACATGTCAGTGTGATTAACCATGTTGCCATGGCAACCGGATTTTGACACATAGGTTTTCAAAATATTAAAATATGGTGAATTTTTTATTTTAAGATCTTGTTCTTTGACTTATAGTGCATTTTCTTGTTAGAATAGTTTTTTCTTGGCACTAGTTCTTGAAAGACATCAAAAATTTTTAACATCAAATATTTGGGGGGTAGGTAAATTTTTGCTCTCTTTTACTTATAGTCAAACATTTTGTACTATTTATTAAATAACGCTTCTAAGTTCATTGTTTGGATAATAGACATCAGTTTGATACGTGTTTTATACATTCTGATCCTTTTCTCTTTTAGATATTTTTTAAATTTTAATTTAAACAAAAAAAAAGAAAATCCAAGATGGCGGATCCAAGATGGCGGACAATAATTTCAAAATTATAGTTTTATCGCTTTTTATTTCTTTTTCTCGCTTTACAAGTGTGCCCTTGTTTGTATTTATTATGTTTTAATATTAAAGAGATGATTTTACAGTTATATTTGATATTTTAAGTATCTGGATGGAAAAATATCAAAGAAACGTCGGAAAACAAAAATGACGTCATTGTGACGTCATAATTGGGTGTGGCAGGTCAAAACTGGGTGTGAGGTTTCCTTGTATGGAGGTGAACATTGTGTGAAAATTTCATGATCCTAGCCTTACTGGTTCCAGAGATATAGGGGGGGGGGTCCGAGGAGCCCCCCCCCCCCCCCCCCCCCCCCCCCCCCCCCCCCCCCCCCCCCCCCCCCCCCCCAGTCACAGATTGCCTAAAAAAGCCCAGTCTGAATAGGGTTAACAGAGGTTTGACAGTTAGTATATACAAACTTGAATCTCTTTCTCTTTTTCCCGATTAAAAATGTTGACGATACCCTGGTTAAACGTTCACGATGCAAAGCGTTGTAACGTTCGTCGGCGATCGATTCTTAACTGCATGTACACGGCCATCACTCTGGAGTGATGGCAGGCCTATCTTTATAAGTTAGGGGGATCACTATTGACGTCCAAAGTTCAGGACAAAAAATTATATTGTAGACTTTCGCATATCCATGTATACCGCCCAGTTGATTTCTAACTGTAATATCCTTCGTTGTTGCCCGTATTTTTGTTTTCTGCTTTGGAATAGCCTTCCACCATAAAGCACTAAGACCACTAGGATGATTTACAAAGAACTTCAAATTTAGTGCTAAAGGATCCCTATGGAGGTCTTACATTCTGTTAAGGATAGAATAGTAGATCGTGGTTAACCATTTCACCTATCAAACTCTGACTTAAGTAGGGCAACTTTTAGCTTATGGAAGAAGCTCTGGCAAGGCTATTCGTTTGAGAGCTACTAAGCCCTATATAGTTTCCAATACTGTGTTTTTTCTTCTGTAGTTTACAAAAAGCAGTTGATTTTTCATAATTGAATTCGAGCACGTTTAATAAAATGTTTTTATCATATGAGGGCCGTACGTGATGGCATGAGCGGGCCCAAAACAGCCGTCCGGCCCTGCGAGGATCGCGTACGGCCCCACTTACACAGTGCAGACTGAAGCAATTTTGACAATCCACAGTTCACTCACATTGATAACAAACCACAATTTCAAGTACAAATCGTTAACTGTAGTCGATGCGGCTAATTTTAAGTTCAATTCATCAGCAAAAAAAAATCTTTCAAAACAGGTAAGCTAAAAAGTACGAGCTGAATTGATCACTGTTCAATTGTTTAAAAACTTTTTCATTTTAACTCCTTAGTAAAGCCGTGTACTGGTGAGATCTTTCAGCTCCAATCCAGTTAGAAGAAAGATCAGAAACGTTTTTACGAGGCATCGAGTCCATATCATATTCCAAAACCGATTAGTACAAGGAATTTTGCTCCTTCATTCGCTTCGTGGCGAGCGGTTGTTAAAAACTTTGAACGGCACTTTGAACCAGCTTTCAGTCAGCTTCGTCAAGAAACATTGTGACACAACTGAAAAGTTCGCGCCTTTTTTGTTCAATCACGTCATGGATAGTTTTTCCCTTTACTTCTCATTTTCATTCTTTGTTTTATTCATAAAAATTCGCGGTTAAGTGGTCAAATGATAAAATGCTTATTAACTGAGTTAGGTCGGGATGGACGGGAAAATTTTTGGCTCTCGGTCAGGCTAGGGCTGACTTCCATCTTCCATCTTGTTACATTTCCTTGCTCTCGAAGTTATGTTTAACTAATTATTTATTTTTGATCTGCTTTTTCCAGATGTGTGCTAAAGAGGATGACGAGCACCACAAAGCTGATCCTGCTGATGTTGGTAAGCACTGCTTTCTTATTTCATTTCTTGAATACGAAGATCATCTGCATATTCAGAAACCGTGTTAAACCCAGGCCGTTTGGGCCACCTTTGACTCTCGTGTGCGCCTTTACCAAGTTGCAAAAAGCTGCACTCACAAATTCTAAGATATTTAACTAGCAAGAGCGTTGTGTTGTAATGTAACTGAAAAAAAAAAAACAATGTTTCGGGTTACAGCACCTTCAGAGACAGAAGCATTAAAGGAAAACAGCCCACAACTGAAAAAGATGAAAGCTGATCTTGCTGATGTTGGTAATCATGTTCAAGACATGAAATCCGACATTGCAGCTGTTCGCGAGGAAGTTAAAAATGCGACAAAATGCTTGGAGAGAAAACTCGATACCTTGTTGGCGAGGCTGGATGAAAAGAAATAAGAAGAATGGCGTCAACAATTATATATCCTTATTTCAACAAACACCGAAAATATTTTAAGATAAAAGTTACCCTTGTGTTGTACCTTACGCTTAGTTAAGAATGCTGTTAGACCATCGTAGACAATCCAGCTTCCCTTGAAATGTTTATTGTACCTTGTAACTGATTTGTATTGCAATGCGCCTTGTATTTTGCATTGCAAAATGCACTTTGCATCCTACAATACAATGCAGACGATGGCAGTACTAGTCAAGTTGCAAAATGGATGACACACACTACATCGTATCTCGTAACTTACAGAAAGGTGAAGACTTGTCTGCTTAAAATATGCAACAACTTACAACACAAAGTTCCTTGCGAGCCAAGTTGCCAAAAGGTTTAACACGCACAATTTCTGAAAACATTTGCCTTGCAAGGGCGTTGTGATGTAATGTATCTGAAAAAAAAAAAATGCTGCGCGTAACAGCACCTTCACACATAGGAAGCATTTTGATTCTTTAGCCATATATATATATATATATATATATATATTCATATAAAGGTGAATAAGGGTTATAGTTTGCCTCTAATGATGACGCTTATGGATATATGCAAGTAAAAATATGAAAAAAAAATGCTGCGCGTAACAGCACCTTCACACATAGGAAGCATTTTGATTCTTTAGCCATATATATATATATATATATATATATATATATATATATATATATATATATATAGACGGTTTTGAAGGTGCTGCCTGAGCCAACGAAAGATGTCATATCAAAAGGATCACAATAATGGATTCACAGTCCGGATTCGGTGGATATAATAAAAAACTAGTTAAAAAGACCGAAAATGGACAACTTTTGGTATAAAAAAATGTAAAAATTTAGTTAAAAAACGTTTCGGTCTCTCGACCTTCATCAGTTGTACAGCCGGACAGTTACACATGAGACTTAAATACGGTTACAACAATGACTTAACATTAAACTACTGATAAATTACGTAACAAAAATAATAAAAGCAAAAATACAACAGTAATACAATAATAGAAGTGATAACGAAACTAGACTAAAGGAAAACCACAAATATACTAATGAGCTACGGTAACATAACAATAGAAGGTATAATTACTAAGAAAGACAATCAAAAATAGATGTAAAAAGTTATGCAATTGCCCTAACATAATACGTTTCCCATTCAGGGCTTTGAATAATCATACCAGCCAAGGTCACAACAAAATCCCTGAGCAGGGTCCTTTAACAGAGTAATAAATTCCGCACTCAGAGCCTTTGAGTGACGAGGCCAGCACAAAAATAACATTCCCCGAACGAGGCCCTTGAACGCTAAGACAATTACAAAAGGCGATAAAAATATAAAAATTAATGCTAAAAGTCAACTATAAGAAAATCGCAACCTAGTGATAAAACCTCCTGAATTTAATTGTAATGAATACGATTTTTTGAATGAAATTCCTGTCTTTTATTTTGCCCAAAAGGCGAAAGGGAAAATAGCTGCGCACTCCAGTACGCTTCTTTCGTGACAAGTAATTTTTCTGTGTCTTGATTTGTGTTTGTATAAATTTGGTCTATGCATTGAAAAGTGAAATCTGATAGAATGTGTGGCGTTCTGTTGAAGTGTATGGCGACCTCGCAGGTTTTCTTGTTTGTTTTCATAGTAGATTTGTGGTTCCTAAATCTAACTTTAAATTCAGTAGTGGTAGATCCAACATATTGGAGATTGCATTTCTTGCAATGAACCAAATAAATTACATTATTGGAGTTGCACGAAAGTCTTTGTCGAACACTATATGTTTTGCCAGTTTGGACGCTGAAAAAAGTTTTAGAACTGACAAGGAAATTCTCGCAAAGGTCACATCTGGTCTTATCGCATTTGTAACAGCCGGGTGCTTGTGCATCCGTTGTCGGCCGCGGGCTGTTTCTGCACTTTGAAGGTGCTAAAATTTCTTTTAGGTTCTTAGGTCTGCGATAAGATGATATAATAGAACTAGGTGGAAAAAGCTCTTTAAGTTTGGGGGATGACTCCAAGAGATGGAAATGTTTTCTAATCAACCCATTTATGAATGGTAAATTCGGATTATATGTAAGAACAAAAGGAAAAATTTTTTTGGAATCCCTAACTTTAGGTTTAAGCAAGTCACTTCTAGGAATTTCTGTCGCTCTGGAAAATTGCCGGGAAACAGATTCTAATGGATATCCCTGGTCAACCAGGTAGCCCCTGTACTCCTCCAATCTTTTGGTAAGAAAATCGTCCTCTGAACAATTTCTGCGCAGTCTCAAGGCAACCCCAAAAGGGATTGCCTCGAAAACATGTTTAGGATGGGCACTGGATGGAGAAAGATACAAATGGCTATCAGTAGGTTTGGAATAAACATCAGTCTGGATAAAACCATCGACAAGATGGAGTGTAACATCTAAAACATTAAGTTTGTTCTCAGAAAAAACTAATTCAAATTTAATAGTGGGATACAGTGAATTGATGTACTCAGTAAAATAATTCAGCGCAGAAAGACCTTGCTGCCAGAGATCAAAGATATCATCACGATATCTCCACCATTGTGAAGGTTTAATAGGGCCGCCAAACTTAGCTTTGTGATCTATTTCACCCACCCTTTTTTTATCAAACGTTAGAAAAGATGTTCTTAATCCTCGCAACACTAGAAGTGTTCGTGACAACTTATCTAAAGGGGAGCGTTCTGCGCTTAGGAAACTTAAGAATTCCGACGTAACTATTAGAATACAGGATAAGGGTTCCCGCTTTGTTTTAATTAATTCCGCAGAATATGAAAGTAAAATGCTTCGTCAGCTTAATAATCCATTACATTACAAATATTTACAATCAGATCCCACTGCCAAGCATCTAGGTTCAGTAGAACAGTGGTGTTCTAAATGGTTGCAAAAGGGTGAGATTTCACCAGAAATCGTTTCTTGGATTGTTAATAGAAAGGCTAAGCCCGGGGTTGCGTTCGGAAACATCAAAACGCATAAGAAAGACAACCCGCTTAGACTAATTACATCTTGTTGTGGGACGGCTATTGAGAACCTATCAGCCTTTACGGAATTTTATTTGCAGCCGTTAGCTAGAAAACAACCATCTTTTGTCAAAGACACTACTGACCTATTGAACAGGATAGAGGAACTTAACAAACAGGGTCCTTTTCCCGAGGGCACCCTCTTAGTTTCTTGGGATGTGGTTTCGATGTTCCCGAATATTGATAACGAACTACTAGGTTTGGGGGCAGTTAAGAGAGCGCTTGAAACTAGAGATCAAATGCTACCATCATCCGGTTGCATTTTGGAAGCCGTGGAGATTTGCCTCAAAAGCAATCACTCGGTTTTCAACGAGAAATTTTATTTGCAAGTTCACGGTACTGCTATGGGGCCTAAAAATGCCTGTAGCTATGCCGATTTGGCCATGGGTGAAATAGATCACAAAGCTAAGTTTGGCGGCCCTATTAAACCTTCACAATGGTGGAGATATCGTGATGATATCTTTGATCTCTGGCAGCAAGGTCTTTCTGCGCTGAATTATTTTACTGAGTACATCAATTCACTGTATCCCACTATTAAATTTGAATTAGTTTTTTCTGAGAACAAACTTAATGTTTTAGATGTTACACTCCATCTTGTCGATGGTTTTATCCAGACTGATGTTTATTCCAAACCTACTGATAGCCATTTGTATCTTTCTCCATCCAGTGCCCATCCTAAACATGTTTTCGAGGCAATCCCTTTTGGGGTTGCCTTGAGACTGCGCAGAAATTGTTCAGAGGACGATTTTCTTACCAAAAGATTGGAGGAGTACAGGGGCTACCTGGTTGACCAGGGATATCCATTAGAATCTGTTTCCCGGCAATTTTCCAGAGCGACAGAAATTCCTAGAAGTGACTTGCTTAAACCTAAAGTTAGGGATTCCAAAAAAATTTTTCCTTTTGTTCTTACATATAATCCGAATTTACCATTCATAAATGGGTTGATTAGAAAACATTTCCATCTCTTGGAGTCATCCCCCAAACTTAAAGAGCTTTTTCCACCTAGTTCTATTATATCATCTTATCGCAGACCTAAGAACCTAAAAGAAATTTTAGCACCTTCAAAGTGCAGAAACAGCCCGCGGCCGACAACGGATGCACAAGCACCCGGCTGTTACAAATGCGATAAGACCAGATGTGACCTTTGCGAGAATTTCCTTGTCAGTTCTAAAACTTTTTTCAGCGTCCAAACTGGCAAAACATATAGTGTTCGACAAAGACTTTCGTGCAACTCCAATAATGTAATTTATTTGGTTCATTGCAAGAAATGCAATCTCCAATATGTTGGATCTACCACTACTGAATTTAAAGTTAGATTTAGGAACCACAAATCTACTATGAAAACAAACAAGAAAACCTGCGAGGTCGCCATACACTTCAACAGAACGCCACACATTCTATCAGACTTCACTTTTCAATGCATAGACCAAATTTATACAAACACAAATCAAGACACAGAAAAATTACTTGTCACGAAAGAAGCGTACTGGAGTGCGCAGCTATTTTCCCTTTCGCCTTTTGGGCTAAATAAAAGACAGGAATTTCATTCAAAAAATCGTATTCATTTCAATTAAATTCAGGGGCTTTTATCACTAGGTTGCGATTTTCTTATAGTTGACTTTTAGCATTAATTTTTATATTTTTATCGCCTTTTGTAATTGTCTTAGCGTTCAAGGGCCTCGTTCGGGGAATGTTATTTTTGTGCTGGCCTCGTCACTCAAAGGCTCTGAGTGCGGAATTTATTACTCTGTTTAAGGACCCTGCTCAGGAATTTTGTTGTGACCTTGGCTGGTATGATTATTCAAAGCCCTGAATGGGAAACGTATTATGTTAGGGCAATTGCATAACTTTTTACATCTATTTTTGATTGTCTTTCTTAGTAATTATACCTTCTATTGTTATGTTACCGTAGCTCATTAGTATATTTGTGGTTTTCCTTTAGTCTAGTTTCGTTATCACTTCTATTATTGTATTACTGTTGTATTTTTGCTTTTATTATTTTTGTTACGTAATTTATCAGTAGTTTAATGTTAAGTCATTGTTGTAACCGTATTTAAGTCTCATGTGTAACTGTCCGGCTGTACAACTGATGAAGGTCGAGAGACCGAAACGTTTTTTAACTAAATTTTTACATTTTTTTATACCAAAAGTTGTCCATTTTCGGTCTTTTTAACTAGTTTTATATATATATATATATATATAACTTAGCACAAGCATGTAAAAAAGTTCCACGATTGGAAATTTCTCGGTAAATTATACTCTAACACAAGAGAAAACACTTTTTTCTTAAAAAAAAGTGTTTTCTCTTGTGTTAGAGTATATATATATATATATATATATATTCATATAAAGGTGAATAAGGGTTATAGTTTGCCTCTAATGATGACGCTTATGGATATATGCAAGTAACCGACAACTGTGAAGGATCTTTAACAGATACATGCAACCAGCTTCAAGCACAGAAGGTGCAATACAAATGATTAAAGTGATTCAACTTATTAGTTGATAAGGTGACGCGAATCATTTTTTTTTTACTAGTTACAGAGCGTAGAATAAACCGGTTACTTTCTAGACCTTCAAAAGCCGCTTTTGTTGCCTTTGATATCCAATATTAAAATACAAATTCTCCTTTCGTGTTCCCATACATTTTTATTATAGCAGTAGTGGTAAAGGTAATTTTTCTTGGGGTGATCACTTTTGGGGCTTCGAAAGGGTGAAGTGTTGTTTCTGTTGCTTGTGAAAAATATAATAAAAAGTACAAGTCAGGTTAAAACCAAATATATGACTGACGTCACCAACTTAACTCCTATATCAGGGTCAATTGTTCAAAGAGGGGATAATGCTATCCACAGGATAAAGCAGTACACAACGGGAAAAAAGAACAAAACCAATTGGCTACTTTCGATATATTAATATTCAACTTAATAATGACTGCTTATAGGACACAAACAAAGGGAATGAAAAAAACATGTTTATTCATATCTTTTGTTTTTGCCCTCTAAGCCTCATTGTCAAGTTAAATCTTCATATATCGAAAGTGGCCTATTGGTTATCCAATGGATATAGTTCTATCCAAAATTACCATATCTCGGTGAGCATTCGGAAGTCAGCCAAGCGTAGTCATTGCACGCGTGCTGAACAAGAATGCTGTATAATGACAGACTAGAAACAATGGACAACTCCCAGAGCACAAACTCAGCCAAAACGCTAAAAATCTTCAATGTTTACTCAACTTTGGGCTTATAGAAGATAATTTCACAGTTTTTCAATGACCATGAAATTCAGAATCCGGGCAGTTAGTTAATCAATTGTGGCCCTGAAAAATTTGAAGGAAAAAAAACTACGAATTTTTAAGAAAATGCTTTTTTCGTGAGAAGGACTCTTAAACGCTGACAAACGTCAACAAATATCTGAAACTATAATTTCTATATGTTTCCTTTGCTCGAAATCGCGCGCATTTACAAGGCCCTAAAGCTTTTTGCTTGCTAACTTGCAAGGACTCATCTGTTTTAACGATCCCCAAAATAAAAGAATAAGTCTCATAGTTTATTAGATATAATCGTGTAAAGTTTGCTTATCATTTTCGCTTAAATTATGACCTAAATTTGGAAACCACTGAATTTCTCGAATTGGGTCTTTGCGATGTTGGTGAAATTCTGCTCAGCGCAAGGCACTAATGCGCACTATGTGTAGCCGAGAGATTTCCACGAAGAAATGCCGGTAACAGCAGATTTTCGACTCAGACCTCAAAGGGGCGTGGCATTCTAACCACGTGACATTTACTCCGATCGCCAAATATTTTATATAATATTGTAGATTGATCTATATGTTATCCATTCTATGTGTTAGACTTATGATAAAAGTAAAGGTGGGGATACCAGAGAGCTTCAAAGTAGGATGATACCCCCCCAAAAAAACTGGGTCGAGTCACCTTAATCGCTACAATTAATTAGCGTGCAGCAAACACATGCTCCACAAAGGGAGCCTATTTTTATGACCGTTATGGTGCAAAACACTTTCAGTTGGGCCGGTGTAGTTCAACAACACCGATTATCCCATGATTATACGGTTTTTGACAAGCTTTGCAGCCAATATATACAAGTAAAGTGCACAATCACACCTGATTCAAAAATTCCCTTCCTTCAATTCGATATCATTTGTACGGGTGCCTCATGTCGGCAGAAGGTGGAGTAAAGGCCTCTTGCTACACTGTCTGCAGCTTTATCGGGTAATGCAACGCCCTCGACATACTTAGCAAAGTAATCGGTCTGTGTCAACATGTACCTGTTCCCGCTTGCCGACCTAGTACAATGCCTTTCCCAAATTTTCAAAACATTTTTACCGAAAATTTCCGTTCTCAATGTTCGTTCCATTCGGTTTTCTTCCCAGAATTGTGGTCGAATGGATTGCGCTCTCCATGCGAGTTACCTACTTTAAGAGTAGAAACATCTCGTGCAAGTCCACTAAGTGATATCGGCACACCATTTCACTGCACTGAAGTGATATCATATCACTTCATGGCTATCAATTTTATTCACGGCTTTATTACACTGATATCCACCCTTCACATGTAATAAATTAATACTTTGACGTGTTCTGCCTAGCCTGCACGCACGCAGACGTCTCCAATTTAGAAGGAAATATAGGAGGCGTGCGTGCGCAGGCTTACCTACTTTCTGTACGGCTTTTTCCCTAGTCTCCACGCCGCCGACCCGAAAGAAATAGACCGCGCGGCGACGCGCAGTGTAGTTTTGCCTAGGTATTTTAATTCCATTTCCACCATTAAAATTTCGTTTCCCGTCTCGATTTTCAGGCTATACATCCCGCAGTTCGTTAAACAGTTAGCCCCTCTCTGCACAACATTGTATATATTACTTCTCGGTGCCGATATGTAGAAACAGTGTGTCTCTGTTAACATAGGACCCATTGGTATTAAATTTCAATTTACATGCTAATGTTTCATGGCTAGCGAAAATTTGGGAATGTCATCCACTGACAGAAAATCACCTGATAACAGTTTTTTAAAATTATCAACAAGTTGCCGAACGTCCCATCGTAATTTTTATATGGACTGGAATAAACCGCTATTCCCTTACAATTGCATTAAAACATGATGGTGGTGTGTTGGCCAAAATAAGAATTTTGCTTGAACCATGTTCTTTTAAGACCTTGAATGTACATGTTCAAATTCGTCGTCCTCAGGGTGTATCGTTACTGTTCGTGTATAAGTTTCTTTTATTTATGGAAAAATCTCAATTACATATACCGTCAAACATCTATTAAGCGGTCACACTTGGGGAATAGCCAACTGAGCGATTAATAAAGATTGGCCACAATTTAAGCATGTCATGTGGCAAAAATTGAACTATGCGAGATTGCTCACGTGATGTATATTTTATTGCTAACAGCAACAGAAATACAAAATGTGATAAATAGGAATTAAGTAATTGTATGTTCAAGGACCGAAGTTCATGCCTGGCTATCGGATTTCATGCTGTTGTTGGTAAGGCATATCTTTTATCGTAAACCACATCATCAAACGTGTTGCCACCACATTCAACATGAAACGGAACAATTAGTTATGGTTGTCTGTGACTTGGGGCCGCGTAGCTTAATTTCGTGAAGACACTCACTTTGTTTTGTGCAAATAAGAGTTCTTCCTGACCATTAAACTAGGTGACCGTTTAATAGAAGTGAATTACAATCAAATCAATCGTCAATTGGGAAATTTAAACGGTGGCCGCGTCTGCTTAATAGAGGTGACCGTTAAAGAGGACAAATTTACAGCAAATATGGGGAGTGATTTTGGGGTATTTTATAACTAGTAACCGCTTAACAGATGGTGACCGCTTAACAGAGTGCGGTTTAATAGAGGTTTGACAGTTACTATATACAAACTTAAACAGTCCGGGCCATAACCATTTCTGGATATCAGTTTCGCGTGATGTGATTGGCTGAGAAAAAACCAAAACAAAGCCAATTTGTCCACGAGAGACTGGGCGCCAGTAAATGTCTCGGATATATTTTCACGTCGCCATATTGTAACGGGACGGTCGAGTGATACCATTTACTTCTGGTGTTGTTACAGAGCTTGAAACGAGCATTTAATTAGCTTCTTCGCGCTCGGGTTAAGTCGCGCTTATTTTTTAAAGCAAAACCTCACAGTGCTCTGAATTAACATGGCCAGTGAAACGCTGAGTGAAGCGAACGCGCTGTCACGTACTGTACTTTTGTTTTGACTTGAGCTTTGCAGTTAATGTACAGTGGGTTCTTCTTTAGCTTTCTTTAACATTATGGAACTGTTAAGAATTGGGTATCTTACTCATCGTTAATTTACTGCCATGTATTTGATGAGATGCAAATAATTATGAATTAATATTCTGCAAAATTTGAATGTCTTTGGTACTTCAAATGCATTACATTAAAATATATTTTCCGGGCACCTGTTCAATCTGATGCAAGCATTATCATCAAATCAAAATTTCTCCATGTTGTGTATTAAAATTATTGTCTGGTCAATTTCCATGTTCTGCAGATAATCCTTTTTCAGGTAAAATATGAAAGCTATCAGAAAAGACAAGTTTGTGTAAATTATAATGTTGGCCAGTAAACCATTTTTTGCTAATATTCAACAAGGGCCGTTCAGGATGGACCAGCTAAATTAAATGAACACTGTTTTCTACACACAAAATATTGTGAAAATGTTTTTTCAAGTTAGAACATTTTTCATTCAACATTTTGTTTCAGGAGCAGTGATTGATAGTTTAGCTGGGGCTTAAGTCAGCCACTTAAGTCAGCCACCATATATCAAACTACTCCAATAGATTATGGTGTCACAAATAAAAGCAACCAAAAGGCCGAGTGATTAAAATTAAAATTTTTTGAATTTATTTTTAACACTACTTGACAGTACAAATATTGTAAATAATTTTAACATTAATTGTCCTGTCTCAGTTTCTTGGCTGATTGTAGGACCTGGAACAAGTGATATTACAGTTTGAATTTGTATTGATTTAAAAAATATTGTAGTGTACAGTCAAACCCCTGTTAAGCGGCCACCTTTTATTAAGCGGTCACTTATCAAATCCCCAAAAATAAATTGCCCCCATACTTACTATGAAATTGACCTCTATTACAACTGTTGGCAATTTCCTAAGGGAGACCGATTACATGTAATATAGGTTTGACTGTAGTTACAAGTGGCAAGAAACACTATTAAGGTAATTTTCTTCATACCAGTGCCATTAGTTTTTTTTGAATTTGTTTTTCATCTCTATTTCATTTGGTGGCCGATATGTGAAATTTGTTTTTGTAAACTAGACATAGAGATTACAGCATTGGAGATTTATAACTTCACTGCTGGTAAACAAAATTGCTTTGAGTGTGTGTTATTCAGTTGGTTTTAATATGTTTTTGCACTACATGTGATTGCTGTGAGTACTATTAGTATTTTGATTTTCGATAAAAAATAATACACAAAGTTCCCAGGAAAAAAATCCTCTCAATGACAAACCATGGGCTCCAACACCATTTACTTCTTTTAATTGGATAAGGTATAGAATAATATTTCAGTGGCATTGGACCATGCCCTTTAGGGGAAAAGAAAGAAAAGTATCAAATTTCCTGTACTCAGTCCGGGAGTATGCCAGTTTTGGCAGAAGCGAAAACAATGGCCTACGTCACCAACCATAACATGATTCCCATGGCGATGGTCTTTTTCAAAACATTCAAAATGGCGGACAAGTGAGAGGAATCGAAGAGTATGGACAAAAATGCTCGTTTAATCGTGCCTTTTTCCTTGTCTTCTCGATGTCTGTGAATTGGGAAACACATCGAGGGTAGAGAAAAGCCATTTTTGCGCTAGAACTCTTAGTTTGTCGTGCACTTAGTGCTAATGGCACTATGTACGTAGTCCTACTTCAAAAAATATAGATAAGCACGCTATCAAATTTGCACCCGTTTATTTCATATTGTTAGAAAAACGAATGCTTTGGAAACAAATTAGAAAGTGAGCTGCTCTGTATTTTTTTCCTGACGTTTGCAGAGAGTAATTTTTTGAGTAATTTGTCGCGAGTACGCGGTTTTATCATGTAGCCGGTTTACACATGTAGTAATAATATGGTGAGGTTAAGCATGGTTGTTTTGTTTTTTCGTTGATTCCGTTTCGGCACAAGCTTTTATTTATGAGTAAAATCTCTGGTTTTTCGAATTTGTCTTTCTGTTTGTTTGTTTTTTTTTTCTGATGCGGTTCTGTCCTGGTGTACGAGTTCACAAGGGATTTCACAATTACAGTAAAAACCCCAGTAGAACCTACATTTTTGAAGTCTGGCAAAATAGGTTCTTGTATTTTGGGGTAGTTATTGGCAATTTAGGCTTAGCAGGTTCTTAATTTCTATGAAGGAGATATACAGTAGTTGTAGATTACCAGAAAAATAAATAAACTTGGGTTTGTTGCTTAATTAAATATACAGTATTTATTCGAGACAACTGTATTATGATAAATAAGCCTAACAAAACTGATGACAGAATGTATATGTAGTGTTATCTCTACAACAAGAGTTTAAAAATTAATAAAATAAAATATTTTCTTGTAATATAATTTTGCAATCTCAAAAGTCAAACTCCTTGGTTAAAATGTTTATCACAATTTAACTGTAACCCACATATAAGAAGGTTCCTGCTTGATCGATTTTGGTAAAACATGTTCTTATACTTTTGGGTACTAACATGGATTTCTGTCAGCAGGTTCTTAAACCACAAGGTTCTTACACGCGGATTTTTACTGTATATTCCCTTTGTATTGTGTCTGTGTTTAATTTTTTGTCCTTGTGTACCGGGTAACCAGGACAGAACCCCTGAAAGTGATAGAAGTAAGACCTTATGAGTTTTTGTCTCACCTCAAACCCTTTTGCTTCCAACAATTCCACTGTCTGGAGTTCAGTGATTATTTGCATGCAACAACAACAATTTTTTTATCCATGGGGTAGTGAACTGGCAAAAGTTCTAGCGTTCGAAGAACAGCTAATATACGGTAATAAAAAAATTCAATAGACTCATTAAAGTAAGGTGTATATCCTGGAAAACTAAGAATTAGCGAGGTTACATTTTTCGAACTCTAACTTGAATACTATAATCAACCAGTTTTAACCGGAGGTCAGGTTATAGCACAAGGAAATGAAGCAAAAGATGTGCAGGTCTCAAATAAACTTTAATCAACAAGGTTGAGGGATGTTATAACATATCCTGCCATATGGGAATTTATTTTTCACCCAGGTGTTAGATCTGAAAATAAAATCATGGCTTTTAACTCCGGATTTGCCTTCAAACCAAAGACATTGTAAACGTTCAGAGGTTTGCGATGAACAGCAACTTCTGGGGGGGGGGGGGGTGCACTCTTCTCTGTGGGCACCCACAAAACTTATATTGACCCAAAATAATATAGACTACACCTGCTAGCTAAAAGAAAAATAAGAGACGGCTCGCAGTCTAATAAAAATATTGATTACTACACTTGCCATGACCACAAGGAAAGATTTTCAAAGTTCTTTTAGCTCTCCATGTTTATATTGAACAACACTTGCAAGTATATACAAGAAATGCACACCAGATTGAAAAAAAAAAACAATATTATTTATATTATCTAATTACATATGTTACGATATATGTAATTAGATTTTATCTTGTAAGGGTTTCTGGGTGTCAGTATTGCGCCCGCTGTAGGCCAGCGGGGGGTTGTCTTTCGAGCCGTTACGATGGCGGGAATAACCGAAGCTCGGGAGTTCGAATCTGGGAATTCTAGCGAGGATTAAACACCGTTACATGGTGTCAGAAGTGGGATTCTTTAGCTGAAGCCGTGTCAGTCACAAGTGCAGAGGGATTTCGACACGAACGCTAAAGAAATTGTTTACTCGACGACGTTAGTTTCCTTGTATAGGACGCCATCTTGAATTTGAACTGGTCGATATGGCTACTTATCAGATACCAGCGCCTGAACAAATGAATTGCAGCGGAGATTTACCCACAAATTGGAAGATGTTTCGTGAAGCATACGAAGATTACCTGGTAGCGACAGGGCTCGACGGGAAAGACAAGAAAATTCAAGTCGCAACTCTCAAAAGCTTAATGGGCGCCGAGTGCAAAAAGATCTTGAAACGCTTACAGCTCACCGATGATGACATGAAAGATCCAGCGATAATCTTGGGCGCTCTTCAAGACCACTTCGTACCGGTAAGAAATATACTGTACGAACGGTATATTTTCCACAATACGGAGCAGCAAGCACACGAAACTATTGACCAATATTTGATCAAGCTTCGCCAACTCGCCGAACCATGCCAATTTGGAGCTCTCGAAGACGAAATGGTGCGAGACCGACTGGTGCTGGGCTGTAAGGACAGTGCAGCGAGAACAAGGTTATTCAGAGAGAAAAGTTGTGATTTAAAGAAAGCTGTAGAGTCTCTTAGGATCAGTGAAACGACCAGCGAGCAGCTAAAGAAAATTGAGGGTGATGGAGACAAAGGACAAGAGCCAGTAAACTTTGTGGAAAAGGAAGGCCCTAAGAAGAAGCGACCTGAAAGATCAATCAAAAGAAGTAGAAGCACCACTGGCAGGCAACTCAAGCAGGAACGTGAGTGTATTTACTGTGGCGGCCAGCACGTTTATGATAAGAACAAATGCCCAGCATTTGGCAAAACATGCAGAAAGTGTGGGAAACTCAACCATTTCCAGACTGTGTGTTTACAAAAGCAAAACGTCCACTACGTACAAGAGGATTCAGCCTCAGAAGATGAGTCGGTATATTACGTTGAATCCGTGGGAGCGGTGGAACACCAACAGAGTAAGCGCTTCTTTGTACCCCTTCGTTTCTTTGATGAAAATGGAGAAGCTCTGGTTCGTTGTCAGCTGGACACAGGTGCTACATGTAATGTTATGTCCTTTGACAGGCTGTGTGAAATAAAGCAGAGTGGAAATCCAGCTATGCAACTGACCACAGCAAAGCTTAGGCTCTACGACGAAAGCCTCGTACAAGCCCTGGGAGAGTGCAATTTGCAATGTAAATACAAGAGCGAACAGCATCTGCTAAACTTCAAGATTGTCCCAGGATCCCAGCAACCCTTGTTGTCAGGTGAAACCTGCACTAGCATGGGACTGATTACCGTACATGCAGCGAACAGCGTTGACATACCTCCAGCAGCAGTACAAGATATTCTCACCGAATACAAGGACGTATTTGAAGGTTTAGGATGTCTCCCCGGAGAATACCATTTAGAGGTAGACCCGAACATTACACCAGTGAAACATACTCCAAGAAGAGTGGCCATACCACTGAAAGCTGAGCTCAAGGCACACATTGAGGAATTAGAAAAGATGCAAGTCCTCAAGAAAGTCACTGAACCGACAGACTGGATAAGCAGTGAAGTTGTTGTACGTAAAGGCAACAAACTACGATTATGCATTGATCCGAAGGACCTGAACAAAGCCCTTAAACGGTCACATTACCCGATGCCAACGATCGATGAAATTCTTCCGGAACTCTCTAAAGCCAAGGTCTTCAGCGTAGCTGATGCTAGAAATGGGTTCTGGCAGGTGAAACTCGACGCGCCAAGCAGTTACCTTACGACCTTCTGGACGCCTTTCGGACGATACCGCTGGTTAAGAATGCCCTTTGGAATTGCAACAGCACCAGAAGAATATCAGCGCAGACAACATGAAGTACTTGAAGGACTGCCTGGTATCTATGTCATAGCAGATGACATCCTTATCACAGGACAGGGGGAGACCAAGGAAGAGGCATTGCAAGACCATGACCACAACCTAATTGCATTATTGAAGAGAGCCAGAGATGTCAACTTGAAGCTGAACCCCAAGAAGCTGAAGCTCAGACTACCGGAAGTCCCCTACATCGGCCACCTGTTAACATCAAGTGGAGTCAAGCCTGACCCAGAGAAAGTCCGTGCAGTCCAAGAGATGCCGAGCCCAGATGGACGAACCAATGCAGAGAAAGTCAAAGCGGTGCAACGATTCCTGGGATTTGTAAACTACCTAGCCAAGTTTGTTCCCCATCTGGCTGACGAGTGTGAACCATTGCGACGACTCACCGACAAGGATGCAGACTGGGTGTGGGAGAAACACCACCAAGATGCATTTGACCGCGTCAAGCAACTCGTGGCAGACTACCCTGTCTTACGCTACTATGATGTGAACCTACCCGTCACCATCCAGTGCGACAGCAGTGAAACCGGCCTTGGTGCAGCCCTGCTACAAGATGGTCAGCCTGTGGCATTCGCCTCGAGAACGCTAACACAAACAGAGAGAGGTTACGCTCAGATCGAAAAAGAATGTTTGGCCATCGTCTTCGCTTGCATGCGTTTTAATCAATACATCTTTGGAAGGAAGTTCGTCAGCGTGCAGAGTGACCACAAACCCCTAGAAACCATCTTTAAAAAGCCACTGACAGCAGCCCCAAAGCGTCTTCAGGGGATGCTCCTTCGCCTACAGAAGTTTAGCCTTGAGGTTGGCTACAAGAAAGGAACTGAAATGTTTCTTGCTGATACATTATCTAGAGCACCACTGCCAAGCACTGCTCCTCCTACGAACTGTCTCAGACCGGAAAATGAAGAAATCTGTTGCCTTGACTTGGAAGATGTTAATGCGGCCGAGTTCCTGAGACTATGAAACGATGGTTTAAAGAACATCCAACGCCTTACTGAAGCAGACAACCAGCTACAACGTCTCAAGATGACTGTCCTACAGGGATGGCCAGAGACAAAGCAGCAAATGGAGCCACTGATCGCTGAATATTGGACATACCGTGATGAAATCGGAGTCTACAATGGTGTGTTGTACAAAGGAGATCGAGTGATCATTCCAACTGCATTACGCAAAGAAATGTTAAAGCGCATTCATGCAAGTCATCAAGGACAGCAAGCTTGTTTAAGACGGGCCAAAGATGCTTTGTTTTGGCCTGGTATGAGCCACCAAATTGTTGAAGTGGTGAGTAATTGCAGCCTGTGTGCAGAGTATCAACCAGCCCAGCCGAAAGAACCGCTGATAACTCCAGAGCTGCCAACCCGACCGTGGAGTATAGTGGCCCAAGATCTATACAGCCATGGTGGTAACAACTATCTGATTACAGTAGATGCCTTTAGTGGATACTGGGAAGTCGACGAGATGCCCCAAACGACATCCCTGGCAGTCATCCACAAGACAAAGCAGCATTTCGCGCGCTTTGGTATTCCAGACAGAGTATACAGAGACAATGGGGATGGATAGCAGCCCAGTGCAAAGACTGATGTCCAAGAGAACCAAGACTACATTGCCAGTAGCACAGCATCTCCTTGAGCCTGAGATACAGTCAGACGTCGAACGGAAACTGACGAAAAAGCGAAGAATGGCTAAGAAATACTTTGACCGAGGCTCCAAAGAACTTCCTGAACTGGAAATTGGTCAGCCCATTAGACTGATGCCCTCCCCATCCGACACAGGCAGGAAATGGAGAAGAGGGGTCTGCATTAAAAAGGTGGCCCCACGTTCCTACCTAGTAGAGGTCGACGGGTCTATATATCGAAGAAACCGGAAGTTTCTACGTAGTGCACAGGATAGCGTCTCTGAACCTGCTCAAGCAAACCTGGATGCACAGACACCCGAACCTCAACAAGAGCCCCCTTTATCTGCTTCACTGCCTCCGACCACGCCTAACATACCAACGGCTCCACCCGACGATCACCCTGCCATGAGCAGTAGTGACCCAGCTCCATCAGAGGAAGAGCCTCCCCAGATTGTTCAACGTACCAGTTCTCCATCCCAGCTACCCGTACAAAGGACCCGCAGTGGAAGGATTATCAAACCTCCATCCAGGCTGAACCTTTGAGTAGTAGAACAATAACTGTTTAATATATCTTTGAACACTGGACACGTTTTGAACTCAGACACATTTATTTATTAACTGCTTTAGCTTTATTTTGGTTAAGAAAGGGAAGATGTTACGATATATGTAATTAGATTTTATCTTGTAAGGGTTTCTGGGTGTCAGTATTGCGCCCGCTGTAGGCCAGCGGGGGATTGTCTTTCGAGCCGTTACGATGGCGGGAATAACCGAAGCTCGGGAGTTCGAATCTGGGGATTCTAGCGAGGATTAAACACCGTTACAATATTTTGTAGTCATAATTTTGATAAATATCCATGATCCTTGTGTTTTTAAGGCCTTCTTGTACCTGTAACAAAAAAAAAAAAAACAGTTATCTTGTGAGTTGTCTCTCATGTATGAATATAAAAAAGATTATTTCACTGCGAGGGAATCTCAAGATTTTATGATTTACATAAATGTTGGCTGATGCACAGGGGCTGCATTTGTCCTGATCCATGTTTGATGTTATGCCACAGCACAGGGGTGGTATATAATAAATTGATATATATTTGATGTAATTACCCCTTTTTGGCTGAACATTTGTATCTGAACATTCCTGATTTGTATTCATGTACAGAAAATTTAGTCCACATTTAGCCTACTCACACTGATTAAAACTGATTTCACAGACATGATTTGAATCAGTTAAGCTTAAGTTATTTCGAGATGAGAGTCATGAATGAATGCATTGCCTGTGAAGAACACTACAAACAAACGCGAAACATTATTACTACCTAAAATTACAAGGGCCGAATAAGTCATTGCCATCTATACAGTAACCCTTCGCATCCGTAGGCAATTTTCAATGTGTGGTTGCCATTTTTACTAGGTTGTTGCCATCTATGAAACTTTGCCTGAACATCACTTACATGTTGTAGTTCTAAGGAAAATTAGTCTTGATTTCGAAAAAATTCGGCAAGATACTGAAAATTAAGCATAAAGACATGTACTTACATTCGATGCCCGTCAAGATGGCGGCGGCGTCTTCGAAGGCCGTTTGAAACTCTCGCTATTTTATCAAAAAACATCCGAAATATTGCACGAAACTTCCCTTGAAGACACAAGAATGATCCTTCTTCAAGATGGCTTGCTTGGAAGTCCCGGATATTGAACGAGGGGATCTGGGACAGCTTTTGAAAAACCTCCCTTTTTTCTCGCGATTATTTTTCCCGATTTTTGCGTATTTTTAGCGGAACAATGGAATCGTGACGTCACCGCTTCTGCCAAAACTGGCATACTCCCGGACTGGTAATTGCAATGCAAGTGAATTTAATGCTCCAATTTAACGCTGTCCCTTCGGGACTTAAGGAGTTCCAGCATGTGCATCACATTTGGAAATGCAAAATCTAAAATGTATTCACTGGATCCCTTTTTCACATTGTTTGCACATGAATTATTCAATCAGTACAGCATGGAAGCCCACACGAAGCCTGCAATAATAGGCCATTTAAATGATGATGTCAGTTGCTCAAAATTCACCACCAAGCTTTGTTCACATTACACAATTTTCAAATTCCGGCACGTGCATACGGTTTACACAGGGGTATTCCTTTCAGTTTTGCTCATTTGGGATTCGGGTTTTCGATAAAATTTACCAAGCAAGGCTTGGTGGTGACAGTTTAATAGCATCAACTGCATATAATCAGAGAATGCTAAGATAGATGTAACAAAAACAAAGCGAGGTCACATTACATACAATGCAGTTGCAAGATCAGCATACAGTGTAAAATAAACAAATTATTAAGAGAATTAAATTCAGATGTTTTGGCATAAAATAATAGTTAACAATAATAATATTCCCCGAAGTGGAGGTGACTAGTGGTGGAAATTAACCATGCTACTTCGGCGAGGACTGTCACCAACACTGAGGAGTTAATATAGAGTATATACATTAAATCAGTGAGATAAAATCCCAAAACAAAATACTGCAAATTAAAATCTTTTACAAACACATTTGCGCGCAAAATAAGCTGGGAGGTGGACAGCACATGTACCGGTATACTATCCCAAGTTTGGGTAGCCAATCAGAGCGAGCAAAAAACCTATCCACTGATTTGGTATATACTAATACAAAATACTGGTCGTTATAATACATTTTACACTTCATCTCTTACCCTGGGGCCAGTCTCTGAGTCCTCTGCAAAGTTCCACTAAGATGGACGGGTGCCACACAGACACTGGTAAGAACACTTATTTGTGCGCTATTGTCTTTTCGGACACATATGGTTCCTTCTTTGTGGCAATTTGCTCTGGATCGGAAACTGTGCGAACTCTATAGAGAATTCGCTTGCACCCGGAGCAGATTGAGGAGGGATGAATCTCTCTGCTGTCGAGATCGACATTGATTTGAAATTTCGTCCAGAGCTCCAATTTAAAAGCTTCTTTGTTTGCAACACTGACCCTGGTCCGCGGCAGATTTGTGCCACAAAGACGACAAAGTGTCTCGAGATATTAAATGTATTCATCCATGCTGTTGGCCTGCATGTTGATCTGAAATTCACATCAACATAATGAACATAATGATAAATAATTGGACTTTAACTTTAAAATGCCCGGCCACAACGTATGGTTAAAATTTAAGGTTTACACGACACTCCGATACATGTAGATCTGAACAAAGGGAATCGGCCTAGTAGTTTGCACACTAACAGACTTTCAACTTCCGTGCACTCGAGCAAAAACCTGGCGCACTCGACTGGAATCAGTTGACAGTTGGAAGCAAATTTATTCTAGTTTTTGAAAATATTTTTTTAAGAACAAAAAAAAAAATGTTACATACCTGAAAACTTCAACGAAAGAGAGGTTATTCCTCAATCGAGACCTTCGCAACAAGCACCTTCACCCGACTTTTCATCTGAATTTCTCTGTCTCGTAACCGCGATCGCCATCAATTCTTTGCTTGTTGCGTGTATTTACGTATACTTGTGGTCTGCAATTTTGCAAGGTTTCATGGGATATGGTTACGGAACAAAGTCGCTAGGGCTCGAACAAGAGTAATGAATGAGGTTCGTCGGCGATCGATGCTTAACTGCATGTACACGGCCATCACTCTGGAGTGAGAAAAGGCATATTATTATAAGTTAGGGCATGGGCTATAGGAAAAGTGCATTTCGACTAAATAAAGTTTACTTTATCTGAAATAAACATAAATTAGTCACATTTCAGTAGTTTTGTGTCTTTTCTGGTCGTTTCTACCCATACATTTTGTGGACAAAGCTTGCAGAACGCTGCGTTCGATTAATAAATAGCGCCAGCAATCGTTAAATCTTGTTAAGGCGGGGGTAAACCTGAATTTTGATGAAATTTTAAGAGGTTTTAGAAGGGATAGGGGAAAGAAAATGATTTTTGGAACACCAACAGACAGTCGATATCCACGCAAGCGCACCCCAGGTTGCTAGTGGACTAACTTGGTATTCGTCTATTAATTTTTAACTACAAATCTTAATTTTAAAACTTCACTAAATCTTCAATAGAGGGGAGAGGGAGGGGGGGAAGGGTGGTAAAAATTGTTCAATGTATGATTTTTTTTCGGCCTGAGTTTCCTGCAGGATTTTTTTTTCGGGGTTGCAAGCTCTGCAGGATTTTTTTCTGACATCTTTATAAATGCGTGCAAGCTCCAAATTTATTTATTCTCGGCAAAATCCATTTTTGGTATTAAACACTGAAGAGTAGAATTAAGTCTGTACAATTTTACTGAGTAAAAACCGGATTCATAACGAATATAAAGACTTTTAATATAAATGTGTCTTTCATACGGCAGGGGAAGGGGGGGGGGGATGGGGGGAGGGAGGGGGGAGGGGGAGGGGCGAGGGAGATACAAGTAACTAGCCATTTTTTGGCAATAACAAAATAAACAATAAAAACGACAGTGACAACAAAAGAACTATTAATTCTATTACGTTATGGAACCCACATTGGCCTAATACACATGCCTTCCACATACAAACGTCGAGGAAGAAAAACAAACGGGTAAAGGTGAACAAGAGTAAAGATGCCACTGAAGTAGCAAATATCGACATCGAGAGTGACAGTGACTAGTAGATATATTACATTTAAAGTTAAAGATTTATGGAATTATAACTAAATCGCGCATCATATGAATTTTTTGACATTACAGATATTTATATTTACAGTTTTAATACTTGTTGGTTACATATAAATTAAAGACATCAGAAACAAGCTGAAAATATGCTATAACGAGTATTGAAATTATCTATTTACTTTCTCTTTATATGTGTATTTTTATGTGTCTTTTATATATAGAAGCAAAAATTTCAGACTTCAGACTTCGCCCACGGGCGTTAATTTTTGTTTCCTTTTGCTTTTGAAGACTGAAAAGTTCCATTTCGTAGTGATTTTAGTGATTTTTAGATGTAAAACGCACGTAAATTGCTTATCCAATTGCGTAACCAACATGTTCACAAACACAAAGCCCACAACGCTGTTAGTTGACTGATCGATTACCTTGTCCACTTTTAATCTGATCAAAGGCTCCTTAGAGCCAACCCGTGAATAAGAAATGCTAACACGCAACGCAATATTTCGGTAAGCTTTTGTTTTCACACTGACACGATTCGATATTTTTTTTAAAAATTAACCGTAAGGATTTTTGACGAACGCAGAAAAAGGGAAATCACTTTCATAATGACCAGTTCAGGCTCAGTCTGTTCCGTTAACTGTAGCATCAGCTGTAAACTCAGTGACGTAATGCTTGTTACGAATGCGTTTCGTAACAAGAAAAGCGTGAATCCAGCGATAACAATAACTAATTTGTTGTAAACGAATATAAACAACAATAAGCTTAAATATTTTTCGCATTTGGAGTCTTTAATGCGACAAAAAATTGATCTACAAGGATTTTCTAATAGACACGCGTTTTAAATTTAATCTCAAATGAGCATGATATTGCGTTGCGTTTGTTAGCATTTCTTATTCAAGGGTTGGCTCTAAGGAGCCTTTGATTAGATTAAAAGTGGACAAGGTAATCGAATTCAACTAACAGCGTTGTGGGCTTTGTGTTTGTGAACATGTTGGTTACGCAATTGGATAAGCAATTTACGTGCGTTTTACATCTAAAAATCACTAAAATCACTACGAAAAGGAACTTTTCAGACTTCAAAAGCAAAAGAAAACAAAAATTAACGCCCGTGGGCGAAGTCTGAAGTCTGAAGTCTGAAGTCCGAAGTCTGAAGTCCCTCCTCGGCTTTCGTACTAATCGCAAGATCACTGTTCAAAAGTAAATAAGCTTGACAACGGACTTTGCAGTTTTCACTAAAGCTACAATACAACAAATGAGAGCAAATTATCCAACTTCTCCATAGAGTAATGGCATTTTCTATTTTTTCGTGTAGTTCTTGTTTGTTTATTATTGAACTTTTAAATTCCTTAATAAACAAACAAGCAAGAACTAAATGCAACCACAACCGCGATGACAGCGAGGGGTATCGAATGGTATTTGCGAACATTTGCGAGCTTGCGAGCTTTGTGTTTTTTCTTGCGAGCGCGAGCAGTCATCAAATTTCTCTTGCGAAGGAGACGCTTCCTAATCTTGTCGGCTAGGCGGAGCGAATCGAGAAAAGTGTCGGTACCAAATCTGCGCCATCTTGAAACGTCACAATAGTATCCAGCATGCTTAGCGCGTCGTCTAGGCGGAACGAATCGAGAAAAGTGTCGGTACCAAATCTGCGCCATCTTGATTAAACATATGCTGACTGCAACTTCCAGACATTGAGATATCTACATTTATTTAGTCGGTAAAATCCTTGCGGATATCACACCAAGTACTGAGGCGTATCATTTCAGAATCGGAGAAATATAAACCGAAATGAAATCAAGACAAATATACTATTTATGTCGGAAAAATCTGAGAACTTTCGGAGTACACAGCACGGTAAAGGAGGCCCTTCAGCACGGCAGAATTGAAGGATTTTATTTGATTCAACGGCGATAGCGTGAATTTGTTTGACGTTGGCCCGACGTTTTTGCCTGCGTGACATATCTCGTGACATAGCTCCTTTCAACAGTGGCTGAAACTGAGGTACTACGTAGGTGAAGACGAGGTGCTACGTTATAAGGAGACGCACTATAATCCATGATTACTACTAGTATTAAAATTATAGGTTTTGCGGAGAAAGTGAACATACGACCATAGGGAACCTACGCGTTTATTTAAAATGATCATAGAATAAAGTTACAAATTACGTGACTTACGTGATGTTGTGTTTCAATCCAAATGTGCTGTTGAATAACTGAAATCAGCTTATGCCGGGATTTATAGCAGCCACAACGGTCCGATCAAATCCGTTGATACGATTTCGAAACGATCGTGTCTGTTATTTTTAAATGGTCACGTCTCGCATTTCGCCGTCTGTTATTAAATTTTAACTTGTCAGCCGTCATGCGGCATGGTCTCGTATTTCGGCGTCTGGAAATAGGCAAATTACCTAATATCTTTTTGTGTCGACGAAGGAGACGCTTCCTAATCTTGTCGGCTAGGCGGAACGAATCGAGAACAGTGTCTGTACCAAATCTGCGCCATCTTGAAATGTCACAATAGTATCCAGCATGCTTAGTGCGTCGTCTAGGCGGAACGAATCGAGTAAAGATCTGCGCCATCTTGAAACGTCACAATAGAATCCAGCATGCTTAGCGCGTCGTCAAAGAAAGAACCAGAAACATGCCTGAAACGCGAATGCCATGTCACAACGAGGTACCTAAGGAGACGCACTTTAATCTGTGATTACTTCTAGTTATAGCTAATATTTAAAATCAATTCCACATTTAAGTTGTGTGCTCGTACTTTGTTATGGTTGGCAGCTGATAAGAGTCATGTATTAGAGCTTGCACATGTCGGAGAAGAGACTCCTAATTATACTATTGAAAAATATTTTTGTACGTGTGTTTCAAATCACCTAACATCTTATGTATTTCATATGGTCTACCGAAAAGAAGATATTTTCCACTAGTGAATATTTCGCCTCCTGTTTATTTACTCAGCGTCTGTGCGCTTGTATTTTGTTATGATTGGCAGCTGATAAAAGCTTTCACATATAGGTGAATATAGGATTTTATCTGATCTTTGATTATTTAAATCATGGCACAGGGTTGTGTAATGCCATGGCAAAAAATTGGGTGACATTTACCTCTAATTTTTTAACTCGTCCCCAGACCCCGAAATTGACCCTTAAAATCACAGCGAAAACGCCATTTTTGGAAGGGAAAATTAAAATTTCGCCCATTTATGCATTACTTCTCGGAAATCCACACTCGGATTCCAGTATCTGGAAACGTTAAAATATTTTAATAACTTAAAAAAAGTCCTGTCATTTTGACGTTGAAGTGACCAATGTCACGTAAAGGCTTGTATGGAGTTCAACCTCGCGGTCATCGCTTTTAGCGATATAACTCATTTTAATAGGCGTAATGTCAACATCCACACTCGGTTTTGAAGAGACTAGGATCTAGTGAACATTTTGGTGGGAAATATGATTTAGTTGGAGCGAAAAAACCCCGTCATTTTGCCATTTTTTCAGTGCAATATGCTTCGACTGAGCCCATTTTGGCTTCTATAGAGCGTTTTCACTCACGTGACCTTCAGTCCCGTGGGACTCAAATGACAAAGGCCATGGCAGCCATGTTGGTGTTCCTAACAAAAGAAGTTAATTAAAATTCTTTTGTACGGGAACACCAATATGGCGGCTATGACGTCAAGTGAAAACGCTCTATTGGTGACTTACGCGGACTAGCGCCCAGGCCGTTCGAGCTTAACTGCGCATGGGCAATAGTTCATTTTAGTACAACCAAAGTATAGAGCAAGGCTGATACTACGTAGAACATTTAACGCGACAACGACGTGATAGAGCCCAAACTGAAAGCCGAAATGCAAGTAACGCGCACGCCCGGAGCAAATGTCTCCTTTCAGGGGGCAATTTTTTGGCATGATCACGTTCGCACGCCAAATACCTTTATTTAATAATAATAATGAAAAATAATTGGGATCGGGTGTTCGATGGTGTTTGTGATTCAATGCAATTCAATCCTTCTCTCCCTTCCCCTTCCCCCTTCTTCCAACTTTCGCAACGAACCCGCACGGAAACGCTGGATTCAATGCCGATTTGCGCAAGAATATTGAGATGACACGTGTTTGTTCAATCGCTTTGATTAAAACTCGCATTAACATTTTTGGGTTGCTCGTTTATTAGGAAAAATCTGATGTAGTTGTATTGTTTAACTTTTTATTTGGGAGGGGGGGGGGGGGGGGGGGGGATTTTGGATTTTTTCCGGGAGTAAAAGCTTTATTTTTTTTTCGGGGAGGGGGGGGGGGGGGGGGGTAAATTTCTAGGAGGGAAGAGTCCAGAGTTCCAGAGTTTCAGAGTCCAGGGTCCAGTCCTGATTTTAGGATATGCCTGAGAAATCGGAGATACCGCGGCTCTTATGAGCAATATAACATGGTAGAACTCAGTTTTGTTGGATCATAGCCTGCGAGCAAGCTCTCGGGATCAGGCTCGGCATCTATTCTCCGTTATCCTGGATTTTTGTGAGAGATAACAAGTACGGCTGCCAACAACTGGAGGATTCTTACTTGAACTGGGCCGAAATTAGATGCACAGCTCTTATTTATACTCGCTCTGTAAGGGACTGGAGCGAATAGCATACTATTCGCGACAGTCCCTTTCACGCTTGCATAATAAGAGATGGAGATATGCGACCGTGCCCAGACGTTAAACGTTACAATGGCCTAACACCAAATAACCCGAGACACTTGCCAATACTCAAACCTAAAACCCCAAACCAGAAAATCCCATCCAACCACCCAAATCTAAAGGAAAGACATGGCGAGACAGCAACTCCGATGGTCCTGTAAAACGAAGGTCTTGTGCAGCATTCATGTTATAGGATGCGGTAGGAGCATGCATATGGCACCAACCAAAATGAGCCATAGCGTCTAGAGTGAAGGCTAAAGTAATGGCCACCCCGGCTCTAAAGCTGTGCAGAGTTTTACCCTCGTAAATTTGAGCGTCTTGCAGATAGTAACGGAGGCGGGACTGTAATCCTGTAAAGTAGAGTTCGCAACTCTGCTCAATACACGTGGCTGAAAACATCTTGCATCCCGGCAAAGAACTCTAAAAATCCCCTAAAATACTCCTTTTAGGGAGTCTTTTGATTAGCATAAGCGGAGGGACAAAGGGATGCTCTGTAATTGGTAAAGACGGCTTCGTACATGGCAAATATATATGATATAAAGGCTGCCAGCCCTTGAGTGGTGAACAAGACATAATATTGGGGAAAAAGCAAACGATTGTGCGCGGGAAACTCGCGAGAGACCCACCCAAGGGATGGCAACCTGAGCGTCAGTAATCCGACTAGGGCATTAGACACCCTTTCAGGCTACCATGGGAAAAAGGGAGCGAAACAAATAGCGCGGCAGAAGGCGCGGAACAGGATAGGCGAACAGGGCAACCACGGATATGAATTTTAGGCCCTCTTAGAGGAGGACATATAAGAAGTGATGTGGACCTGCGTCTTTTTCCGGAAGCCTTTGCAAGCCAGAAAGCGACATATCCTAGGCGTGGCAGAGAAAACATCTTGTCTCCCGGCAAAGAACTCAGAAAACTAGAAAACTCCTGTTAGGGTGTCTTTAAGTAGCATAAGCAGAGGACAAAGCAAAGCTCTGCAATTGAAAAGGACGGTTATACTCTGTACATGACAAATATATATGATATAAAAGCTGCCAGCCCTTGAGTGGTGAACAGGATAAAATGTCGAGGAAAACGTAAACGATTGTGCGCGGGAAACTTGCGAGAGAACCCACCCAAGGGATGGCAACCTGAGCGTCAGTAATCCGACTAGGGCATTAGACACCCTTTCAAGCTACCATGTGAAAATAAGGAAACGAGATAAATGGCGCGGGAGAGGGCGCGCGGAACAAAGCAAACTCCGCAAATGACAGGGAAATAATGAGTAAACGGAAAGGAATACGGATAACTACCCGAGGTTAACACGCGAATCATAAAGGCGGAACGCACAGTCAATAAAAGAGTGCTAAACCGGGTAGAACTGGCAACAATACTTATAGAAAAGAAAACAATAGGATGCCAATGACATGAAAAATAGCGAATCTGCAAAATTAAAAACAAACCAACGTACAAACTTCAACGGAACTGAGCGAAGCATGGCACAGACTCGATGTCTGTGAGGCAAAGTACTAATAACAAAAACTTGACAGATAAATGCGTATAAACTTCAAAAGCACTACCCAAACCCGATATTTGTGAAACAAAGTACTCATATCAAACCCACAAACCCGATGTTTGGGAGGCAAAGTACGCATAACAAAACGTGACAAATAAAGGCGTACAAACGTCAAAGGCACAGCACAAATCCGATGTTTACGAGGCAAAGTACGTATAACAAAACGTGACAAATAAAGGCGTACAAACTTCAAAGGCACTGCACAAACCCGATGTTTGTGAGGCAAAGTACGCATAATAAAGGCATACAAACTTCAAAGCACTGGACAAACCCGATGTTTGTGAGGCAAAGTATACGCTGATAAAGGCGTACAAACATCAAATTAAACACTGCACAAACCCGATGTTCGTGAGGCAAAGTACGCATATTAACAAAACGTCACAAATAAAGGCGTACAAACTTCAAAAGCACCTCACAAACCCGATGTTTGTGAGGCAAAGTACGCATAACAAAACGTGACAAATAAAGGCGTACAAACTTCAAAAGCACTGCAGAGACCCGATGTTTGTGAGGCAAAGTACGCATAACAAATCGTGACAAATAAAGGCGTAGAAACTTCAAAAGCACTGCACAAACCCGATGTTTGTGAGGCAAAGTACGCATGATAAATCGTGACAAATAAAGGCGTAGAAACTTCAAAAGCACTGCACAAACCCGATGTTTGTGAGGCAAAGTACGCATATAACAAAACGTCACAAACAAGCGTACAAACTAAAAAGGGACCCGAGGGAAAAGCACTGCACCAACCCAATGTTTGTGAGGCAAAGTACGCATAACAAAACTGGACAAATACAGGCGTACAAACTAAAATGGGAAATGAGGGAAAAGCACTGCACAAACCCGATGTTTATGTGCCAAAATACGCAAAAAATAAACGTACAAACATAATAAGCGTACAAACTTAAAAGGGGACCGAGGGAAGAGCACTGCACAAACCCGGTGTTTGTGAAGCGAAGCACGCTAAACTATAAATAGCTCAACAACCAAATATAAAAGCGTGGAAATTCCATAAAAGCTGAAGGGAAGCGAAAACTATAGAAAGAAACGAGGCTAACGGATAAGGGACAAGGAGCAGGGCGAGGAGATAAAAACCGGCGAGCACGGGGAGCCGCGGGGGAACAAGCGATAAAACGGCTAAAAAGCCGGACAAATACTAAAGAAAATTTTACCAGTAAGGGTTCTGGTTAGCTGGGCCTGGTTGAGGCGCTTGAGTTAACTGAAGAAGCGCTTGAATTATCTGGAACTACCTCCGCCACGGGAGCTTGCTCGTCGGACATGGTGAGAACACGAAGGTAACAGCACCAAAGGATTCTTTCTTGAACTGGGCCGAAATTAGATGCACAGCTCTTATTTACACTCGCTCTGTAAGGGACTGGGGCGAATAGCCCCGTGTTGAATGAATTAAGTTGGACCTTTATTGCAACTTTTGTCCCACAAGGGTTATTGAACATTCAAGTAAGTTTGAATAGAGGAACAAAGACTGTACAATTACGCAATCGTATCCAAAATAATAGGCAAAATAAAAGCAGGAGTTAAAAATGTCAAACTAAATTAGTAGGTGAGTCCATTGATTTACTCTACTCAAACTTTGTTGTGGATCCACAACACTTTCAATTGACAATTTTATGACGACATTTATCATCAATAAGAGGACGGGACGAATAAAAAACCGACGTCAATTGGTTAAATTCTGCTCAAAATTTCTGCTTGCAACGAAATTCTGCTCAGTATAATACCATTTAGATATTCATTATTCAGTTAGAAAAATTGTGATGAAAGTTATTTTAAGATATCTTATTTTGAATGATATGGTGACAGTTTTTGTTGAGACCTGCCCCCCGCCCCCCCCTCCCCTCCCCCCCAAACAGGAACATCCAACAAATCTGTGCTGTATCCGCCGAGTTCGCCCGCATGCTTGATGTATTATTTTTAATACTGCTGTCTTTAAAGTGACTATGTGGGACCATTTTTGTCATGTGACTTTCGTATGTAATACAGGCACGTTTAAGCTAGGTAATTTGGATTTGTTTAATAGGTATTTTTTCTTTCAACTGTTATGTATATCTTTTGAATGTGTTAAGATGCTGCCGCAGGTAGCGGAATTATGCTCTAAATTCTGCTTCATGCAAATATGCATGTATACATTTGGGATCTTGGTTTGCGTCGTACTGAAAATAGATTTCCAATATTGCTAAACAAGCTCGTCCCCAGGCAGTCTTGCCGGGTTTTGTTTTATTAAGTTTTGGTACAAAAATCTACATCTAACAAGACAAAAAACATCGTATTTAATTTGTGTATTAAATGCCCCTAAAAAAAAACCCTTTCTAAAAGGCACAACATTAACAAAACCTTTCTTCTTTTGAAATAACTCTAAGATTAAAAGAAGAAAATATTTCTTGAGACGGGCAATTAAGTATCAGAAGAGCATAATTTTTGGGCACGCAACTGATTTTTTCCCCGCTTATTACAAGTAGCTCAGTTTTACAAATTGTAAATGAACATCATGGCTTTTAGATGCGAGAATACCGTATCCACAAGTTGAAAGTTTTCCTAAACATTTATGAAAACAAGAGGATTGAGAGCTGAGGCTAATAGTATTTTGCATGTTTATATTTTCTATCAACTTAGAAGCGACGTGGGGGGTATTTAGTAAGGACTTCCCGCGCCTACATGCTAGGACTTCCGTAGCAAAGGTACCGTTTGTCATGCAAGATAAAAAAATGCTTTTCCATTTTTCATGACATTGACGGTATAGAGAGCAGTGACGAAGAAGAATAAAGGTGGTATGTTTACAATTTTTTATTTTATATTTTTGCCCGGTAGTTTTCGGTAAATGATTGTAAACAATACATAGTTGTTATTGGCGAGATGAGCTATTGCTCCGTAAGCAACGTTTTGGCATTAGAGTAACAGTGGTGTTCATAAGTAAATACGTCCTTCAGTCGCTTTTGCTCAATCCTACCGAATACAAAGTAAATGACTCGAAAATCTGTTTTTAAGTTGCATGTCTAAACTTAAAGCGGAGAGGGACGTAGTTAGCTAGGACTTCCTCAGCCTGCCTGCTGGTACTTCCCTAGCAATGACACCGGTTGTCATGCGAGATAAAAATGTGTTGTTCCTTTTTTTAATGACATGCACTCTATCTGAAGGGCAGTGAGTGAAGAAGACCTAAAGCTGGTATGTTTGCAATTTTTGTTCTTTATGCCCGGTGGTAATGATTCTGAACAATAGTTACTATTAGCGAAATGAAGTATTGCTCTTTAAGCAACTTTTTGGCATTGAAGTAATAATCCTATCCAGATGAAAATAAGCCTTTCAGCTTTTTTTCTAAATCGTACTGAACACCAGGTGAATGAGTAACGCGAAAACCTGGTTTAGTTTTCGATTTGAAAAACACAATGAGAACAGAACTCTTTGCGTTTCTTGGAATTATGACGTGGTGTTTGTTACAGCAAGTGGCACTTATTTCTATCGTCATTAATGCCTGACCTCTCCTCAGAGTTCAGTTAGGGAATAAAAAACTGAGCTGGTCATCAAGATGAGTACGCATGCAACAGACCCCGAAGACATGGCAATAAGAACAAACTCTTCATGGTTGATGGGAAAAGATCGAACTACAGTGCACCTGTCATTTACACGGTTTATTTTACTCTTAAGAACGGAAATCTAGAGCCAAGGTATTTTCTAGTACTATAGAATAAAATCCTCAAGCGAAATGTTTCATTTCTCGGTTCCACAGAAGGCGTAAGAGTACGTGGAGTTGTCCGCAAATACCCGCGTCTACAAAATTGTATTTAATATTCTCAATGCAGTGGAGTCTTCTTACAAGGCAGCTTTGCTCTAGAAGAAACGACCCGAATTCAGCACAACTCTACTTCAGTAATATTGACAATTTTATTACACGCGAGCAATCACCTTTGTAACTTAATAATGAAGGCTGTGTATTGATGTTTGTATAGGTGGTTTTCATGTTACGTCATCGCCGCCATGCTGGTGGACATAAACAATAGTTCTCTCATTAGCTCCTTTTGTTCGTCCACCAGCATTTGTTCGTTTCACTATTGTTATCTATGTCTCTAGAGATTGATTGCAAACCACATATTGGTCAATTAAATTTCATGTCTGACGTAGTGTTTACGACATATGAGCGGCCGTGTAGTGATTGTCGATCTAATAGAACACAGAAGCGAATGTTGAAGACTTCGATAGACTAATTACATGCATAAAATGAAAATGAATTGCTAATTAGTTACAACCCCTTATGGATGTTTATGCCCCTAATTGGCATTTCATAGCTGTTTTGTATTAGGATTACATGCCTTCATTAAATTTTTTTTTCTTTTGTAACGGAGCACTCATACTCATAGAACCAGAGAAATAAAGAACCCATGCCCGTCATTTTTCATGGTCATGGCTAGCGGAATGTTTCGCGGGCGCGTTGTGTGCCCGCCGTCGAGCAGGGCTAACTCGCGGGCGTGTATACCGTCGTAAAACATGCGCGTATGACGCCACACAACATTCGGGATCTTTGCAATTTCACGTCACCTGGGAAAACACTGCTGTGTTTAGCGGAGAAAACCGTTTAAATTAAAGTCGTTATTCTCTTGCATTTTTTCGCGGTTTGCTACTCAAGACGGATACTAATTAAAGGATACTCAGAAGCTGTACAGCCCCCGAAATGATCCCGACCCCGAAATGATCCCCATTTTTTTTCACACTGACCCCGAAATGATTCCCAAGTAATTTTTGGAATGGAATGGCCTTCCATCCAGAGAAAGCTGGAATGAATAAAATAAAGGCAGTTGAGGAAACTCTCGTCCCAGTCTTCTGTTTCTTCTGCGACTTCTGACCAGAAGATCAGTGAGATGTCGCGAACCACGTGGTTGTCAACTCTCTTTCTATTTTGCTTTTTAAAAAGCGTAATCTCTGGAAGTGAAGACAAGCCGCCGGATACGAATTTATGTGTGCGTAAGGACGCAGGGGTTAGTTTGAAACTGTAAGAAATTAACTGTATCAGAGTCGTTAACAAGGTTTTGTCAGTAAGACATGTTTATAATCAATGACTATATACTGTGATGTGTAATGTGATTGCATAACAGCGGTAAAATATGCATTATCGATAACACGAATCATGAACATCATTGAGTCAAAGTAAAGCAACTCCGAATAGCCCATGCAAGAAGCCTAAAGATGAACAGTGGTACACATACTGAAAGTGAACAGTAGCTCTAGGGTGTAGCTTCTATGTAAAATTAACAAAGGAATGTTCAAAAGATATATAGAAAGCCATAAAAGATACCAGAATTGGAATGCTTTTTTCGATTCGCTATTACCCTTATGCGCAAGGTAACTTAGCGAAATTAAACACAAAAGTTTGTCTTTGTTATTAGTTACAGTTGAAAACGCTACACTCGCAAAAATAAGAAATGCCTGGTATAGTTTCTTGAAAAATCGTTAAAAAATGCGTTATAATTATTTATTTTAAGAATTGTCCAAAATGAATAAATAAGTGAATACTGCATATAATGAGAATCAAAATTTCCTTAACTGCCTTTATTTTATTTATTCCAGCTTTCTCTGGATGGAAGGCCATTCCATTCCAAAAAATTACTTGGGGATCATTTCGGGGTCAGTGTGAAAAAAAAATGGGGATCATTTCGGGGTCGATTTGGGGATCATTTCGGGGTCGGGGATCATTTCGGGGTCGGGATCATTTCGGGGTCGGGATCATTTCGGGGGCTGTACAAAGCCGCTATAGTGGAAATAGAAGAGCTTTCAGAGATAAAATCTTGCTTCGAGAATAGGAGCAATGCGGGAAGATGTTTGTCACTTCAGGTTTCAGAACTGAAGAAGCGGAGATTTAACAATTTCCAAGCAGTGGAGGGACTTAAAGGTAAAACAAAATACCTTTTTCGATGAGAATTTATGTTGATATCAATCTGTGATTGACTTTTTCTTTGTGTTCTCGCTAGTTTTTGAGAATTGTTTATAACACGCGCTCAATTAAATTCAGTTGTTTTGATTTCTTTCATCGGAGACATCTCGGCCTCGATGAGCTCTTAATGGTTCGCGTTTTGCTTTTAAACATAAACTTATGGAGATTTGAATAAAATTTTTCGAAAGAAGATTGTGTTGTCCATTTTTTATGTGTTTGTTCATTCATTGCATAGGTTGAAAAGCGATTTTATGTAAACAAAACAAGACTTGGATTATTTTATACTTCCAAAGTTCACTAGCATGGTCTTATGCAAATATGTTTATGTATTTTTTGCAATTTTGATTTCCAAATCAGTTTCTCGGACAATTTTTTATAAGCAGCAGGTGTATTTTATTTGGAAATTAGTCGTACTAGTTATTCTAAACGGAGAAAAAGTTGTTTTTGTGAACTTTTGTACGGTCTAAATGTACTGTGCAAACGGTCGCGTAAGTCTGTTTTTGAGAATTGCTAAAATTAAAAGATAGCCCGGTCGTCAATTTTATTCTGTGCTTCCGACCTTTCACCTCAGTTAAGTTTATCATCGGCTTTCTGTTCAAAGAGCGACGCTGTTAGGCTCAGCCTATCTATATATATATATATATATATATATATTATTTTCCTTATATAAATAAGCTGAAAGAACCAACACAATGAGATTACATGTTATTCCCAATTTGTTTTCTTCCTTTTTCGAAAATATTCTGTAACTTTTCACTGCAATTGAATATGGGAAATCACCGACACGTATTTTAATTCCGGAAACCCGACGACAAATCAAATTAGCAAAATACAATAATCGCTTTGAGTTATAGCGTTTTAAAGCTGATTCGGACGTTCGAATTTAGACGTCGTAAAAAATTCGACAATTCATTTTATTACCAAATGGTTTCCATGTTTAGATAGCCAGCTCTATAAGCTTTAATTTGATATCTGGGTTTAGGTATATTAAGTGTAATCTTAAGACGCTAGTGCTGTTATACTGGAGAGTCGACACCCCCGAAGGTACACTATAACCTTAAGATGACCAATTAGAACGCTGCTTTGGATAGCTACCGTCAGTAACTTCTTTTCAGAAGGAATAAGTGTCTTTAGGATTTGTAAAATTAATGTGAGCCACACCCAATGGCACCTTTCAGGGGTTCCTTTTCAAATTTCCTACGATCGTCCCCGTAAAGTTTATGTGGTATATAGTCTCCTCCCCGAGACATTTTTACAGAACACGAAGATAAACCTCCCGGTTTAGCCGCACTCTGGGGAAAATAAATCATTTTAGCGTGAAAGAGAAATTGATTCGAGCAGAAATAAAGCTAATTTATATATGCACAGATGTATCAGTATCAATCAGTAAAAGAGTTTCAACAATCCCTCTTTTTCCAGTTTACAGAAACTACTTTTTTGTTTATTTTTACATGTATGTTGTTTTTCAATTAACAACTGCGTTTTTAAATATAACTGTGCCAGATTTGCATAAGAAAGTCAGGGATGTTTGTTATGCTCACATACTCTACTTAGTTAATTAATTTAGCTTTAAGCAAGCAAACCGATTTGACGTAACTCCTTCTATTCATCTTATTCTCTTGTTTTAAGAGCTACTTTAACTATTCCAGATTTGCAGGTTACTGACACATTGATGCTGTGAATTTTCAGGATTGGTTTCTTTGTTTAGTCAAGTCGCCGTCATTCCTGAGGAAAAGTCTGGATAATTTTGGAAAACGGATCGAAAATGGTCAACTTTACTACACCTCAAACGGAAGAGGAGACCAAACTATCTCTGTGCTCGGCATCGACGATTATTGAGAACAGTGAAGTGACAAAATTTCTTTTAAACCCTTATTTCTTTCTTCCTGTTTTTGTTATGTTGTCATTGGCCGCACTGTCAGGAAATATTCTGATTCTCAGCGGTCTTCACAAAGATTTATCTCTTCGTCCGCCATCCAAACTTCTGTTTTATTGTCTCTCGTCCACGGATCTATGTGTCGGACTTATTTCTCTGCCGATATATATAACATATTTCATGACAATTGCAAACAGAAACTGGGACATTTGTGTTATAACAGAAGGGTTAGCGAACGCGGTCAATGCTATCTTGTGTGGAGAATCTATCAGCACATTGACTGCAATAAGTGTAGACAGACTTCTTGCTCTGTTGTTGCGGCTGCGATACAGACAAGTTGTTACTTTGGTCCGCGTTCGCATATTTGTAGCCTATTCATGGATTGCAGTCTCCGGTTTTGCACTGACCTATATGTGGAACAGACGGTTCTTCTTTTTAGGGGGTTGTTTGTGGATTTTGGCATGTTTGGTCATCTCAACTTGTTGTTTTGCGAAAATGTACTTGACCCTTAGTCACCAGGAAGCCCAAATACAGGATCAGGTTCACGGACAAAACCCTGGTTTACCCGGAATTAACTTAGCTCGCTACAAAAAGACAGTCTCCAGTGTATTGTGGATATATGTAGCTTTGGTAGTGTGTTATCTACCCTACGCTATTGGTACAGCGGTCAGGACATTAAGTGACTTGTCGCTTTCCAACGCTTTTGCTTGGAATGCAACTGGTGTGCTGGTTTTCTTCAATTCGTCGCTAAACCCATTTCTTTATTATTGGAAGATCAGAGAAGTGAGACAAGCAGTAAAGGCAACAATAAGACAGGCTTATAACGAACAAAATACAAAACTTTGACGGTTGTAGGGCCATTCACTGAGGTTTCCAATAATAGATTTCTGTCTAATTGTCTTCAAAATTATTATCAAAGTAAAAAGATGAAAAGATAATCCTAAAAGGTCGTAAATCCCTTGTTTTCTATCATGGGATTTTAATTGTGTCAAAAAGAAATGTTCTTCGCTAGTTGCTATGTGAATCCTGGAATAGTTACCTAGTTTTTCACTTCTTGCAGAACTTTTATGAATTAATTCACTCTACCATTTGTTTCAGTGGACTATTATCACTTCGGTTGCTGCTTGTCGAGGGAGGGAGAGTTTTTCTTACACGGTAAATCCTCTAAGCCCCCTTCTCAAATAAGCCCGCCCTTTAGGAGTACGAAATGTATAAAACTTGCCGTTTCTTTGAAGCCCCCCTCCTCCCAGGAAGGACAACTGACAAATGTAGGAGACAAGGTCAACGGCTTAACGTCACCGCCCAATGGCGCGATCATCTGAACTGAGGCAGATGTTGAGCACACAGTTAGAATGATCTTACCAGTTATTTTAAGACCGTGGTTTTTAGTCCGGGCGGACCGAGTTTTGCCTAAAATTAAGATAATGTGTTATTGGTAAACGTAATTAATTGTGTTAATATAAAAGATCAAAATAAATTAGTATAAGAATATTAAAACATTTCATTAATTATCATTACAAATGATATTTACTGTATAGTTGTTGCAACTTCGCCAAACTTAAGAAGGGGTCTAAGCAACCATCTCTGTGTAAGCTGCCAAAGACTTTGATATATTTGCCTTGGCTATTTACCACCAAATTTTCTGGCTCAGGAACCGGCTAAAACAATGGAGAGGCCCAAGACGAACATTAATTGAAAAAGAACAATGACAATTCTAATCTGAAAGTAAAATACGAAATTTACCTATACCCAGGACTTTTACGAGCCCCACACCCACGACTTCTACCCACTACCCAGACTCACGATTTCTACCCACTACCCACACCGACGACTTCTACCCACTACCCACACCGACGACTTCTACCAACTACCCACACCCACGACTTCTACCCACTACCCAGACTAACGACTTCTACCCACTACCCACACCCACGACTTCTACCCACTACCCAGACTAACGACTTCTACCCACTACCCACACCCACGACTTCTCCCCACTACCCAGACTCACAGCTTCTACCCACTACCCACACCCATGACTTCTACTCACTACCCAGACTCACGGCTTCTACCCACTACCCACACCCACGAATTCTACACACTACCCACACCCAGGACTTCTACCCACTACCACGACCCACGACTTATACCCACTACCCACACCCACGACTTCTACTCACTACCCACGACTTCTACCTACTACCCAGACTCACGACTTCTACCCACTACCCACGACTGCTACCCACTACCCACGACTTCTACCCACTACCCAGACTAACGATTTCTACCAACTGCCCACACCCACGACGTCTACCCACTACCCAGACTAACGACCTCTACCCACTACCACGCACACCCACGACTTCTACTCACTACCCACATCCACGACTGCTACCCATTACCCACGACCCACGACTTCTACCCACTACCCACGACTTCTACCCACTACCCACGACTTCTACCCACTGCCCACGACCAACGACTTTTACACGCGTAGAATGTTTTAAAAGTACTTTATACTGAAAAAGCGTTAACATACATTTGGAAAGATATAAAATAACATTGCACATTGACTCCAATAAGTGTGGACAGACTTATCGCTCTGTTGCTGCGGCAGTACGAAGATTTCTGAATACTTAACGTACACGTTTCTAAAAAGTTACCGCGTGCTTCAAGTGATAGGATTGGTAAGGATTGTGACCATCAAGCTCAACTTTATTGTCAAGGTCATCTATCTTCAGCTAGGTTGTGTTGAGCTAATTAGCGAAAGATCTTGGTGAACATTGCGAGTATTCTTGCAAACTTTTAGAGATTTTCTCTTTTTTGCCCATTTTTGTCACGTTGAAAATGGCCGAGGAGATTAAGCCTGTGTTATGATGGAAAACGAAGAGCTTCAAGCGAATAAATCACTATCCAGTGGATAGGTATTAAGAATACCAATTGTGTTATCCACTGGATAGTGATTTATCCGGTGGATAGCGCTATCCACCTTTTGAACAACTGGGGCCAGATGAAAAGAAACTTAACAATGAACCAAGAAAAGAGCATGCAAAATTTAATGTGATCTCTCACGTTGAAAGTTCAACCTTTTGAAGTGCGGCCGCTCATAAAAATAGACTCCGTTCTTTTATTACAAACACCTTTTCACCGAGTTTACTAAAAAATAACCCAGCTTTTATGCACTCCAAATCTACGGCGCAAAGGGGTTGTCTTGTGTAAAATGGTACGCACAGGCCCGTGAATGTTTCATTGGTCGAAAGGATTTCATTTGCATCATTTTTAGGAAACTCAAAGGTACTGACCTCAGACTTTGTACCTGCAGTTTGGCGCAGAACAAAACACCAAAATGGGTTTCCAAAGTCTATATCAGTACTTGGTACTCGATCAACACATTGTACCAATATTGGACTAAAAGAGAAAAAATGTTAAATTTTTGGTTCATTTCCGACCTTCAAAGTAAACTGTGAAGGAAAAGGAAATTTCTTATTTGGAGAAAAGAGCTTTAGCAGCTTAAACGATTTTCTTTATTTAACAGTGATTGTTTTTTTAGTTCGATGTATAGCCGAGTGTATAATTAAAGTTTATTAACAGGTATTGTAGACCTTCATTACACTTTTGACGCACTTATTATTATATTTTTTTGCAGTTTGTTACATATCTTGTCTACCCAACACCGAAACTAGTTATTCCTAGCTTTTAAAATAACCCCTAAATTTGGAAAACAAGGGTAAGAGAAACAAGGTTAATTTAATCCCGTTGGTGTTTAACCATTCTTTGTTTGCGGCTTGATATTGGCTATTTTCCCGCCAAATATTATCTGACCCAGTGCATCGAGATCGGGGATCTCAATGTCGGGATTCACGTTAAGTGATGAAAATAAGGATCTATTGCCGACGGAAATTTGCTTGTTTTTCCTACTGAACCTTGCTTATGATAAAAGCGAATAAATGAATAAACTAATAAGCTAATAGATAAATAAGCATCGAACACATATTTTAAAAGTAAATTAAACAAATAAAAGCGCGAGGCCTTTTTATAAAGAAACCGACAGCGCAGTCGGCTGTCTTTTCGGTTTGCTATTTTATTTCCAAGTAGTCCAACCACAAATTTCAATCAATTACAAACAAATCAATTCCTTTAAGCAAGCTTTATGACTTGTGAAGTGTTAGTATATTTTTTCTTTTTCTTCGCACGTTTAAATTCCATAGGTAAAAACTGAACATCTCTATTGTCTTGTTTGTCGCGCCTTCAACAATTTCGGGCATAGTATGCACCATCAAAATTTTATTCAGATACCACGCAGGTGTTATCAACGTTTTATTGCTGTAACTTTCATATTTGCGGATTTAGTTAGGAGCCCACTGGTCCCAGAAGGTAAAAAAAAAAAACCAGTCCGAATAAGGTTAATACAGTGGGAAACGTGTTAACCTCTGTCGATCAGACCCAATATTTAAAACAAGTCTCTTATTTTCTCATAGCGTCCCGTCTCCTCGATGGTGGGACTTTCGCGCTTGTGTTTCGACAAGGACCGCTATCTCTGAAAAATAAGAGATTTTTCGCCGTCTAATACTATTTGCATCAGTGAACTAACTGGATGCTTACGCATCCCGGATGGCTTTCACAAAACACGGAAACTGAGTTTTTAGTAAAGTTTGATCGAGGTTAAATGAGGTCACTTGGTGTTACATTTTCACGGATAGTTTATGCATTCTTTTGGACTAACTTATGCAATTTGTCTGGGCTCCCTGTTATGAAACAGGCAAACAGATAAATGTGCATTTAATGGGCAAACAAAGTGGGTTCAATTAAAGGGATGGTTTTACGGTTCGGTGCATGTGCACAGATTAAAATGCTCATTTCACTTGATTACCAATTTTATCGTGGTCGGTTTTTGCGATGTTACAATATTTGGAAAATATTTTACATCTAATAGATGGTAGAGTCTAAATGCTATAGCTCAGAAGGAGGTCGGACACCTTAATGAGAATATAATAAACGGAGTAACTGGTTAGCTTTCAGTTGAGGTTAGGGCCAGCAGTTTTAATATATACTTAATTTATGCGCCGATCAATTCGAAACATCAACATCCCCCCCCCCCCCCCCCCCCCGGGCATGCCCCGGGCATTTGAACATTTTCTATGCCCGGGGAGTCGGGCATTTGATGTGAAAGGCCATCCCGGGGGTGGGGAATTTGACTTTGCCCAGGTGGGGTGGGGAATTTGAACCGGAAGTGTTCCAAATATCGTTTTTTTTTTAGTAGAGGCCTATTAAAGGAAAAAAATATCGTTTTTGTTAGTGGCAAGTGAAAAAGGGACTAACAAAGCTTTGCAATGTTTTCGAAGGTTTGTAAATTGTAGATTTTTAAAATATAGCTTCAACTGCCATTCAACGCGTACTAGAGATTTCGAAGTCAAGGTGGCTGACTGTATTGCCAGTCCGCAGATCCGCAGATCTTAAACGGCCATTAATTGAAAAGAAAAAACACTGTAAAATCAGAATGAACAACAACCTTTCTCTCAGGAAACGTTTGTCAGTTGCTATAAAATGCGTTTAGATTAATAAATTTTCACTTGGTGGAATAACGCTTGCAAACGATTTGTTCAAAACCCAACTTTACAACTTTACAACCGCTTTGCTAAATATTTTTTGCAACATTTGGATCACACGAGGAATTACTCAATTCAGAAAAAAAATTATCGAAAAGTAAATCCCCAAACAATAACAAATTCATTTCGACGTTGTGTCCACAGCGGAAATGCTGTGCAGTGAAATATCAGTTGCAAAGTATACGCGGTTCAGTTGAGTATATTCTCGAGGAAAACACTCGGTAGAATAAATCAGAAAAACTGAATGCAAAGTGTATTTTTTATTCTCACTAAAAACTTTTGATCTTTAGGAGGGGCATTTGACCATCAAATCCTGTGCTATGGTGGGGTATTTGAATGCAATTTTTGCCCAAGAGGGCGGGAATTTGAACAAGTCGATCTTCAAAAGTTCAAATGCCCGGGGCATTGCCCGGGGGGGTGATGTTGATGTTTCGAATTGATCGGCGCATTAGACCTAAACAACCCGAGAAGCTAGGTGGTACCCTGGTACGGTAGGCTATGTAAGCCTAAGCCTAGCTGAGGTCACAGATTCAATCCTAAGTGGGGATTTTAGATTTTCTTTTTTACACTTAAAAAATTATTGAAAATAAATTTGTGTCGACATTACGTTATATAATTCTCAAAAAGGTGTCCGGCCTTGTTCTGAGCTATTGCAGGTAGACTCTACTCTAATTAGATAGCCTGTGATGTGCTCTACAAGATGAGGTAAATATTATGGGTTGTAGCACCGCTTGGGGTCCATGACGTCATCCAAAATGACCGACAATACGGCCGCCATCTTGGATTTACTGAGAATTCAACTTTATCGGGAAAATGCAGAAATTGCAAATACTTTTTGCTAGAGTTACAAAATATGATACAATTAAACATGTTGCTGCTTTTAGTAGCATTTTGTATGTTTTTTTTTTTCACCGAAAAAAGGTGGAAAACACGCATTTTTATTCAAAAATGGCTTGACCTCATGCTCCAAGGTGCGGGATTGCAGAAAATTGGAATATACTAATTTGCATATCATTGAATAAGAATAGAGCTCATTGTCTCAATGCCTCGTTCTAAAAAGATTTGAAAAGAATAGATCCAATTTTCCGCAATCCCGCACCTCACTCACCTCATGCTACTTATGGTCATTATGAAAAAATCCGAGAAAAACTTAAAGGGCGGGGGGGGTTAAAGGGGGGGTGGCATCCACCCCCCTCAATCAATCAATCAATCAATCAATCAATCAATCAATCAATCAATCAATCAATCAATCAATCAAAATATTTATTTATACACGGTTAAAAATATCAGTATTTACAATATAAAAAAGCAATTCACTGTTTTACATATTTGCCGTGTGAGAGTCCGATAGGGAAAACCATTCACTGATACCTTTATTAAAAAGGCTCAATGATTGAGTTGTTCTTAGTTCCTCTGGAAGGTTATTCCACAGGAAAGCTCCACTATAGCTAAAGCTTCGCTTTAGGTAGTCAGTTATCGGCTTAGGTAATGCCAGTCTTTGTTTTAATTACCTAATTATATAGCAGTCAGTTAATCCAGTATTGTCAGCACGGCTATTATCCTTTAATTTCTCAGAACTGTCCAATTTGGGATTTAATTTGGACAGTTTTCAATATGGAGTTTGAGTAAAAATGCAGAAACTGTCCTATTTGGGAAAAAATAGGACAGTTTGTTTCAGCCAATGAAATCCGAGAAAAAACAATGGATTGTGAAACCAACCAATCGGCAGTGAGCAAACGTCAGCACTGAAAGCAGGACAGGTCGCCATTGTTGTTGACAACATGGAGGAATTCAGTGAAGAAAATTTGCCAAATTTTTCCATCTTTAGCAGTTCTAACACAAATGAGAGATTTCCATGGTTGCAGGAAGAGGAAATTAATACTCTTAGAACACTGGAAAAGTTGAAAATTTACATTGTATGTAAATAACATGTAAAGATACTGTAAATGATAATTTACATGCTAATTTCCCTTTTACATGTTATTGTCGAACCTGTAAATAACATGTAAATATTTTGAGTGAAACATGTAAATACAAGAGAAGATTCTGTAAATAACATGTAAATCGAAAAGGGGGGCTATCATGTAAATAACATGTAAATCGAAAAATGGGCTATCCTGTAAATAACATGTAAATCGAAGAAGGAACCCTGTAAATCGAAAAAGGAGGCTATCATGTAAATAACATGTAAATCGAAAAAGGGGGACTATCCTGTAAATAACATGTAAATCGAAAAAGGGAGCCTGTAAGGTATCCTGTAAATAACATGTAAATCGTAAAAGGGGGGCTATCATGTAAATCGAAAAAGGGGGGCTATCCTGTAAATAACATGTAAATCGAAAAAGAGAGCCTGTAAGGAACCCTGTAAATAACATGTAAATCGAAAAAGGGGGGCTATCATGTAAATCTGAAAAGGGAGGCTATCCTGTAAATAACATGTAAATCGAAGAAGGAACCCTCTAAATAACATGTAAATCGAAAAAGGAGGCTATCATGTAAATAACATGTAAATCGAAAAAGGGGGGCTATCCTGTAAATAACATGTAAATCGAAAAAGAGAGCCTGTAAGGAACCCTGTAAATAACATGTAAATCGAAAAAGGGGGGCTATCATGTAAATAACATGTAAATCTGAAAAGGGAGGCTATCCTGTAAATAACATGTAAATCGAAAAAGGGGGGCTATCATGTAAATCTGAGGCTATGCTGTAAATAACATGTAAATCTGAAAAGGGAGGCTATCCTGTAAATAACATGTAAATCGAAGAAGGAAGTCTGTGAGGAATCCTGTAAATAACATGTAAATCAAAAAAGGGGGACTATCATGTAAATCGAAAAAGGGGGGCTATCCTGTAAATAACATGTAAATCGAAAAAGGGAGCCTGTAACGAACCCTGTAAATAACATGTAGATTGAAAATGGGAGCCTGTAAGGAACCCTGTTAATAACATGTAAATTGAAAAAGGGGGGCTGTCAAGACCCTGTAAATAACATGTAAATTGAAAACGGGAGGCTATCTAGATCTTGTAAATAGAAAAATAGTACAGAAAAATAGATAAATATGTTTTATTTATCAATGCTATGTCTTCAACTGAAACCTTACTGTTTAGACAAATACAGCTGTAAGTCTAGCAATGCAATAGTCCCAATTTGTTTAGATTTAATGCTGGTTCCTTATTATCACATAAAATATTCCATGCCACAAAAATGAATACAACTTTACAGTTTTAGACGGAATGTGCAAGGCATGTCACTTTAAATGCATACATGTTAATAATAATCTTTATTGAGGATGCCAACTTCACCAGTAGTGACTTACAGAGGGATCATCTACATTGTAAAAGACTATAAGATGTTAATTTTCTTTCACTTGTTGAAAAAGACCACGAGCATCTGTGCCCTGGCCAAATGGAGAGACAAGTCAACATCAATAATAAGTTACATCAATAACTTTCGTCCAATTCGATCAAGCATAGATTCTTGTGGAAGTTGACGCAAGTTTTTAATATCACTTAATCAACCACTGCAAGTTATCGCAAGTTGCTGTCACTACTGTTTACTTTGGTTTGGGTGTATGTGCAAGACTACATGTACATTGAAATGGCTTGTTTACAACTTGGAACAACTTGCAGACATATACTTGCAGTCAGTTTGGCCAGGACTTAAGTGGGTATTTTTCTGCCTATGACTAAATAATATTAAAGGGACACTGTCACCTATTTTTAGTATCACTTTGAAAAGCCAAAAAACGTATTTGTTTCAATGGAAACCTACAAATAATGGTCCAGTTTTGTTAACAAATACTCTACCAGTGCACAGAAACTAGTATTCGTTATCTTTGGCTGCGGATAGCCAGGATGGAAATGGATTGCAACTTGAAAAAATTGGCCAATTTTTTCAAGTTCCTCCCAAGAGTCGTGGAAAAACTTATTATGGTTTGTTCTTCCTTGCAGAAATCACTTGATATTATCTTCTTGTATAGCTAGCTCTGTTCTTCTCTTTTTTTCCTTATTGTTGTTGTATTGTAATTGAATAAGTGTGAATAATAAACTTGAACTTGAACTTGGTGTTCTTAAAACAATTTTGTTTGAGCAAAGGTACTTAGTGTATTTTGACCAAAACAAAGCAAAATGTTCGTGACAATGTCCCTTTAAGGCAAGTTTTAACAAGTATTTGTCCATAGTATTGTCATAGGCAGCTGCCATTGGGTTTACATGACGAATTTTGTCATGTAAACACAATGGCAGCTGACTATGACACAGTCTTTTGTCATAAAAACTGGCATTTCATGCCTACTGTAACTATATAACTCAAATGCTATTTTTAGTAGAACCTATATGGCACAGTATAGTAACTGATCATTTTTTAGCATTCTTTGTTTCTGTTTTGCACTGTTCCTTTCAAAGAGCTACATGTACACTGTACATTGACTGCAGCTTTGGTATCTTTTCTGCCAGAGCTTGGCCATGGGGATGCTCTTGCTCTTGAAGCCTGCGAAACAAAACAAAAAACAGCTGCAGTGAGCCGAAGTCTGTCTTGTAGTAGTCTGCTTAATACAGTCAAACCTCTATTAAGCGGTCACCCTTGGGGAATAGCCAACTGACCGCTTAATAGAGGAGATCGCTTAAAAGAGGTCAAGTTTACAGTAAATATGGGGAGTGATTTAATTCTGGACATTTGTTAAGTGACCGCTTAATAGAGGGTGACCGCTTAATAGAGCACTGCTTAATATAGACTGTAACTAAGGCAACTGCTCTTTGTGTCCAGTTTTTATCAAAAGAAAAGTGGGCAGTACACAGCAGCTGATCTTGCTTTACTGGGCCAGTTTCATCTGATACATGTTAGTACAGACTTCATCAGGGATTTTGAACAAGATTATGTGCAGACCTTTTTTTGTACACACCATTTACACTTCAACATTCCATACAAGTAATACCGACAAGAATTAGAATTATTGTCATCTACAGTAGGTTTTTGGACGTCTCTTGTTCTACCCAATCTGTTGAGACAAGAGCAGGTCCAAGGTTTTTGTCTGTTGCGAGGGCAAAGTTAATTTAAAATTTATCAGCCGGGTTAATTTAGCATTTCTCCTTTAATTAATAGGCCAGGTACCTGCAGCCTATGAATATAATTATGCCAAAATGGCATTAAAGATCTGACAAAATGCTGTCACTTGCTGAACTGAAGCTACAATCTGTACAGTAGTCAGTATAAATGTGGTCACAAAGATCTGACAACATACTGTCACCTGCAACTGACCTGTGCATAAGATTTTACATTATGAAAAGCCTAGTGGAAACTACATGTAAAGCTTGTTTTTATTAACAATTTAAAGGCCACAACATCCCAGTTATACATGTTACAAGTAGTCCTGGGCTTATACAAATTTGTAAGAGTTTATTGGATGATAAGCACAAAGTATTGTGATACAGTACTGTTCAATTATTTCAGTCAGTTTATGTTTTTTATGTAAAGAATTGTTGTGGAGGAGATGTGTGAAGCTAACATCCAAAAGGGTCCCTAAATAAACACCTGGTTCAAATTTTTCTGGGTTAACAAGATTAAGTTTTAAACAAAGACCAGGGACATTTAACTCAAGAAAATACACAATGTACCAAAAATTATGTCTATGTTGTGGTTCAAATTTTTCTTTGGTTTAAATTTTTTTAAACCAGTTTGATTTTTGTTTACCTTTGTCTCAGAATATGGTAATCAATCTGAGACCAAGGAAAATAAAAATTAAACCAGTTTGATTTTTGTTTTCCTTTGTCTCAGAATATGGTAATCAATCTGAGACAAAAGAAAATAAAAATTAAACCGGTTTAAAAAAATTTAAACCAAAGAAAAATTTAAACCACAACATCTACATCAAAAGAAAACAACACCAAATTATGTTATTCCATACAGTAGTCAACTAAAACACTGATTTTTAGATCAGACCTAAGGATCCCATTTGAATAATGTTTAGTGCCGCAGCAAAATATTAACACAATCATTGTACATGTAGGTGCCTAATTGCTAATAGGCTCCTGTTAGAAAACAGCCTTATTGTGTACATGGACATATAACATCAATAATTATTCTCTCACCATAAAAAGCTCTCCTTGAATCTCTTTGAATAATGCCATTTCTAATATGAGAAAAGAAATCATAAATTACATGTTATGTATTTCAAATTGAGAAAATATGAAGGATACTCCCACATCACTGCTATACATTAAATATATTATCCTCAAAGTCACTATTTAATATTACCAGTGAATAGATGGGTATGGTCAATGTGAATAATATACATGAACATCGCCAAACCTTTAATAATATACATGAAAAAAATACTCGATTCTGATTGGCTAAGAGCAGTGCAGTTCAAGTTTAACACCAGTGCAAAACGTGTAACACCGGTGCAAAAAGTGTAACAACAGTGCAAATTACAAATCGAAAAAAAAAATCCAAACAAAAATGGATGCAAATTTTTTTATGTATAATTATTAATAAGTAATCATACAGTTTTCTCGTTCAATTTGGGATTAATTTGCACTTGTGAGTTTTTCAAAAAGCTCAAATTGCACTCGCCGAAGAGGCTCGTGCAATTTTGAGCTTTTTGAAAAACTCACTCGCAGGTTTGCGTTTAAGAAAAAAAACTGACTTGTAAACACAGTGTACAAAAGGAGGATTTTACCATCTTCCCGGCATGCACTGCAAGCAAACTATATTATCAAAAGGCAGTGACCCGCAAGCAGCTCATTAATTTTTACACAGATGCCGTTGAGGTTGGAGGTCAGTTGGTCATAGCAGAAGAAATGTTAACCTATTTATTCTATTCACCTTTACAGAATATTTTCCATTTCGGTTATGTTTACAGTTTGCTTTAAGGCCGCTTAAATTCCCAGAGGGGCCAAAACCCTCGATCGGCGTCACACGGTAGATGCTTAAAATCTCTTCACAGATTCATGGAATCAATAAACCTTCTTGCCATTTCTAAACAATGCCGGCTTATATTAGAAGAAATATTCGTATATTTGCTTGCTTCGACTTATTGAATCTAACACCGGTTGTGTTGTTTTTAGTTCAAAATCAATCTTTGCTTTTCTCGCAATTTTCTGAATTTTGTATGATACAAGCATTAATCATTAAGTTTTCATCTTACTGTACATGTATATTTTCCTGTGACCAACATAAAACTCTATTCAGAAGTCATTCACCTGAATTTTAACCAAAGCATGCTGGATAGACGGTAATATCCTCCTTTCAGTTTCAAGACAGAGCAATTTACAGCTCTTATACATGTATATTAAAATTTTGCTTTTGTCGATCTTGGTGCATATTCACAGTCTAAAATACTATGAACAACAATACAGATAATAATACAGTGTAAAGAAAATTTCTATGCACCCAAAACTACCTACACTGTAGCTTGCACTTTATACTGATACTAAACCTACACCACTGCACATGTACAGGGGTGTAGCTAAGAAAAAACTGAGCAGGCTCATTAACAAGTCCAGCTGGTTTTTCTGGCTTGTGCACTTTCAAAATCACCCCAAGTCTTTGTTTTTTTTCAGCTGGTGGAATTAGCTCTTGGCTACATCCCTGCACATATAAGAAAAACACCCTCTTCTCTCTCTACAGTTACATTTGGTTATTATTTTATTACTCAACATGTGTTGCTTTTAACTGATTAGAATATTTGATTTCACATTGGGAGTTTAAAAAGAATGATGCAATCCATTCACAATTACAGTGACTGTATGAACATTATTTTTGAATAATGTGCAGAAAGAGGTGACCGATAATTTTTAACTTTAATACTCCATAGTACAATGTACAAGTCAATCCCACTCATCAAGACCAACAGGGTATTTTTACTGTCTTTAAGTGATCAACCAAGTTACAATCTTGGATGTTATAAAATTCAGACTGCAGATTGCAGACTGGCATAAGCACATTTAGGTATCAAGTGCAGTCTGCTGACTGGGTATAAAAAGCAGACTGAGTCCAAAACTGTCACTTTATCCTAATTTATGACTTAATCTATTAAGCAATCCGCTGCAAAACTTGCCTTCTAAGCCTTAGAGTAGATGTCTCATATCTTCTTCTTTCTGACGGTATTCTATTTTCCACAATCACACAAGATAACTGTGAACATCTTAACATCTTTAATCTGTAATGTTATAAAAATGAATTGTATGGAGTACCTATCAGAGATACAAATGTAGTCAGCACACAACTGCACACCATTGTAGGCACTAAGAAATATTTTTGGTCTTACAACTGTATATTAATATAGTCAGTATTTTATACTCAGTCTGGAGTCCAAAATCTAAAGTCTATAATATGCACTTATTGACTGAGTGGGAGGGCCCGGACAGGAAAATATTTGGCTCGAGGTCATGGCGTACGGACCGAGCGCAGCGAGGTCCGTGTGCCATGACCGAGAGCCAAATATTTTCCCGTTGGGCCCGACCTAACTCAGTCAATAAGTATTATATAAATATAATATGACTAGAAAGTACAAGAAAAGTCGTATAGTGCGAGGCCATTTGAACTTGAGCGGGGCCGGACAGCTTTTTCCGGACCAGCTCACGTCAACCGGTCAGGCCCCGCTCACGTCACCTTGCGATTCTATTTTCCGTAGGATTGCATCAGTGGGGCCATACAGTCATATTATAATGACTTTTATTTACAGTACCGCTCGAAACTATTAGTGCATAAGGACGCGGTGAAACCTCGTCCGCCGCCATTTTGTTTTCCGCGAATTCACCTAGGTGGGACGAAACCGCAACCGCGGAAAGGACGAAAGCGACCGAAACACCGCGGGGAAACAGACGCGGTAATACCTCGGTTACAAACAGTAGTGACTAATTTCTATTGTTATGGTATTGTTTAACTCTATATTAGTGATATTCTCCAAGGAGGCAATGCAACAAAAGGCTAGAGATGTCGATTTCACAACATCTGACATTGTGATAAAAGCGATATCAAGTTGTTCTGTTGAATCTTCTCCGTTCACAGGAACGGAGAATGAACGCAAAGACGGCGGTGAAGTGCGGGTGCAAGGATTATATTTAACGCCAGTAGAGTTTGGAAAAGCTTACTTGTAATTTGGCGAGCGAAACTGCAATGAAAACAGTCTGTATCTGTCTGACATCGATTATTATATTTAGTTTCATTCAACATTTATCTTCACAATTAGTAAACATGAAGTTCTGAAAGAATTTTACATATGAAATTTGCGTGACTAACGCACTGGCACTTGTGGTCGCTTGTCTACATATTAGTGACCTATTTTGGTTTTGTTCGCTTTCTGGCAGAAAACTTACTCCATTCGAAATTTTTCCATAGCTGTTCACAGCCAGCCGTTCGAAATTTTTGTTCGGTTTCCGCCGTTTACTGTGCGCGAGTCGTTCAAAATAATTCTTTAAGCCTGCCGCACACTTGAGGAAAGTGCTGAGCAAAATTCCTCGCGAGGCAGTTAGCTCAGCTGTTTCCTCAAGTGTGCGCTGGATTTTTGGTGAGTTTTTCGCCTCGCGAAGTCGTGAGGCAAATATCTGACGTGTTTGATATTTTTTGCCTCACGAGACAAATTCCTCATCGTGTGCGGGCGCCGTGAGAATCTGGCTGAGCCAAATTAATCGATTAGCCAATAAAATTGCATCGCGAGCTCACGTGATTTCAAGCTCGACATTCAAAATGGCGGACAGGAGTGTGGTTGACGAAGTTAAAAACGTTAAAACGTAAAACGTTTAAGCGACACGCGGAATGTAAACTTTAATGATCCATAGTTGTATTTCGCTCGATTGAATGAAGCGGTTTTAAGAATCTAAGCGCCGCTATTCATTACGAGTTGAAACATAATGTAATTCTTAAAAAGTTCGCATTTTAAGCTCTGTTCCAGAAGTGAGTTTTCATTTCTTTCTCTAATTACAGCAGCGTCCACAGTCGACTTCTGACGGATTTTAACATGTGAAATGTCTCACGTTCAAATCACCGGAGCGTCACGTCTCACCTATTGTTGTCAATGAACTTCAAAACAAAGGAAACAATACTCTATTCAAACACGACCGCGTCCTATTCTTTCCGCGGTTTTCTTCGACCGCAAAATACCGAGGTGAAACCGGGGTTTTTAGTGCGGTTGGACGAGAAATACCTAGGTGAAACCGCAGCCCCAAACTGCGGTTTGACCTAGGCGAAACCGCGGCAAATGCACTAATAGTTTCGAGCGGTACTGTATTACACAACATACATGTAGCATTTGAGGGCACAAATAAGCAACAAAACCAGTCAAATATGCCATGTTATTACACTTGTCTTGACTATAGGCTAGAGACACATTAAATTTTTTTCAAAAACTTATATTTGGGAATAGATGATTGTTGTACATGTACATGTATAATTATAGTAATAATAGGTAAATTATATAAAAAATAACATATACATGTATAACAAACAATTTAATCAGCGGAACGTTGTGTAATGGAGCCAGGCATTTTTACTCATCATGCAGTTTTTATTTTTTCTCACCTGATTTGTAAAAATACAAAGCCGTATTACACAACTTTTCGCTGAATAACCTCTATTTATACTGACCAGTCACAATACAATCTGCATATTTAAGCTTAATTTATAGTTAATGTTGTTGTTTTAAAGACTGAGTTGACTGTGAGTTTAGCCAAGTAGTAAAATCAACTGCTGCTGTGGTCACGAAATGGTTGACTGTGATTTTAGGCAAGTATCCTTGCCGTTTTATATTTTTCGCTCTCACCGTTTTACATTATTTTTCGCTTGGCACGCTTAAAGAACGAGAAATACACACAATGCTTTTGTTTCGTTGTGGAGGTCAGTTACAGTTGTTATGAAAATAATAGCGACCTTCAGATTGGACTACGAGTACGAGATTGAGTACGAGTACGAGTTTTCAAACCAAATTCGTGTGCCTCATATACTTAATTATCACACCAATCTTATCTCTAACGTTTATTTACGTGTTAGTCAGCAACAGGAAGGAGTTACAGTTCGGTGGATACAATTATCTCGAAATTCCAAAGTCGTACTCGTACTCGATTTCGTACTCGTAGTCAAATCTGAAGGTCGCTAATGTTGACTGTGGGACTGCAGACCACAGTAGCAGCTCCAAAGAGATTGCGGGTTTATTATGTAAATTATGATTTGGTGACTGCCGGACCACAGTCGCAGTCTTGATTTATGTAGCTGAAAATGGGCCAGGTATTCTGCCCCTTCATGTATTGTAAAGCTTTGCAGGTATAAACTTACATGTATATGTAATAACGTGTGTTCATGCATTGACCTGTGTTATTGTAACTCTCTGTAAAATATACCCTAGTGTACATTTCTCAAAACTGATCTTTTTCGATTCATTTTCTATCAAGTCGTGGCAGTTTAAAGTGAAATATATCCCACCATTTTTGTAAAACTAAACTGATTTGAGTATTAAGCATTTCGGAAATCAATTGAATTTGATATTTGTTACATGTACATGTAGATTCATGCCAGAAATGCACGCATGGTTGACAGTACAAACTAAATCGAAACGCTACCCAGCGGTAAAAACATACCTGCAAAGATGCGTGGGTTCTTCTTCATTCTTTTAGGGCATTTTGTATTGAGATTTCCACTGAATAAAGCCGTTTTAAGGCTCGAAGCCTCGCAAGGAGTCGAACTCGCCCGCCATTCGACCGTTGAAAATATCCCGCCTTCGCCGCCTTCGGGTCAGTGGCCTTCATTATTCAACGGTGGATGTGTCATGTATAGGGACATAGATTGTACCCTTTCATACGCCCTGAGTTGCATGGATTAAATTACCGGAAATATTTTGGATCGAGCCGTCAGAGGAAACTTAAAACAGTTCGAGGTAATAAAATTTCAAGTTATTGGGGGTAACGAATAATTGTAATAGAGCGAAGCAGGGGAAAACTACCTTTAGTTCTAGCTATCGAGAAGTTCGATAATGTGACTCTCTAGCCCAAGAGGAGGGGAGGCGCGAAGCGCCGATGCTGGCACGCGTGTTTCAGCTTTTCGTGCTCCTCCCTCGAACGTTAGAGAAAGTTAGTGAGAGAAACCGACTGTCTGTTACTCGGTCGCTCGATCGGTCGATTGGATGTAAACTTTTATGGTTAATTCCGCTGACCAGTGGGTATGTACTAATTTTTCGCGTTTGGACCGCAGTTTGGAATCCTCTGAAAGCACAAGCTGTAGAAAACGAAACCGATCTGCGGAATTGAGGGGGGTGGGGTGAGAGTGAGCCCGGAGGGAAAATGTTTGAGACTGTAAAACATTTCGGCCTTTAAGACATTAATTTTTAAAGCAAAAAGGGGAAGGGGACAACCACCGCTGGAATTCAAATTGATATTTCAAGACTTTAATATGCTACGTGGCTCAACATTTACTTGTACCCTTCACATTATCATTGCCACGAATTACCACCTTATTACCCACGATCTGTTCCCTTGCGGCCTCGTGGTTCAAGCGGTAGAGCGACGGAAGATCTGATTCGGAAGTCGTGGGTTCGAATCCCACCGAGGTCAAATATTTTTTCTTTTCCTCGTGTGGTCCCTCATTTCCTTACTGAGGCTAACGCTCAGTGCAGGGAAATTTATGGGTTGACCTTAGTACTATAATTTACACACAGAGTTAATTCTCTGATTCCTTGTTATTTGTAAATGTTGATTACAGTACGGTAAATGTTACCAGTCCACAAAAAAACCCTCCATACATAGGCCTCAGTTCCATTATTAGTTCGTCGCTATTTTAAAGACGATATCTGATTGGTCAGATCAAACTGCGCGGTCATGAAAACGAAAATAAAAATAACCTTTACAACATGGCCGCTAACTAATAACATATTTCAAATAAATATCATGGGGTACGGGGTTCTGTTCTCTTACTTCATTTTCTCTTGAGTTTCATTATTTTGTATAAATAAAGTCCAGTTTTGTCTCGGCCAGTCTAAATTTACCCTTTTTATCAGTCTTGTTTATAATTATACTGGTTTTAACTTAAGGCGCCGAAAATAGAAGCTTGCATATATGAAATGGGCGAAACGTGTGTAGTTTTGCGCCCAATTTATAAATGGAAATTGGCAACCTTTATCTTTATTTCTAAAATTGCGAACAAAACATTCGACGAAAGTTATTCAAGGTGGTGTCCCTATGTGTCCCGTCAATCGATCTGCTCTCAAGCGCTTTTATATCCTTGAGTTTTTCTACTGAACTGCGTAAGTAAACCTTAAATGTCACACATATCGTATCGTATTTTCACGGGTTGGCTCAAATGAGCCTTTCATTCGATTTACATGTTCTTTACAATGTTCCTTACAGACTCTCTTTTTCGATTTACATGCTATTTACAGGTTAGCCTCCCTTTTTGTATTTACATGTTATTTACAGGATAGCCGCTTTTTTATTTACATGTTATTTACAGGGTTCCTTACAGGCTCCCTTTTTTATTTACATGCTATTTACAGGTTAGCCTCCCTTTTTCGATTTACATGTTATTTACAGGTTAGCCTCTCTTTTTCGATTTACATGTTATTTACAGGTTAGCCTCCCTTTTTCGATTTACATGTTATTTACAGGTTAGCCTCTTTTTTATTTACATGTTATTTACAGGATAGCCTCCCTTTTTCGATTTACATGTTATTTACAGGGTTCCTTGCAAGCTCCGTTTTACGATTTACATGTTATTTACAGGTTAGCCTCTTTTTTATTTACATGTTATTTACAGGTTAGCCTCTTTTTTATTTACATGTTATTTACAGGATAGCCTCCCTTTTTCGATTTACATGTTATTTACAGGGTTCCTTGCAAGCGTTTTACGATTTACATGTTATTTACAGGTTAGCCTCTTTTTTATTTACATGTTATTTACAGGTTAGCCTCCCTTTTTCGATTTACATGTTATTTACAGGTTAGCCTCCCTTTTTCGATTTACACGTTATTTACAGGGTTCCTTGCAAGCTCCGTTTTACGATTTACATGTTATTTACAGGGTCTAGATACTGTAAATGAGTGTGAAATAATTTCCATGTTATTTACATGACCCTTTTTTTTCTCACTGTAACAAGAACCATGTAAATAACTATTTACAGTAGATTTACATGTGTGCTCAAACCTGTAAATTTCATGTAAATTTTATTTACAAAACCCTAACATGTAAATCGCAGTTTACAAAGTATGTAAATCCATATTTACATGTTGTAAATTTATTTTTACATGTGCATGTAAATTTTCAACTTTTCCTGTGGAAGCAGAAACGAAAACTCAAACACCGCCAAGAGCACAAAAACGTGGCTGAACGTTTTCAACGAGTGGAAACTCCAGCGTAATAACGAAGCGAGACGTTTTGAAGATATCCCTCCAGGAGGGAGGGGGTGACTCCATTGTTTCCAATTATTTGTCGCGACCGACTCATCACTACCAGTGTGACGTCACATAGCAACGAGTCAGGACTTCGCTTGGCTTGCTCAGTTTAGAGTGGGGACACCATTGAAGTGACACAAAGAGAATGATAATACAGGCTATTATTTAGCTCTTATTCACTAATTGATCGTAAGTTTGTAAGCTTTGTTGCACATATTGTCTGTGTGTATGAATCGTTTATTGTTTTGTGGGCGCGTTTGTTTGTAATTCTGTTGAATATAATTCGGGACAAGAAGCGGGACCGCCATCTTGACTTCGGGCAAGTGTAGTCGATCCAAAACGATCGCCGTTTTCTCTTTAAGTTTTCTACAGATCGACCTCATGAAAGGAGGTTTTATTCTTTGATGATATACGTTTATAGCCGTTGTTAGTTTTTGTCAATCAAAACAGCCATTTTGCTCATCAATCCCTTCGAGTGCGAAGGTGTTGTTTTGATTTCATCTGTGTTTCAATTTTGCTGCGCCAGTAATGAGGGAAGGACAACCCGATACAGCGAACGTAACTCCAAACGGTTTATTAAACAACAGTAACAACAACTCGACAATATGGCGGCCGAGAACACGAGGGCGAGAGAGAGAGAGCATGATACGCATGCGCGGATAACATTGCCCGCTGGCGCAACCTCTTCTTCTTTTTTTTTTTTAACAAAACTAGAACTAAGTCTACAATGGCTGCGGCCAGCAAGCGAATAGTGATTTAGAAACAATAATTATTAACAGTTCTATAATGAAAGCAATGTCTCTGAAATGAGTGTCCAGGTGAAAGAGTAACTAATTTCACAGTTCATAACAATCTTGCAAGGCACGCTAGTCCAGTATGTAATCCTGGAGATGCTTTGGGGGTCTGCAGGTTCGTTTAGGTCTGGGCTCTGAGGTAGCAGGGTCGGGAAAATCCGGTGTGAGGAGCGGAGGAGAGGTGGGAACTTGCGTTAAGACGGGGCTTGTATCATCTGAAGTGCCAACATCCGCGTGGTCAGATTGGCATGCGGAGGGAACTGACAGGTGCGGGCTGTGAGGGCGTAGGAGGTCCTGAGGAGCGGAGAGTGGCTGAAAAGGTAAGGATGGTTCAGAGGAATTGTCGCATGCGTCATCATCATGAGCAGGAGAAATTAACGGTTGAACCACAGTCGGGATGGTGGGTGGTACACTGTAGCACTCCGCTAGCTTGACTTTATAAGACGTAGCGCGCAGCTAGGAGCCAGAGAACTTCTTAATGAAACACCACTCTCCATCAATACTCACGATAATATACCGGTCGCGAGCCCTTGATTTATCTCGGTCCGCTTTCACGTATACGAGGTCTCCAACTTGTAGGGGGGTCATGGAGGGGAATGGGCCGTGGCCGCCTTTTGCTTGTTCACTGAACGGATGGTTGATTTGGCGATCCCTGTGCTTCTCCGTTATGTGTTTTAGGTCAGACAGAGGGATTTGTTCGTTGGAGAACTGATTACGTTGTGTCCAAAGCTCACGGGAAGAGAGACCTTGGTTGCGGAGTCGGGCGTTTAAACGAGCAGTGGCGACCGCGAGGCCTGTCTCGGTTACAGGGCCTCCACCTGGCTCTTGGCGTAAGAGTTCCTCTTCAAGCTCTTGTACTGCTTTTTCAGCGACAGGGTTTTTGTTAATGTTCTTGATGCGGCCGACTTCAATAGAAACGCCAAGGTGTTGTAAGGCATTCGTGTTTCTCAGTGAAACAAATCCAGGGGCAGGATCAACGCGTATGACAGCCTGGGGACCATCTAAAGGGTGCAGGCCCACGACTAATCGGGTGAGGGCGTTGCGAAGGGTATCGCTCTTTTCATCAGGGACTATGCACGACACAGTGTAGGAAGTTGTAGTTTCTCTCAAAAGTAGGATGAGTTGGCGACAGCGCCTGATGACATCAGCTGCAAATGATAAACCCACAACTTCAGGTGGATCATCTGACGACTGGCTGGCGAGGGCACCTGGGAACTTCTTGAGTGAGGCACAGGTGTGACAGGAATCAGACACGCGAGTGATAGCAGTGCTCATATCAAGAGCAAAAAAGTGACGTTGCACGACCATTAGGAGTTGGTGCTTAGAGGGATGGTCTAGTTTGACGTGAAGGGCAGTAAGTAGACCATCGAGTACGGGACGAGGGACAACGATCAACTCAGTGGGGGGTGTCAGCGGTTGAGAACGATGGACGACTAGCAGGCCATCTTTAGATACAGAGGTGACATTCAGGTAGCGCTTCACAGCTCTGATGTTAGTCAGTTTCTTAGATGGTCTGGTGCCTTGTTTCAAGTGTGCGCAAACACGACGTAGATCGGGGCACTCGTTCTGGACGTTGAACCATGCAGATCTGCTAGTAAAAGGTAGGCGCTTGACGTTGTCTAAGATTTCTTGAACAGAGGTACCGCGTACAACTGAATTCTCTGTTTCGTGTATGAAGGAGCAGATTTGACAATGGTGTTCGTTGCAGTCAGGAGCATTTCGGCTGGCAAAGTCAGATGGTAAGTTGGCATTGCCGGCAAGGTGTTGGAGACTAACTTGATATCTGCTGACGGTAGTCAGGAAGGAGGTGACGCGTGGGCTTGCAGAGAATTCTCCTCTGTAAAGTTTGTTGATTGCCTGGACACAAGGCTGGCTATCAGTTAGGACACAGGCGCGGTGTTTGGACTGAATGATGAAAGGACTATAATGCTTAACGGCAGCTGCGATGCTCAGCGCTTCGACTTCACAGGGTAACCATGTAACTTGGTGCTTGCGTAACTTTGCGCTGTAGAAGCCCGCTAGGTGCAGATGGTCGTTGCGAGTAACGTACAAATTAGCTCCAAGGCCACGCTTGGTAACCGAACCATCAGTCACGATCCAAAGTTGGTCGGAGGGACGGGGGAGAACGATAGACTTGTGTAGGTTAAGGGCTTCTTGAGCAGCGGTAAACTTCCGACGGAGATGGTCGTCCCACTGAAGTACATCATGTGATTGGAGGCTGGATATTGACGACTCAAGTGGGTCTATGAGTAGAGAGCAGTGGGGTACAACACGGCTAAGAACCTTATAGGCGCCGATGAAGGAACGCAACCCTTTTACGGTTGTGGGGGGTGGGCAGTTGGTGAGTGTGGCGATGCGATGAGGGCTCGCCGAGAGTGTGCCCTGTGACCAGATCCAACCCAAGACTGTGGTGGATTTGGGACAGATGACGGTTTTGGCGGCAGACAATCTAAGATTGCAGCGGCTGAGAACCTCGAGTATGCGTGACCAGTTAGAGATGAGCTCTTGTGGAGTGTCGCCTCCGCAGTAAAGATCATCGGCTAGTTTTGCTGCGAATCCTTCCTGAATGAAGTCGCCGAGCACACGGCACATTAACTCTTCTAGCGAAGTCTCAGACCCAGGCATTCCCATGGCTGATCTGGTGTACACTCTGATGCCGCGAAACGGGGTTGCAACGCCACAATATTTCATTGAAGCCTTTGATAGTGGTATTTGGTAGAAGGCACGCGTGAGGTCAGACTTAATGATGTATTTCCATGGAGCAATGGTGCGAAGAGTAGAGTCAACGTCCGGCATCAGCGACGGTTGAGGTTTGGAGTACCGACCTACATCTGCAAAGGCCGTAACAAGACGAAATCCACCGGATGATTTTTTGACAAGAAAGGATGGATTTAGGTATTCGACAGTGACTCCAACGTCCTCGGGACGGCGGAAGACTTCACAACGTTCTAGTTCATCGAACTTCTCTTGTAACTCGACAAGCTTGTCGCGGGAGTATTGGGGAACACGGCCCTTGCGTTGTGGGGGTTGTACAGGACCCATGTTGACGGTAGCTTCGATGGGGCCAGCAGCACCATTGTAGCCTACGACTGTGGGGTTAAAGACATCATCGTAGGTCTGGAGTACTTGACGGAATTGGTTGCGAACGCTTTCGGGTACGATATGATCAGGGTCAACGGTAACTGCGTCTGAGAAAAAGCTGGGCTGAGGTGGGGTGTCTCTATTGTTGAAGGGAGGTAACGGGGGTTCTACAGGAGCAGACGCTGAGTCTAAGGTGGTGGTGTGACGTACTTGGCAGAAGTGCTCATGTCGTCGGATTGTCCGTGGCTCATTGGTGTTGTTGACTATGCGAACTTTGTGGGCTACTGCTTCAACAATGTGAGACTGAGGCCAGAGTTGCGCAACCTTGGAACACTGGTTGGATGGAGCGTCGGTGCGTGCCTCTATAGCCAAGGTACAGTCAGGGCCAAAGTCAGGGGGCACGTCCATTTCGAAGAATTCATCGGGAAACACAACAGTGGTAGGCGTTGACGAGCGCAGGAGGTAAGATTGGGTGCGGCGAACCGCGTGGGCCTGGGCGCTGATATTTGCATCCGCATTGTAAAGGATAACTTCGGAGTCTTGAATCAGAACTTGCCTTTTGGCAGGGCGAACAGATATGTCATTAGCGATCATGAAAGGTGTTCCAGCCAAAATGTCGACGTCCAAATCTTCCACCACAAGGGCATCGAGTGTGAGGGTGAGATGAGCTCGTGAGAGGGTGAGGTGAGTTTCACCGACAACAGCGAGTGGTGTGACTCCGTCTGCTTGTAGAGCCTGTTGAGATGATTTGACGATGGGAGCATCAATGGAACGAGCGACGGAAGCTTTTATCATGCTTGTTTCGGCGCCAGTGTCTAGAGTAAGCTTAAGCGGGTGCTGACGATAGAAGGCGTTAAAATGTGGAGATTGTTTTGTGCTCACACGGCGTGAAACGATCCTGGCTGAAGGGCAGGGTGGAGTCACTGTGTCCTCTGCCTGGAGCTGATGGAATAAATCGGGGTCTTCGGTTTCAACATCTTCGTAAAGGGAGCTTGTGAGACGTGCTTTAGTGAGAAATGCGCGATCATCGGCTGGCAGGTAGGTACATTTACTCAGGAAGTGGTAATCGTTGCGGCCGGCCTGCTTGCACAAGGGGCAGGACCTGACGGGGCGCTTAGTGACGAGCTGTGGGCGTGTATTGTAAGGAGCTCTCGTAGATGGTCTGAATGTTGATGAAGATGCGCGGAGGATCTTGGCATCGGCCGAGGTGCGGATTTCTTCGAGGAGCGAATCCAAAGCTTGAGAGATTTCCGGTTTGAGGGATGCGAGGGACCTCGACCTGAGCTCGGTGCCATAGCGTTGTTTTACAAGGTTTGGTAGCTCGTTGTGGACTAACCTTAGCCAAGTTAGTACGATTAGGTTTTCCAAGGTCGGTGACATTTCCTCGTCGGTGGTGGGTGTTTCGCCGTGATGTGAAATATGACCGTTTCCCAGTAATAGGTTGTCTTCGATAAATGACATCAGGCGTTGATACAAGTCTTCGGGGCGTTCATCTGGGTCAAGCTTTATGTTGTTGAAGTCCAGAAGGTGAGCGCCGGTTGATTGAAAACCGTAGTGAAGACGAATAGCTTGCCAGATAGAATTCATAGAGGTCGAGTTCTTAACGATAGTGTTGCGAGAAATCACGGGGCAATAGTTTGCTATCTGACCTAGCATTAGCTCGAGGTGGGTGCACTTTTGTTGTGCAGTTCTGCGGGCAGATGCACGTACAGATTCACCGTCATCTTGAAAGCCGCGAGAGGGAGTAGCGGGCGATTTCTTCAGCCATGTCACGTTGTCAGCTAGGAAACATGTAAAATTGGTATCGAGCGAAAGAATGTACTGAAGGTTTTGTCGCCAAGCTTCGAAGGAAGTTATGGATTCGTGTTTGGTCAGGGACCATTGTTTCGGTGCTCTTGTGTTCATAATGGTGTTCCGTTGAAGTTAAGAATAAACGAAGTTTACTTAGCTTTGAGTCTTGGAGCCCGGACTGAACAGCTATAGAGTAAGCTGCTTCGCTGTCTCCTCGTGTGGAATTCGGGTGAAAAATCCGCCACTATCCTGGCTTTCTCTTCGTTCGAGACGTGGATACGATGTACCGCTGCCACCACGCCAGTAATGAGGGAAGGACAACCCGATACAGCGAACGTAACTCCAAACGGTTTATTAAACAACAGTAACAACAACTCGACAATATGGCGGCCGAGAACACGAGGGCGAGAGAGAGAGAGCATGATACGCATGCGCGGATAACATTGCCCGCTGGCGCTGGCTTTTTTGTTGAGAGCCCTGAGAGTCTGTGTGTGCACTTTGTTGGCTTGTTGGCTGCTTGTGTCTAGATTTTGTTGGCTTTTTGACTGTCTGTGTCTAAATTTTACTAGCTTTACTAGTTTAACTGCATGTGTTTAAATTTTGTTGTCTTGTTGCTCTGAATTTTGCTGGCGTGACTGCCTCTGTTAAAGTTTTGCTGGCTTTTGACTGCCTGCTGGCTGTTAACTGCCCGAGTGTGTTAAAATTTGTTGGCTTGTTGACTGACTGTTTGAATATGTTAGCTTGTTGACTGCCTGTGTTTAAATCTGTTGACTGACTGAGGGTTTATATTGTATTTTATGGTGTAAAATAATGATGAATAAAAATAATTTGTTGTTGGTAACAGCCTTGTTGCTGTATTACTTGGCTTTTTCATATTCATTACATTGTGCATCTGGTGATGGCTGCCCTGTATGCTCATGTTGTATTAGCAGTCATTTCATTATCTTTCCTAAGGCTTTCAAAACTGCAATTTTCTCTTTATTTTCCCTTCAAATCTTTTGAGAAGCAAATGCCTCACCCCTGGGGTATTGCATGACACGTCAAACAATGCAAAATCTGGATGTGCTGAAAATGGTAGTCACTTTTATTGTCCTCTTTTAATACAGTTGAAAGTATGGCTAATTCAAAACATTAACCTGTCAAACCTTGAATGTTTCTATTGTTATTACACTTATTTTTCTGTTTTACTCAAAAGTAATGTAAAGGATTTGTTTACAACAAACATTAAATTGTTTGCTGGAGACACTGTTATTTCCTGCTGTTAATATTTTGAGAATATTTTTATCTTTGCTTGATCCAGTTTACAAAATTTTGTTACATTAATAAATATATACAGCCACAATATAAATTTTCACTGGATGGTACATTATTTTTGGAGTATAGCATCAAAGTTTTAAAATTCCTTTCCAGTCTAATGGCAAATACTGGTATGCCTTTTTGTTTCTCATGGCATTTTGTTAATCCTTATTTGGTAATAATTGGTATTGGTATTGGTAATAATTATTTGGTAATAATTTGGTATTGGACAGCGAGCTTCATTCTGCTCCTCTTTACTTGGTAACTGTTGCTGTTGTTTTGACCATATCAGCCCTACTATATCCATTCCTTGTGGGTTCATATGTAATTACTGTAATAATAATTGGGGAAAACTTTGATGCTACATAGCTCAGACATGCTACTGTTTTTTCCTAGTTTTGTATCTTTGCTTTGGTGTATTGTCAGTTAGTTATTCTTGTGCAAAAATGGTTGAATTACACCATCAAGGTTTTTTAATTAGCATGGGGATCAGGTCAACTCATCTTGCTCATCTACATAACAGGCAAATCACATGTACAGTCAAACCCAGCTTTATGGACACCCGCTTTACACCGACATCCCCATAATACGTAGTCCCTTCGGTGTCCGTATTAACTGGGTTTGACTGACCACTATTTACTTTTGAACCATATACCACTATAAGATTTAAGATCTCCAGTAAATACCAAATTCAAAAACAACAGATGATTTGTTCTGGCTGTCATACTGTGGCAAGCCTTTACATGACAAGGTTTTGTACTTTTGGAGGAAATAACCGGAACAGTTTTCATGTATGGATGGTTGATTGGAGATATACAATGCTGTTTGAAGGGGTGTTAGAATAAGGCCAGATCTTGTAAATTTGATAGCATGATTAGGCAGTATAAAATAAAATGTACCCCTCATGCCATAACATCTGATTTTGAATATCTCAAGAACCTTAAAGTATGTGATAAACATCACAGCAGTTTATCTCCCAGAGGGCTCTTCAAGATCACACAGTTATGCCCAGCAAGGTATTCTGAAGACAACACCATCCATTGTATTTTGTTCACAATGCAACAATAAAGTTTGCCCAACCAGTGATGTTCCCTGCAAGAAACATAATATAACCACTTTTAATAACCTGTTTTCAGTGGCTTGCAACTTTTTAAATGAAACAAATAAATGGTAACAAAACAGATTTACACAATGACCTAGGCTATGTAAGTATATGTCATGTCAGCTTTTCTTTTTAAATTCTACAAAAAATCTTGAAACATATGTTTCAAGAAAAACAAAAATGTTCAACTTCCACAACCCAGTTGAATTCAAACAATGCTCAAAAGCAAGATTTATCTGGAAAAGGAGAAACAACACAGATTTGTGGCTAACAAATACACTTGATTTTTTTTAATTATTATTTTTAGCTTATTATATTTAGTGACTTGTGAAAACCACCTATGAGTGATGCTGACTTTCTGTATAAAGATAGTTATAATAATGATGATGATGAACCTACAGAAAGTGAAAAATAATCTATACAGACCAAATCTTAAACTGAACATCAGTTTTTTTTTTATAAAGGAGACAGCCATTTAATTAACCAAACTTAACCACATGGACATGATGCATGAGGTACAGTACTGTTGTACTGTTACACTAAGACCTAGCTGTAGAGAAGATTAAAATTTTCAAACGTATTGTTGATTTTCGACTCAAGAAGTGTTCACAGACGGTAATTTAGGAACAAAATTCCAACACTTACCGCTAATGACCTCTGGTGCCAACAAGGAGCAGTAATATAAACAAGCTTGTAGAGGTGTCTTCTTCACATACAACTTCATTGACTTTAAAGGGATTGATGAGACGAACCACGAGTACTGAAGGATTGAAACTCGGCACACAGGAAGCTTAATATACCATGTGCCAAACGTCCTATTCTGGGATCAGAATATCTCCGCATCACTGTACAAGCTCCCCGAAAACGTTAACAGGAGAACAAACTCCGCCGACGTATTAGATACTTGGTAATGAGTTTCCGTTCCAAATATGACGCTTTTGAATACTAGATCGCACTGGAAACTATCGCAAACAAGTCTCGTATATTTTTCGAATCCTGACGATCATCGAATAAAGTAAATGAATCATCCAAACTGTAAGAAATTCCACAATTTTTGGAAGATAACGAACAACAAATTTGCCCGCCATTTTGAAAATCACTGATCTATGACGTGACGTCACACTGACAGTGATGACTCGACCAATGTTTTGCCTAGAGACGCCCCCTCCCTCCTGTATCCCTCCAGAAGAGCTAGATGCAATTCTCTGCCGCTTCTTTGCCGAAATTCGAAAAAAAGACGGCGGCGAATATGAACCAGAAAGTCTGGCAGTGATGCAGAGCGCGTTGGACCGCCATTTAAAAAACGCTGGCAAAAAACACAGCATCTTGCGAGACCGCGAATTTGAAAAGTCAAGGCAACAACTTGAGGCGAAAGCAAGAGAATTGAGAGTGAAGGGTTACGGAAAGCGAAAAAATGCATCTCACGCTTTGAATGAAGAAGACGAAGAATTCCTCTGGCAGTCAGGTCAGCTCGGTAAACATTCTGCTCAAGCTCTGGTCAATGTAAACTTTAAAAATGTAAACTTTAAAAATGTCTTTAATTACTAAAATAATTAATTTTATTTTTTTTGCACTTTGTTAATTGCATTCTTTTCTTAATCTTTTCCATCTTTATTGTGTGTGTGTTATTTCTTTACACACTTTTATTTCTTGATATTGAAAACTGGACAGTTTGAAAATAATGAAATTCTAAATTTTTTGACCTTAAAGTTTTACAGTATTGTTATATTTATTATATTTATTAAATTCAATTGTGATAATGAAATTCATTTCTATTTGGACTACAGCATGTATTTAAAAATGAATTAAAATAAAACAATTATTAAGATTTCAGTCTGTTTTTTATCAGAGACAGTTCCCATAGTTTTCCTTGCGAAGCTGTATTTCCTCACTAGCTATATAATTAATAAGTAATAGGACTACATGCTTGTCCAATGCTTGTCCAATGCTTGTCCTCTGACAGCCAAATTGGACTCGGCCTACGGCCTCGTCCAATTTTGGCTATCCTCGGAATTTTTTTCATCCAATTATTTCCAAATTGGACAGCATGTAGTCCTATTACATATACTAATTCCAGACCAGACCAATTTTAGACTAAAAAGGTCCAAAGCGCAGTACCCTATAATCAGAAACCGATAAGTGGGTTGAAACGTGTAACGCGCATTCACAGCTTTCGAATATTCATTTTTTGCTTAGTACCATATTTAGAAACCCCTCGGTCCCTCGAGATTGGAAGCAAGTTGTTCTAGCGAATTAATTGGTTAATATTGTTATCTTGATTTTCCAAATATGGCTGTAACAACTTCTTAGCAAATTGAATAATCGGAAGCTTGTTTGGAGCGTACAAGAAACAGTTGCACGTTTCAACCCACTTATGGGTTTCTGGTATAATCTATAGAGGTAACATGCAGATTAAATTAAAAGCTTCTTTTTCTGTTGATGAGGACGTTGTCAATGAAAGCGGTAACGACGTTAATCATGAGGATGTCATTAAAAAGTTAATGTTATGGTGATGACAATGATGATGGTGATGTTGACGGTGATGGCGGAAGGACGATTATGGCGATGGCAATGATCACTGGGAAGATTTTAATTGTGGCAATGGATGATGATGATGATGATAATTATGATATCGATATCGTTAGTGATGATTGACGATTGACAGTTGAAAAACAATCAGAGGAACTTGGAATAAATGCCTGATTTTGGTATCATCTTAAGTAAGTATTCAGACATCTATAGGGAACACCGTGTAAGCTGTGACAGGCAATTTAAAAAGAATAACACACACGACTAGGCAACAAAAGTATTGTGACAAAAACAATAGAATCATTTAATTTAGACGGATTTCAGTGGTAAACAAGTATTTTTCATCAAAAAAGTTCTACTTATAATGAGTAGCCTGTGAACAGGCTTCTTTTTGCTTTTTGGGGTTAGGTTAAAAGATAGCCAATAAAAAAAGGAAATGGAAAAGGAGTGGCTATACCACACTAAAATGGCTACACAAAGTCTAAATTGAAATGGCAAGGACTGATATCGGCTTTTGAATTTCTGGTATTTTTTGCGAATAGTCAAAGTACGGAAAGTATACCTTTAACATTTTTAGTCATTCGTGGCTTAAACTTTTCCCTTTTCGGATTATTAATGTAACTAAATGCAATAAGGAAGAATAGTTCTTTGCATCCGTATCAGCAATGATAAATACTTCAACGACAGACTTACCAATGTGGCGGCCAGCCGAGACCAACCAAAACGGCGCTGGTATTATTTTCCAAAGTAAAAAGCATTGAAACCTAAAACTATCCATTCCGTATTTAGACCTTTAAAGAATTTCAGCCAAATCAGTGAAGTACCTTGGCCGCGACTTTTTTGCTCTCGAAATCCTTTAATATTGCTTTCCATAACTTTTTTTTCACAAAATAAATACCTAAACAATGCCCTCGGTCCTTATTCGAAACCTCCGTATAACATGATATTTTTTTTATGAAGAATCTTTTATTTAGAACGTTTCGTATTAACGAGTTTTAAAATTTTAAAATATAAATACGAAAATGAACGGGACACTTTGACAGCAGTTAGACCAACATAAAGGAGAAAGGATTGATGTTTTGGCCGGCAAAGGTAAGAAACATTTAATGTAAGAAACATTTAATGTAAAAAGCAGGAATTTTGTCTAAAGCATATTAAAATGATAATGAGGTTAAAGAAGTCCGATGAGATCAACAGTTATTCTTTGCAGTAAGTCCCGCTACCCAAAGGAAACTACGTACCAATTCGTCCTTTACAAATATATATCCTTCGTAACCAGTGTTAAGTGTTGAAGATGGTAGTGTGATACTTCCATATCGTTATTTTGCTTTTTATTGCGTCGACGAAGGAGACGCTTCCTAATCTTGTCGGCTAGGCGGAACGAATCGAGAAAAGTGTCGGTACCAAATCTGCGCCATCTTGAAACGTCACAATAGTATCCAGCATGCTTAGCCCGTTGTCTAGGTGGAATGAATCGAGAAAAGTGTCGGTACCAAATCTGCGCCATCTTGAAACGTCACAATAGTATCCAGCATTCCCAGCGCGTGAAAATCAGGCATCATCCTGGGGAGCTTGGGGTTCCGAAATGTCACATGTGAATAATCTATTTGTCTTGATTTAGTTTCGGATATTTTCCCGATTTTGGAATCGTACGGCTTAATATTTCAATGCCTACTAAAAGTACACAGTGGAAAAATTGGACGAAGGTTATTCTCCGGACCAAGTAAGTTGTTGGGTCTCTTTGGAATCAAGCAAGAAGTTATCGGATTTTCCTCGCTACCGTTTTGGTATGTTTTGAATGTTCTATCTTGATTTTGCTGTGGTTCTCTGCCTGATTTGGGAAGCTTTCACCTGAACACCGACGTCGTTCTTCGCGATGTTCTACGGTACGGTGCAATTCGCTGTAATTCTTAGCAATAATTCACTGACCGGCCGCCCAGGCGAACGCAGATTGGTCCAGATTAACTTTACAGTGCTCGAAATTGCGCCTGTATCGGGCGCATTTGCGACTAAAGATTTTGTAGTTTTGTGACTAAAATTTGTCTAGCTAATAAAGGAATTATATTCAACAGTCTTGTGTCTTATTTGCAACTGGTAGTTGTAATTTTATCCGAAAAATCCTGCGAAATTCACGTTAAACGTTGCGTGACTTAATCGTCGATTTCATGCTACATTAACGCGGTGTCCAAAAAGTTTATCACGGGAGCACTTTTTCAGGCTTTCTCAGAAATTTCTCATTTCCGGTTCCGGTATATATTAGTACATGTACTGAGGCGTATGATTTCAGAATCAGAGAAATAACCGAAATGAAATTAAGACAAATATACTATTTATATGTCGGTAAAATCTGAGACCTTTCGCAGCACACAGCACGGCAGGATTTTGCCCGATCCCACGGCGATAGCGTGAATTTGTTTGATGTCGGCCCGACGTTTTTGCCTGCGTGACATATCTCGCGACATAGCCCTTTTCAACAGTGGCTGAATTAATTCATGAAACTGAGGTACTAGGTCAAGACGAGGTGCCACGTGATAAGGAGACGCACTATAATCTATGATTACTACTAGTTAGGTCAATATTTACGCTGTGCCGGATATCTGTGTTGGCCGTACAAAAACCGGACATCTGTTATGTTTAGCAAGCCGCGCGAAAAGCGGACTCGGGCGAGTCACCAATAAAGAAGAAAGCTGGCCGCGCGAAAAGCGGAGATCTCGGGCAAGTAACCCAGGAAAACCTGTTATAATTATGGCTTCGGCAAAGCGACTTTAAAAAGACGGAGACTTGAGTAACTAAATGCAAATATACACTGATGAAATATTCAACTTGTCTTCCGGCAGCGCAAAGTTCTTTTCAGTAATTAATATTGCTTTACATAACCGTTTTTCTTTACACTAAATAAATACCTAAGCATTACTCTCGGGCCGTACTGAAAACCTCTGTATATCATGAATTTGTTTGATGAAGAATATTTTATTTAGCGTGTTTCATATTCAAGAGTTGGCTCATAGGAACCTTTCATTAACAACACTTTTGCCTCCGACAAAGTGAGTTTACAAAGACGGCGGCTCGAGTTACTAAATGCAAATATTCACTGAAATTTAATCAACTTGCACTCAAGCAGCCTAAAATCATTTTACGAAAAATCAGTTTGTATTGCTCTAGATAATGGCCCTGGGGCCGTACTCAAAACCTCTATATATCATGAATTTTTTGGCGAAGAGTCTTATTTAGAGCGATTCGTATATTCCGGAGTTGGCTCACAGGAACCTTTTAGTAAGCGATGGGTATGAAACCATCCCGAGTTTTTCAAAGAGCTTTTTTAGATTTCATAGCACTGTTTTCTCTCTCTATCTCTAGTATCATGGTAATAAATACTTGGCAAAACAACGAATTTGTTAATTCGCTTTAACTTTCATTTTGACGGTTATATTAAAGCCATTGCTTTGACAGGTAACAAGCAGGTGTGCTGTAATAAAACGCCATGATATTGTTTGTCATTTTCTTTAACCACAATAGAACCTCCGCTTATTTAATATGCTTTTATCTTTGAATTTGTGGATGAAACCCTAAAGAGTCAACATTGAAATGAAACTAGGGAATACAATGAAGAGCAGGGCAGTAAAATAAACACATTCGTGTAAATATTTCGGGGCACCCTATACCCTATTTATTCCGTTGCGAAATTGCCAAATAACGCCGAGAAAGCAATTTTTAAAGCGTACGATTCTAGCAATCGATGATATTATGTATTTTAAATTTGCTAGAAGGGCAGATGTGTTTCTTTCTTTGTCTTTTCCTTAATGTTAATCTTTTAGCTGCACTTTTTTACTCCTAGATGTTTTTGGAGAAATTATTGCAAAGCAGCAAAAGCTGCAAATGGCTTTTAACTCGCGCATGCTCAGTTGTTTAACCGCTGTACAAAAGCGGGTGTATTTCTCTATCTTTCTTCATAATCACTACGTGTTGTATTACATGTACATGTCATCATATCAGCCAATTCTGATAAATTGTCCCTCATTAAACATGAATGTGTGTAAAAAAAGCACGTCAGCTTAAACGTGGCTTCTCTGAAGGAGGGCAATTGGGTCGAAAGATTTGCATTTAATTACCAAAGACAGCTAGTCGCCGCAGATTAATATTGCCCAGTAACCGTAAAAGTAACATCGCCGAGAGCTGTAAGTTGCTTCGAACATAAACCGCTGCACTTCCCTAAACACTCCCTTACTGGTTTTGAATATGAAATGTTTTGGTCAATTGCATTATTTTCAGATGCATTTTGCTGTCTTCGGAGTTGTGTTCGTCTTTTTTTCCTTCTTGATGCCTGATGTTAATTGTGTGGAAGGTGAGTTCAATTTTTCAGTGTGACTTTATGTTTTGTCGTTGTTAAGTTCTTTTCGCGATATTTCTAAACATGCCTCTTATATTGACTATTAATCTTACTTCGCGATCGGCGTTGATACATAATACCATACAAGAAAGGTGATATAGCAATGAAAGTCCATGCTTCAATTTTACGGTTGCAATCTTAATGTGTTACTATAACAATGAAAGCCGATACAGTGGTAAGTGCTGTTGTGCAATGCGTTCCTGTGGTGCTTTATTGTACTTTACAAGGTGGCTCTTATGTTTGAGTGTTGTGTGTTTGAAATCCTGTGATCCAATAAGTAAACCATTTTGAACAGTATGCCTATGACATAGGGAGATTCGATCCATGTATAAATAGTAATTTTGAAAAGTTATAGGACCCCTATAGCAGCGGAAATATAAAACTATAAACGCCCATTTGTTTTGTTGCATCATTCTATATATATTGTCGATTTGTAAAACGGTATTCTTGATAGATTTACCTTGTTAGAGTAAAATGGTTTTAATAACTGTTTCGGAGAGAATCAATAGAAAAATGCAGTGAAAACATTTAAATTGCGCAACTGATATTTGACCTGATACTATTTTCAATTCCAACCGTTCTAATTTCTTTTTGTGTTTTGCATAACATGAATTATTGATTCTTAGTAAAACCCCAATAAGGAGAATAAGAAATTAATGTCGAGTACTGTCACTATAGGTAACCGGCGACACGACGAGAAAACTGTTCAAGAGATTGATAAGAACGGTTTGAAGAATTAAAGTAAGAGAAAGCGAGAGGAATAAACCGTTAACCGTTTTAAATTTTCATTTTAATAACCATATGAATATTATTTTGTTGTTTAAATTTAAAATGACACCGCCAGGATTTATTGTTTTGCGGCGAATTTTAATTAAGACGAGCAAGCATGAAAAATAAACATAAAATATTTTATTCTGAATTCATCATCGATCTTTTTCTTTTTCTTTTTTAATCTTCAAAAATGATTTAATTTCATAGAATATGAGAATTGAAAAAAGAAATGTTTTAAAGAAATTTCACCTTCGCCTGAAGCATCAGGATTTGTTTTTAGAAATATAGAGTAATTTTACTTCACCCGTAAAATAGATTTTTAAGTAATACTTCCTCTTCCTCTCTAAATCTTTTGTCTTTGTCTTTTTCTGTGGAATACCCTTATACTAATGTCTAAAATGATAAATAGTTTATTTTGTAGTAGACGTAATGTTTCTAGATCGGAGTTGAAAATTCTACTGATTCGCTCTCAGTGCTGTGAGTATGATCGACAGCTGTGCATAACAACCGTTGTTACTTAGAATATTAGTAGGTTAGATAGTTTTTTTTTTACGAGTAAGTTGTCTTATTATATAACTCATTCTGTACGTACACCGTATTAATTCTCCATATTAATATCTGTAATCTGTCCAGATTAGACTTTTAGTCCAAAAAATGAACATGCCTCTAAGAAAATTTTGAATTTGCAGGCGTAATTTTGTGGCCTGGTGTGACCATTAAAATGAAACTTTGGAGAGGTACTTTCCTATGGCGTTTCTTATTGCGCTCGTTACAGTGTTGTTTCTCTTAACATAAGTGCTAAACATGTTTGCTTCCTGTGAAACTTTTACATGGGCTCATAACTGATAACAAAATTTGGAGATTCTTTCCGATTTAAAACTTATGCACACTTGGCAGTGCAAGATTATAGTGATTAATCTGAATGGGAAGCTCAGTTTTCAGTTGTTGTCCAATTTAGTTCAACTTTCAATAACATACCAAAATTGGGCTAAGTCAGCCGGCGGTTATTTAAATTTATTATTTTATTTCAATTCGATTTCGAGAAGTCAAAATTCTCCTTTTGTCAACCGTTTCTGTTTGTTCTTATTTTTTGGTGTGTTCAAGTCTCTTATGGGGATTAACTTGTAAGCCCAGACAGTGGTCACATTAAAATCTATTCGTCACAAAATATCATCCGCACTGAATAAAACGGACACAAACGAAGACTTTGTTTTCAGAATATCTCGAAGACTGTATTCGAAGATAAACCTTCAGACTCGTACATCAATTCAGACTACATTCAAGAGTTCGAGAAGAGTTCACTGTTCAGTTCATGGGGGGTGAAAATACGTGATGCACTCGGGTCCAGTTTTCCACACACTCCCCCACATTGATTGATATTAACAATCAAAGTTCAGAGTTCAGACAATATCAAAAAAAACTCGTTACAAACTGATAGAATCGGCTTAAGAAATCCGTCTTAGCTAGTGTTAACAAAAACATTTGGGATATCTTCATCCCTTACTACTCTAATAGGAATGTTCGATGCATGTCGCACAGGGTTGTCAGGTTGAGCATTCACCTCCAAGGGAAACAACCTATGCAATGGACGTCTCCATTCGGACGTAGGCGAGTTCCCAGATTTCACTCTTACCACCGCACTTCTTCTTTTTTTTTTAATAAAGTTTTATTATTACATATACTACTTACAATACGATACTTACACTACTTACAATATGATACTTACACTACTTTAAAATACGATATTTACACTACTTACAATACGATACTTACACTACTTACAATACGATACTTACACTACTTACAATACGATACTTACACTACTTACAATACGATACTTACACTACTTACAATATGATACTTACACTACTTACAATATGATACTTACACTACTTACAATACGATATTTACACTACTTACAATATGATATTTACACTACTTACAATACGATACTTACACTACTTACAATATGATACTTACACTACTTACAATATGATACTTACACTACTTACAATACGATACTTACACTACTTACAATACGATACTTACACTACTTACAATACGATACTTGCGCTACTTACAATACGATACTTTTTTTAATGCAACGTCGTTTGTATTAATATTTCCACATATATGCGTAGTGTTACATACATTTAATGCAATACTTATAATTAACATAACATAATTTAATGAACACTCAGTTATAAGTGAAATAGTAAATATATATATAGAAACAGCACATACAGAGAACTAAAAGCTATCCACCTCAAGTACGTTATACATTGCTTTGCCACAGTACTACAATGGTAATTATGTCGTCTCATTTTGTGAGGGGTTTTTCTTAAAGCGAGACCACTTCTTTTGAAAGGAGTTTATGGTGTTGTTGTCAAACGCAATTTGTTTTTCAAGTTCCATAGAGTTCTTAAGTAATTGTATATATACCTGCAGCTCAGGTAAGGTATTCCCAAGTTTGCATGTGTATATATAATGTCTAGCTATAAGAAGTGGTGGAAGAGCAAATCTTTTATGTCGTCAATTAAACCAAGACAAAAAGATGGGGAGAATGAAGAGTCCTCCATTCCAGTAAAGTTTTGAGTTATCCACTTAGACATATTTTTCCAAAAGGTTTGGGTATGTTTACAATCCCAAAACAGATGAACAAGGGTTTCTGGTGTTTCTTTGCAGAATGAGCAGGAATCCACTTGTTTTATACCTATCTTGCAAAGAAAATCATTCATAGCTATTCTTCAATAAAGCAGTTTAAATTGGAACACTCTAAGTTTTGTTTCTATTGTACATAAAAATGGTAAGTAATAGGTGTTTTTCCAATTAACCGCTACAGTAGAATTACCAAATATTTCCTCTTCCGCCAACCATTTTCCCTGACTCTTTGAAGGTATGGAAGCCCTTTTATTTACAAGATGTTGATATAATTTTTTGCACACTTTTGAGTTAGACAGAAAGCTCTCAGCGGAATCTTTTTAGGCAGGGCTATTGTGAACTGGGGAGTATTTTTTCCTGTAATGCTTTATAGCTGATACTACTTTGTAATACTCCAAATAGTTGGTTTTAATGTTGTATTTGTCTATAAATGCATTATAACTTAAAAAATTCTGATCATTATCTAGCAAATCTCTAATCTCCTTTACCCCCGCATAAAACCATGATTTGTAAAAAAAAGGTTGGTTCTCTATTTTATTGAGCGAATTATGCCAAATACACGTGGAAGCAAACTGAAGGTTCTCAGCACTGAAGTTGAAATTGGTCCAATATTCTACAATCTCATTTAAAAAAGGGTCCTTTAGATTAAGCTGTGAAGTATCCTGTTGTTTTAGATTACTTTGAAACAAAAGCCTGCCTCCGTGCTTCAATAAGTAGTGATCAAAAAAAGTTTCCATTTCCCTTTATTATCTTCATTTAAATACCCTTGTATCCATTTCATTTTAAGAGATTCATTGAAACTTTGAACATCAATCATCTTTAGTCCTCCTTTCTCGTAATTGTTTATCATTTCTGTCCTTTTAACTTTGTCGCCTTTTCCATCCCATACGAAATCATACAATAAGGAATTGACTTCTTTAAGTGCACCCGAGGGCGTTGGAAGAGAAGACAAAACATAAACCAATTGTGACACGGCCATGGTTTTTATGATTGTAATTTTACCCAAGAGGGTTAGTCTTCTTGCTGACCAATTATTCAAAATGCTGCGAATTTTTTCGATTTTCTCGCTTAAGTTAACATCAAGAGACTTATCTTCCAACTTGGAAAACCAAACTCCCAAGGCGTAGACCTTTGTTTCAGCCCATGTTATAGGCTTTATTGAAGGGAAAGTGATGTCCGAACTTTTAGATGATCCGATCCAGAGGGCTTCAGTTTTGTCATAATTAACTTTAAGACCAGATATGGAAGCAAAGGCATCTGGTAAGTATAGGGATCTTGAAAAGGAAGATTCTGAACCATCTAAAATCATAGTCGTGTCATCAGCGTATTGAGATAGTTTGCACTCAGTGCCAAGGACCTTGATTCCACGGATCTCTTTGTCATTCCTTATCGCGTTACCTAGTATTTCGGCACATAATACCACCGCACTTCTAACATGACCATCCCGTCCAGGAAGTAAGCGTTCAATCTTTCCCAGTCGCCATTGTTGTCTTGGAATCTTGTTCGTGTAGACACACAATATCTCCCACTTGCACTTTACGAAGCGAATTTGCTCTCTCAGAACACTAATGATGCTCACGAAATTCTATCAGATACTCGGATCGCCACCGATTCCAGAAGTGATCGAGAGTTCGTTGTAGAAACTTTGCTATTTTTGTGAGAGTTACTTCATTCTGGCCAACTTCGTTAGAACAGCTCTTTGATGGCATTGATAGAATTCTACGGCATTGCGCAGACACTTCTTCGAACTCAACTTGACCGATTTTACCATCCGCTCGAAGAAACCACCCCACCAAGGGGATGCCTCGACATTGAACGTCCACTTGATACCTTAACGCTGACAATAGGTCTGCACCCTTGAATCCTTAAACGTTTTCCCATTATCACTGACAATCAAGGTAGGTGTTCCTCGTATTCCCTTAAAGCGAATTAAGGCTCTCAGATTTGGTAAAAGTTCCAAATGAATGGATCGCGTTGTAGCACATGTAAATAATGCTATGTAAGCTTTGTTCATTTCTCCTTTCTTTGAGAATACATCCTTGACATACATAGGTCCGGCGAAGTCCACTCCGACACGTGTGAAGACAAACTCGTCACTTAACCGAAATTCAGGAAGAGGAGCGGGAGTAGGAATGGCATAGCTTCTGCCTTCAATCTTCTTACAAACAGGACACTTTGTTATTGCATTCTTTACAGCTTGCCTTCCCTTGGTCATCCACAATTCTGATCGTAGTTCCGTAAGAGTATCTCTCACACCGTTGTGAAGGACCTTGCGATGACATTCATTGATGACTAAGTGTGTGAAGCGTGAACATCTTGGAAGAAATATCGGAAAGCGAGCATCGAATGAGATTAGCACGTTCTTTAGGCAGCCACCACACCTCAGAATTTCCTTTTCATCCGTGAACAGTGACAGCGAAACTTTGACTTGGGTAAACTTCCTGTCTTCGAGAACAGATCTCTGTACTTCCTTGTACCAAAGTTCCCTTGCATGCTGCACTTCTTCTTGCTTTATTTCTGCACTGAGCAAATCTTTCCTTGCCTTTTTTCGCTTGAGATTAGATACAAACCGCAAGACATAAGCAGTGACTCGTACCAGTCTTTGTAGGCTACTGAATCTTTCCAAAGACATTATACATTCAAGATTTAGCCTTCCAGTTGACGGCCTTTCAGCAACAATGTTCACGGAAAATACGCTGTCCTGCTGTTTCTTGCAACTAATTGGCCTTTCTTTCTTCAGCTCCAGGCTGGGATCTAAATCATTACTCGTGATCTCAATGGTATTCCCTTGAAGACTTGGCCAGAACTCACTGCTCTTCAGAAGAAACTCAGGGCCATTCCACCACATCTGATTGGCAACAAGTTTAGAAGCTATTGAACCACGAGAACAGATATCAGCTGGATTGAATTCCATGGGGCAGTAGTCCCACTGTGTTGGCTTCACAAGTCCACAAATCTCAACCACTCTATTTTGCACAAACTGCTTGAATTCCTTGTTTACACCCCATATCCACCATAGAGCAATTTGAGAGTCCAACCAGCAGAACACCGAATCAATGTTCAATGTTCCTTGAAAAGCCGTCAAGATAGTACAGATCAGACGGGCTAGAATAAGAGCACCCATTACTTCCAAGCGGGGTTTCGTGTCACCATTGATCGGAGCAACTCGAGTTTTTGATGACACATAGGCCTTCTCAGATGCATTAGCAAATCCGTGGAGATGAACACTTTGTAAATCTGCTGACGTCGAACCATGGAAGTAATGCCTTCTCGCCTCAAGAACTCCAACCTTCCTTGGGTCTTGAACGAGCTTCAACCACCGTTCATGAAGAAATGAATCAACGAGATCGTCCCACTCCACCTTAGATTTGCAAATGGATTGAAAGATAATTTTCAATAGAATGACGACTGGGCTAAGAATTCCCAGAGGATCATACAACTTGCTTGTGGCACCAAGAATCGCTCTCTTTTTGGCTGGACCATTGTTGATAGTTTCCAGCCAGTGGGGAGGCCAGGTCCTGGAATAACAAATCCTTCTGACAATCCTATCCTACTCCAAGTACCTTCAGTTTTGCTGTGCTATCATTCTTTACTGACTCGAATAGAGAACTAGAAAAGGTTTGATCTTCCCCTTGAATCATAGGGTCTTCAACAGACTTGCTTGGAACTTGAGACACTTGTACTTCAGGAGACTAACGTTCAGACTTGCTTTCAGAATTGTCTGGAATTGGAGAAGCCTGGGGAGACTGGCCTTCAGATTCTTCAATTCTTACTTGTAAAGCTGCCGAGTTGGAAAGCCACTTTCACATGTTGAACCCTCCATTCTTGAACGATAACTTTAGATTCTTGTACATCTCGAAGACTGACTCATCGGAATCATCTCCACCTAGGTAGTCATCGACATACAGACTTTTCAGCACTCTATCAGCAAAATCCTTTGGGATATCAGTGGAGGTTAGGTGATGACGGATAGTTGCATTCAGCAAGAAGGGACTGGAGGAGACAGCAAAAGCCACTATTGCAAATCTGTAAACCTGGAGGTTTGGGTGTCTGCTTGTGACGTCATCAACCCACAAGAAGCGTAGATAGTCCCTATCTCTCGGATCAACTGAAACGTTCAGAAAGGCTTTCTTAATGTCTGCTGTGATGGCTATCTTGTGGATACGAAACCTCAAGAGAATATCATAAATGAAGGGGGACAGAGGTGGACCTGCATACAAACAATCATTAAGGCTTGATGTGTCTTTCCCTGCTCGAGCACTGGCATCATAAACGACACGCAGCTTTGTAGTTTCCTTGTTAACACAACACGAATCACTTCATGATGAGGGATGTAATGAACCTTGCCCACGCCACTGTTGATACCTTCTTCCACCGGTTCAATGATTTCTTGCTTAAGCTGGTCTTTTATGACGTCATTCTAGTGCTTTAATACTTCAGGTTTTAGATTCAGACGTTTCAGCAATGACACAAGCCTTGACTTGCACAGGGCAAAATTATCTGGTAGCAGTTTATGGTCCTCCTTGAAGGGCAACCACACTTGGTACCTCCCTTTCACAAATTCAAGTTCATCGACAAACTTGTCATACAGAGACAGACCTTGATCTTGGATTCCAAGAGATTCATAGTCCGAGAATCTTCGAAGTTTAGACGTTAGTGAATCTTGTTTGAGCACACTTGCTTCCACCTTCAGAACGTGAGTTGTTGTGAGATTCACAGAGTTGCCATTCCCGTCATCTACCATAGCCATAGTGGGCCCAGAAAGGACATATCCCAGTTTGGTTGCTAGGGCAACAGGTTCCCATGGAGCACCCCTTATGACAGTACCTTCAACCAACGACCAATAGAAGTCAGCACCAATCAGAATGTTGACTGCTAGATCTCTTGCACCAGCCCTATCTGCCTCGGCAAGTCCTTGTAGATGTCCATAGCTGCACTGAGCAAGTTCGGGGGGTGGCTGAGTTAGGGGGCCACATATCACTGGTACTACATAAGCCTGAATATACACTGTTTCTTCACATGCAGTTTTGATACCCACTTAGATAATTTCACATGATCGTAATCTGGCATCAGACTCTCCAAAGGTTTTAATCAACAGTGAATCCCTGCCATTGACAGGTAATCCCAATTCGGTCTTAAGGTTCTCTGTGATGTAGGATCGCTGGCTGCAAGAGTCAAAGACTAGACGAATGCTTCTGGAGTAACTGTCATTATCTGGGCGTACAACTTCGGAAGTTCCAGTTTGCAACAACACTGATCCTCTCGACTGATCCACATGCTGGTAGAGACACTGGTTACATTTTCAACTTGCTCTTGCCCTTGTGGTGATTGCTCAGAGTGGTCACAAATTGCAACATGGTGAGGCCCTTGACATTTGAAGCATTTCATAGAACTTCGACAGCTACGGGAGATGTGTCCTGGCTTTAAGCAGAGAAAACACTTCCCTTTCTTCTTAAGAACTTGCTTCCTAGACTCAGGGCTTGTCACAACATTGCAATTTGAGCTTTGGTGGTCTTGATTACAGAACGAGCACCACACACGGGCAACTTTCTTATCCTCAGAACAATCAGAGTACAAAGCTGATGTAGAATGGAATGACTCACCTCTCTGATTCGAGGTTCAGGGCCTCACTTCCTTGGCATTGAGAAGACATTGTTCTCTCAGTTGCAGTTCCTTGTGAAATTCACTCAGAATATCCTTCAGATCCCAGGTCTCTGATCCCAGATTGCGTGTGATAACGATTCGAAACTCCTCAGGTAATTTCTGCATGATAATTGGCGTCAAGAAACAACCGTACATATCTGGAGAGATTTTCATGCTTTCCAACCCACGCACATGTGACTCAACCGTGTCATACAAGCTTCGGAGCCGTTTAACTTCGCTAATCGATGTTATCTTGGGGATTTTTGTGAGCGCTTCCATGTGACTAGAGATCACCATTTGTCGATTTCCGAATCTTTTTTGAAGCAATTCAACTGCCTTTGCGTAGTTGGCACTCATAAGAGCTAGACCGGTGACAACATTTTGGGCAGTACCCACAAGCAGCGATTTCAAATAATTGAATTTATCCACTCCTGACAGATTTGGATTCTTGTGAACTGCCGACTCGAACTATTCCCAGAAAGGATACCAATCGATAGGGTTTTCATGGAATTTTCGCAACTCGAGCTTCGGTAATTTTGTCTTTGACTGACTTTCGACTGCTGACTTTGGGAAATTCCCACACCTTCTGAATTAGACACCGATTGATTTGTAGAGGCCAATTCCTGACTCTTTCTTTGTGTTTCTTCTGCAGAGAAAGCGGATTCTAAATTGACAATACACTCGCGAATGGCACTGGATAATTCACAACTTTATGCTACATCTTGGTCGATTTTGGAGACATTTTCTAACAATTCCACTATGTCTCGGTCCAACGCTTGAAGCTCCGACAATTTCGCTTCAAGAGTAGTGCGAAGGAGTTTTAACTTCTTTACGTCGATGGCATTTCCTCCAGCGATTAACCGCACTATCTATAGTTTTCCGAGCCAAGCTCCGATGACTGTCGCGGAATTTCCTTAGATTCTTTAACTTCTTCTTTTCCGCCATAACCACGTGCTTTCGATTCAGCAATCCGTTCGATAAACAAGCAGCGTAGAAGGACGCATTCGACTGATAAAAAACACAGTTTTCATTTCCCGGGTCTCGGCACCAATGAATAAAACGGACACAAACGCACGGAGACATTGTTTTCAGAGTATTACGAAGACTGTATTCGAAGATAAACCTTCAGACTCGTACATCAATTCAGACAACATTCAAGAGTTCGAGAAGAGTTCACTGTTCAGTTCATGGGGGGTGAAAACACGTGATGCACTCGGGTCCAGTTTTCCACACGCACGTACAGAGTTCATGGGAACTGAGGATTAAGTTGAGCTACCTTGATATTCCAACTACTTCTCCAAACAAGCTAAGTACTATACGAAATGCATGGGGACCAATAAGGATAATTTGTTTGCTGTGGCACAAAGGGTTAAATGTCAAAGAAATCTTCAAACATTTGGAAAATCTGAAATCAGAAAGTAACTTAATTAGGATATTTAGATATGATAATTTGGACCTTTGTTTTTGGTTATTTATTAAGTTAATTTGCTATTTTAATGATTATAATACTGATTAATATAAGGGAAATAAAGTGGCGACAACGCCCAAAAGAAACCAAGAGGCTTATATAGAGTCTATATAGGCTTGTCAGTCACGTGAACGTTTCTCTTATTTTCAGATCCTTGTCGCACTTTGGACTTCAAAGTTGATATGGCTTTTGACGGAAAACGACTTATAAATCACGTGATACGAACCATCGAATCTGTATACGAAGACTTCTGTGGATCGCTGTGCTTCATGGATCACAATTGCGTCAGTTACAATGTGGAAATAACAAGTGGATCCATGGTAGCAAGAAAATGCGAACTGAATAACTCTACTCACAAAGAACATCCCGAGGACCTACAGCAATTTAATAATTTCATCTACCGAGGGACCGAGGTGATGCAGCCCAAAATTCTCTATACTGCGTGTTAACTATTCGATTAAAAATCCCTGCATCCTCGGTTGAAAAGTAAACCGGGAATTCCAGTTGCAAAATGTGGCATATGTTTATAGTACGCGAGATTGGTTGGTTAATGGTGATTTTGAAACACCTTTACCATGATTAGCAAATGTTAAGCACCCCTAATTTCGTTACATTTCTTGTAATTTTAGACTTGTTCTGACGAAATGAAAAGTTTATATCCAACATTTTAAAGCTCTTCCATCATGTCTTTGAAATGTCGATAAGAAATGGCTGTGGTTTGTTTCCATATTAAGACTTTAATTAATGTAATTATTTTTTCTCTTGATGTTGACAAATTCTAAGTTGCGTGAAGGAAAATAATGTAAGCACAGTTTTGCCACCAAAATACAAACACTGCCAAATCCTCAGCGCAAATCTTTACCTTTACAGAATCCCTGTGGGCGGAAGCCGTGCCCAGATAACTCCATTTGCCAGGTGGGTTTCACAATCAAACGATATCGATGCTTGTGTCTTACTGGGTTCAGCGGTCAACTTTGCGAGGGTAAGTATTCTGTCCGGCTGTCTACGTATCTCTAGCTTTCTCAAATTACCTATATTAAGCGGACCTGTATGAAGCAGTCACCCTCTGTTAAGCGGAACAAGTTCCGGAAAATTCTCCCCTTAATTACTGTAAACCTGACCTCTATGATAAAGCTGTCACCTCTATTTTAAAAAGTGGTCGCGGTCACTTTTTCCTAAGACCCAACTAGTTATTTTTGTGCGTTGTCTTCACCTGCATTGAATGGTTCCTCGGTTAACATTTGTGTATGGTCTGCTGGTAAACAAATTCTGTTATTTATTTTATTTTATCATAAGGAGAAGTATAAACCGATCTGCGGTCAATTCGTCTTGTGACGGGTCTTTCAAAGGTCAGTCAAACCTGTATTAAACGGTCAACCAGTATTAAGCGATCAGTTTGCCATTCCTCAAGGGTGATTGCTTAACACAGATTTTGCCAGTTAATGCAGGTTTGACTGCAATATGATGTGCTCCAGACCTTGTTAAAAAGGGATAATGAAAGTTCTGAAACGGTTTAACGGTTTTACATCTGAGCTAACAAATAGTGAAAATCGTTGATGCAAAATAAAAATCCTCACACAAGAAACTCTGGGAACGAGTTGATCCCACAGTTTTAATAACTCGGTTTGCATAATATTGCTGAAAGGTTCATGGACTGAACTCAGATGATGCGGGGACCGTGCTGGTCACACTTCCCACTGACGTCATCTGCACCTCTTTCGTTTGATTAGTTATGAGAAAGAAGTCATTCACTAAGCGCATAACACTTTGGTTCGATCCTGTATAATTGCTATAAACATTTTTCTGATTAACTTTGCCGCTTTCTTAGACATTGACGAGTGTTCTGCAACACACAAGTGCGATATCAATGCAGTGTGTAAAAACACCCACGGATTCTACAATTGCACGTGTAAGGAGGGATATTATGGAGACGGACGAACTTGTACAGGTAATTATTTAAAGGGGCAGTGTCAGGACAATCGTATACTTTCCTGTACGAGAAATACTTTTAGATCGTCCAGAGGATAAAATTCTAGTCTAGTGATGGGTTTTTAGTGATATTTCCAATATCCGATGGGAGATCTTGAAAAAAATGGCCATTTTGTTCAATTTTCAATCCATTTCCATCGTAGCTATTAGCAGCCCCCCCCCCCCCCCCCCCCCCCCAAAAAAAAAAATATATATTACTTCAAGAGTACATATCTAGTGATTGTTTACAGAAAATAGACCATTATTATTAGGTTTATTTATACACAATCATATGTTTTTTGCAATTGAATTATGAAAGTGATGCTATAAAAAGTTGGCATTTCTCTATTAATAGACTTAGTTCCTACTTCTTAACCTTTGCACAACTCGCTATTGGTATTACATAGCACAGGTTGTTGGCAATTTACTGCTGCTACAATCAGGGAACATGTTACTCTTACTCCTTCATTCTGTATCCTATTTCTTTCATTTGATGCCTTGAATTTCATTCGTACGACAACGGATTCTCGGAATATCTTACAGGGGTTCTGAATATCTGCAATGTGACTGTCTTTGGTATTTCGATAGCTAAATATCAACTGTGTTGTATTGTAGGTAAAGGTGTATTTGGTGTCTATCTGATTTTTTTTCCTGCTCCCGCTGTAACATGTAAATGTTATTATGTACAATAAAATATTGATACAGAAGGTGTCTTTTAAAATGGAAGGAAGTCAACTCTTTTTATATTTTGCAGCTATCTCGGGCTACTTTTCCTGGAAGCCTGGGCAGTCATGTTCGGAGATCAAGGCGATCGAAGGCGAACGAGTTGTTAGCGCCAAATACTGGCTGAATAAAACAGCTACCTTATTCCAGGTTAGGTTTAATTCAATTGGGTGTCTTTCGTGACTTTTTACGAACCTGTTTATTTTTTATCAGAAACCTGATAAAACAATATTTGAAAAGCAAAAAATTTTTTTGATAGCATTGCCACCCATATCTATAGCTGACCATAAATGCACCAATCTCGACTAGCCAGTGGGTTATGACTTTGTAACCACTCACTGACCGAGGAGTACGGGGACTCTGGAATTGGTTAGAGACTTTCTCACAACTTTCAGTTTTATGATACCTTTTTTTATACCAGACATATTGCCACATGGAATCAGCTGCTCAGGTTTGGACTCTGATTGCTCGGTTCTCGCAAGCCGACGCCGGGAACTGGATGGAGGACAGCGGTTACTGGTGGTATGACAACAATGGTACTATGGGAGAAATTGATCCATACAGCAACACTGACATGATCTCTCCAGCATTTTGGCTGATCAACGGCAACGAGTTTAAGATCACACGCAGTGATGACTCTCAACATACCGCTCTGTTGCAGACCACAGGTGACTGTATGGATGGACAGACGTTCAGATCTAAAATCACAAGCTATGGTGACTTTAGGAATGGCACCAATTGGGGGAACACATATAACAACCGATGTCTGGGAAATTGCACTGTTGAATATGGCGGACAATACGAAACCACTAAAGGCTTTGTTAGAGCGAAGTGTAATGGGACCATTCTGAGCGCAGATAAGATTGGCTTTTGGTGTGACAGGCGTACATGGGATGGGTCCGTGATGATGATTGGTGGCAGTGGAACAGGTGTATGTGGTCGCGCGTATCATGGTATTGGAGTTACCACAGCTAAAAAACCTTCCTTTTTTGCTGAAAGCGATAGACTAGAAGCCGACTTTGGGGATAGCCCATACCATGCCAACATCACTAAAACGTACTCATTAAACCTGTGGATTCGTTAGTGTAGCCTATATAGCCGCAAAATGTGGTGTTTGCGAACTCCTACTATCCCGCCTACTCTACCAGGGCACGTGCACCAAACTCACCTTTATCCTCATAATTTCACAAAATCAACGGAACCATAAGGGTGTAAAAAAGGAAAATAGGTTTTAATGATATTCATCGGATCAGAACCAAAATCAATAAAAGAAGGGCCAGAATAAAAGAAAAAAAGTCTACATAAAATAAAGGGATTAGTTAGCTAGAATTTGTATGTTTTAGCTTTGTTTTGCTAAATCGCCAAAATAAGTAAAAGGAGGCACCTCCCGTAAGTTGCATTTGTAATAAAGTAATCTATGTATTTGACAAATTTTCTAAGTTTAAATGTCCACTGCCGGTCTCATCACTCTTATTCTCCAACGCCGTGTGCGACGAGGATTTCATGTTAAGGGAGAACTATGGTAGAACGGAAAGTCGGAAAGCGGGAAGCATCTGGAACATTTCGCAGTATTGTGTAATTTTTATAATGAAAAAGGTAAAACAGGCAGAAACCGACATGGAATGGAGAACACGGGAATATAGTGTATAGGAAGCGTAAATGTAAAACAAACCACTTAATCCCTCTCTTAACTTTCCACTTACGTAAGGCGTCAGAAATATGCTGTCCAATTGGCTTTCATGTCAAAGGAAAACGGTGAAACCACTTTAAAGGAATTATAAACAGCACTACTCTGTATTTTTGCGGGTGGGGGTGTGCCGCTGGAACTCTGAAACCCTTAACCTATACCAGACCATGTCAAGCTGATTTTGCAATCCTATACTAGACTAGACAAAGAAAATCCCTACCCTATCCCAGACTTGCTATTTTTAGAACTGTATCACCATTACAGTCAAGTATACGCTAATTAAAACAATATCTTACGACGTCACATTTTCTTTCTCTTCCGAGTTTCAATTCCTATTCTAGACTTACTTTTTCATACCACTGATCAGTTTCCCGGAAAATGATACCCTATTCTAGACAAAAACTCTCTGATGTCTATACCCTATCCCAGACTAAACTGCCTGAAAACCATACCCTTCACAGCGATAGAATACACTCCAGGACTTGAACGTTTTCGTTGAGCTTTCTAATTAAAATGGCAATTAACACTTAAGGATATTATTCACAGACACAAAACGTAGACGAAGAGCCACACTGCATAGCATATTAACAACAGCACAGTAACATTAGGAAAGTGCTACCGAATGACTAATGGACACTTAATTGTTTCGCTTAAGGCTTGAGGGATAAAAAAGTATCAGAAATTACAACTTAAAAAGTAGAATTGGTGAGCTGATTATATGAGCGACTGATCGCCTAATTTGGCTAGGATCACCGACCTATGCCCGATTGGATGGCGATTCATCATCATCACCATCACCATCACCATCATCATCATCATCATCATCATCATCTTCATTATGACAGTGACGATGTTGTCATATAAAACATTCGTGATCGTGATGGAAATGAAGATGATAAAAATGATAATCATGATACAGTGATGATGACAGTGACGGATGTATACATATTCATCGAACAATGGGGATGGTGTCAGAATGATGATGATCATGATGATGCTGGATAGTAATAATAATGTCGATAATAATGTTACGATAATGACAATGAGGACGATAGCTATGATAACGATCGGTTCCCAAAATTCTGTTCCCTTATTTAAAACGTTAAAATAATTTGGGCTCCAACAATAATCTCCGTATGTCCGATGATTTCTTACAAGTTCAAGATGGTACAATGCTAGAAATTGCTTTTTCTTGTTGTCACGGCGCGATAAGATTTGGATAATTTGCTTAATTCTAAATGCGTTCCTTTAAATTAGGAACAGACATTGATAGGTCCACTTGTTCCTATATCTGAACAGCAAGACTTATTTCAGTTCAATGTCATTTCATGTGATACATCTGTAACTGTTGTTCCCGTTGTATCCGTCATATCCGTTTAAATAATATATATAGATAGGCTGAGCCTAACAGCGTAGCTCTTTAAACAGAAAGCCGATGATAAACTTAACTGAGGTGAAAGGTCGGAAGCACAAGAACAAAATTGACGACCGGGCTATTTTTTAATTTTAGCAATTCTCAAAAACAGACTTAGGCGGCCATTTGCACAGTACATTTAGACCGTACAGAAGTTCACAAAAACAACTTTTTCTCCGTCTAGAATAACTAGTACGACTAATTTCCAAATAAAATACACCTGTTGCTCATAAAAAATTGTCCGAAATCAAAATTGCAAAAAATACACAAACATATTTGCATAAGACCACGCAAGTGAAGTTTAGAACTATAAAATCCAAGTCTTGTTTTGTTTACATAAAATCGCTTTTCAACCTAAGTAATGAATGAACAAACACACTGAAAAATGGACAACACAATCTTCTTTCGAAACGTTTTATTTAAATCTCCATAAGTTTATGTTTAGAAGCAAAACGCGAACTATTTATAGCTCATCGAGGCCTAGCCTGCGTAGCAGGCGTCGGGGAGAAGCGAACTGGGGAGAGAGGGAAAGGACGCCTGCAATAAAGACCCCCATTTGTTCATTTCTGCGGACGCTGGCGGCCGCAAATTCTGATTGGCTAATTCGCACTGGGCGGTAAACAAAGTAAATTCCCGCGTGAAGTCATCCATGCGTAAAAGCGCGTGCCAGTTTCTGATTGGTGAACGTATTGACAGTTGACGTAATTCGATTACAAGGAAATCGGTGGGCGTAATGCGAATAGCCCGATTCTTATAGCAGGCGTTCCTTCCCTTCTCCCCCTTTCGTTTCTCGCGCCCCCTCCCCCCTCCCCGTTTACGCCTGCCACGTAGGCTAATCGAGGCCGAGATGTCTCCGATGTAAGAAATCAAAACAACTGAATTTAATTGAACACGCTTATAAACAATTCTCCAAAACTAGCGAGAACACAAAGAAAATGTCAATCACAGATTGATATCAACATAAATTCCCATCGAAAAATGTATTTCGTTTTACCTTTAAGTCCCTCCACTGCTTGGAAATTCTTTAAATCTCCGCTTCTTCAGTTGATTCTGAAACCCGAAGTGACAAACATCTCCCCGCCTTGCTCCCATCCTCGAAACAAGATTTTATCCCTAAAAGCTCTCCTTTTTCCACTATAGCGGCTTCTGTGTATCCCTTAATCAGTATCCCTGTCTTGAGTAGCAAACCGCGAAAAAATGCAGGAGAAAAACGACTTTAATTTAAACGGTTTTCTCCGCTAAACATAGCAGTGTTTTCCCAGGTGACGTGAAATTGCAAAGATCTTTCCCGGTTGTTGTGTGGCGTCATACGCGCATGTTTTGCGACGGTCTACGCGCCCGCGAGTTAGCCCTAAGCGACGGCGGCGGCGGCGAACACACAACGCGCCGCGAAACATTCCGCTAGCCGTGACCATGAAAAATGACGGGCATGGGTTCTATGGTTCTCTGGTTCTATGAGTATGGAGCTCCGCGCGGGCCTTCAGCCCGCAAAGCTCCGCTAAAAAAATGTGTGCAACGTATTTCATTTCTCCGTAGTAAAGAGATCAAAACGCTGTTCAGTACGATGTTTCCGAAAATTAAGGAACACTACAATGGGACCAAAAAAGTCCTATCTTGGTATATTAAGTGCATGGTTTAAAAACAGAACATGGCAAAACTGCAAGCATGCCTACAATAACAAGGAGAAGCAATATAAGAACAACTTTCCATAAAATCCGTAAAATCCGTAAAATCCGTACTTTCCGCCTTCCAAACTACATATTTTATCCAGGCCTAATATATTATTTCATATAATTATATATGAATATACTTACAGAAATAAAGAGAAGTAATATAATGATAACAATATTAAACATTCTCATATCCGTAAAATCCGTGAATTAGAAATCCCTGTTTTCCGCCTCTTGATGAAAAAGTTTTTGGATAGGAGAGAACTTGCAGTACAAAATGACTGTGTCGGAAATTGTGCGGTGTTTTTATTACCATTATCTTTGTAAACATGATTTTAAGCTTTATTTGATTAAGTGACGTGATTTAAAAGAAGTGTTAAGTGACGTTGGAACCTGATGGCCTTGAACTTTGGAACTGAAAGTACAAAGAACAATAGAAAGGAGAAATTGAAAACAGATTGTAATGTACTGTGAGAATTAAGAAGAGACGGGGAGAAAGAAATAAAACCAGTGAATCGGGATTTCTGTGAGTGTGTTAGAAGATCATTCAGCTTTGGAGGCAATTCCTAACACAACTGGCACCTCCGACGGGATATATTGGGATTTTGGCTCGAACAAGAGCAAGAGATTTACGAAAAATCAAGTACATAGCTACGTGATCAAGGGATTCGCTGAGATTTGGCAGACTTGGCAAATCAGCCAAAACAACGCTAAAGCTAATAAGTGCCAACGCGATGAAGGAACGTACTAAAGAATTTAACGGAAAGATTCTGTCTCTAAAACTCTCTCTGGCAAAGAATGATGAAGTGATCGCTTCCCAAAACGCAGAAGCGATATCGAGACACGAGACACTATTAATGTCTAAATTGTAGGCCGCTCACACCGTGAAAGAACCCATTATCGAGCTGAAATTTACAAATGGTAAATCAGAGGAGCAGGTCAGCACTTGGGCGAAAGAGCACGACAAATTTCTAAAGGAAGCGGATGAAAGGGCCTTACCAATAAGACAACTAGTGGGAAAAATGGAAGACGACAAGTGACTGGCAGACAAGATGGAATCTGATAAAAAGGAAATGGCGCTCGCGAAGATGAAACACGAGGAGCGAATGAGCCATGAGCGTGAGCTGTTGGATCAACAAGTGAAATTTCAAAAGGCTGTAGAACAAAATGCGAAGAAAACCGTGACCGCAAAGCTGCCAAAGCTTTCTATCACAAAATTCGACGGAACACTTGCAAATTGGCCGCCGTTCTGGAATAAATTCGAGGCCGAAATCGACAAAACGGAATTAGCGCCTGTGACAAAATTCGCCTACTTGAAAGAGCTAGTGGAGCCCAAAGTCAGGGCAGATATCGATGGTTTGCCGCTTAATACAGAAGGATATGAAAGAGCGAAAAACATAATCAAATCATAATCAACGCTTACGTCAATAACATTCTACAACTCCCCACCGTGACAAGCGCCGACCCGAACAAAGTGAATTCCTTTTATAAAACCCTGCTGTTTAACGTCCAGTCACTGGAAACGCTTGGAAAATCGAGAGAGTAAACGGAATGACAAGAAGCGTGCTGGATAAATTAAAAGGAATCAAAGCCGATCTGGTCAGGGGACAAGAAAACTGGCAAGACTGGGATTTACTTCGTTTAACCCAGGCCCTGAAGAAATGGAGAGATGTAAACCCAGCGACTGAAGAAAATAACATCGCAAACAAGGCTACGCTCCCTAAGCGCCCTGAGAACAAATCTCGCCTGTACCACGCAGAAGATAAAAACCAGCGCCTTTGTGTTTACTGTGATGACGCCAATCACATCTCGCGGGATTGCACGCGCGTATCCACGATGGACGAGAGGAAGAGAATGCTTGCGCGGAAACGAATGTGCTTTAATTGTACTGAGCCGAAACATCATGCTGCCGAATGCAAGAGTAAAATGCGTTGCCAGAAGTGCAGACAGAAACATCATACATCGATTTGCAACCAAGGAGACCAATTGTTGACAGCTACCGGGAACAAAGGGCGTGTTGTTTATCCTGTTGTGAAAGTAAGCGTGGAGGGAGTACTGTGTCGTGCACTTCTAGATACAGAAGCTGGGAGTTCATATGCTTCGGCCGCGCTGTTGGAGAACCTTCCCAAGCCTACTCGTGCAAAAGAAGTTCGTCGAATAGAAATGATGCTGGGATCGACCACACGTGAAGTAGAACTTTCCACAATCAAAGTACGTTCAACTGATGGCAGTGAAGAATTAAACGTTGATGTTACCAAGGTTGAAAGACGGGAATTGCTGATGATCGATAACCCACACTATCAAAAGATTATCGATTCGTACCATCATCTAAAGGGAGTGGAGATGACGGACTGCGACCCTAAGCAACATCTCCCAGTACATCTGATATTAGGGGCGAGCGAGTATGCAGCGATCAAGACGTCCGAACGGCCGCGCGTTGGACTCCCAGGGGAACCAGTGGCAGAGAAGACTAAGCTGGGGTGGACTATTATGTCACCGGGAACTGAGATTGACCACGGGAATATGCTGCTGACCCAAACAACTCACGTGGACTATGCAGAACTTTGTCGGCTAGACGTTTTAGGGCTTGAAGACACCCCAGAACATGATCAGCGCGCAGTCTACGCAGAGTTCCGAGAGCAATTGGTACGACATCCCGAAGGCTGGTATGAAGCCTCGCTGCAATGAAAAGGTAACCACCCGCCTTTACCGAACAATGAAGCAGTCAGTTTACGAAGGCTCAGCAACCTCCAGAACACGAGAATTTAGTTTTATCGACTGAGTCGATAAGGTAAATTGACCACCGTAAAAGGATTCAAATAGCTGACGTTTCGAGCGCTAGCCCTTCGTCGGAGCGAATCAAGGAATTGTGGGTAGTGTGTGGTTTTATATAGTAAGCGGTGGAGCTACGCTATTGGTGGAAATTTGGTGACGTGAAAAACAAATGTAGATTAGTTGAATGAAAAGCGTTCGTTGATTCCGTGGGGTTTGAGAGTGCCGATTTGAAAGATGATTTTTTGTTCTAGGTTTTTACGGCTTTCTGTGTTACCCTGGTGTAGGGAAAGGCCGCAGATTGTCATGTGTTGTTTAGAATGGTTAGTAAGATTAAAATGGCGCGCGACTGGTTTGGATGCGTCTTTGTCATTTTTTTCAACGTCTCGGAGATGTTCACGAAAACGGTCGACCAGTCTCCTCCCTGTTTCGCCAATGTATATCTTTTTGCAAAAAGTACATGTAATGCAGTAGATAACATTTACGGAGGTGCATGTAAAACGATCAGTGATTTTAATAGATCGTTTGGGTCCTGTTATTTTGTCCGCGTTGTGAATGAAAGGACAAGTGTTACATCGTGTGCGTGTGCATTTGAAAGTTCCCGGTACATCGTCAGATTTCAGTGCGCTCGTAACTAGAAAGTTGCCTATGTTTTTGTCACGTTTGAATGAAATTAGTGGGGGTTGTGAAAAAATTCTGCCAGTTTCGGGGTCGTTTTGGAGTAATTTGAAATTTTTTAAAATGATGCTTTTGACCTCCAGAACAGACTTCGACGCTTGGATGTGACCGAGAGTTATGCAGAGATCATTGAAAAACAGAAGTCCGAGGGAATAGTAGAAGTCGCAAGTGATCCGCCGCAGGGAAAAGAATTCTACATACCCCACAAGCCGGTGATTCGTATGGGAACTAAAACCACAAGGCTAAGGATCGTTTATGACGCCTCATCTCGCGCGAACCCCCAAGTTCCAAGCTTAAATGATTGTCTGTATGCCGGGCCGCCGCTTCAGAATCACCTGTGGAGTGTTTTAGTACGCATGCGTTTCCATCCAGTCCTTATCACTGGGGACCTGCAACAGGCCTTTCTTCAGGTGCGCATCAAGAAGGAAGAGAGAGATGCACTCAGGTTTCATTGGAAGACCAGCGAACATTCTGAAGTAGAAGTGTTGAGATTTACGCGAGCGCTGTTCGGTCTTGTGCCTTCACCCTTTCTCCTTGGGGGAGTGATAGAGTGTCATCTTGAAACCTGGGAAACTTGCATGCCACAACTTGTTGCTGAACTGCGCAAAAGCCTGTATGTAGACGATCTGATCAGTGGGAAACCAACAGTACCTGAGGCGCAGCAGCTGAAAGAGGGAGCTATTAAAATCTTCGCGGACGCTAAGTTCACACTGCACAAGTGGCACTCGAACGTTGCCGAGTTAGAAGAGAGTGAAAGAAGAGTCGAAAACGAGGGCACGTTTGCCAAACAGCAGCTCAGCCAATCAAAAGCAAAGACCGGTGGTTTGCTTGAACTCCCGTGGAACAAACAGGGAGACCAGATCAGTGTCGTTTTGCCTAAAAATGATGTAGTCGCGTCCAAAAGAACATTGTTACGTAATCTAGCAAAAGTCTACGATCCCCTTGGTCTTGTGGCGCCTTTAACTATCAAGGAAAAGTTCATCTACAGAGATGTATGCAACGAGAAAGTGGCCTGGGATGCACCGCTACCCCCACAGCTAGCAAACCAGTGGACACGATGGAAGAAGAAGTTACCAGCCGAGGTCATGGTAGCAAGGGCCTTAACGTGTGCGCAAGAGCAGATTGAAGAAATCGAGCTTCACGCCTTAGGGGATGCAAGTAAGAACGGAGTGTGTGCAACAGTGCATGCAGTTGTGAGAGAGCCATCGGGTGTGAGCCAGGGATTGGTTACTGCAAGAGCTCGACTAGCGAAGCAGGGGCTCACCATTCCGCGATTAGAGCTGGTGTCGGCGCATATGGCAGCAAATCTTATCACAAACGTCGGAAGCGCGCTTGAGGGTTTTCCTGTGAAACAGAGCTATGGATGGCTGGACAGCTCAGTGGCTCTCCATTGGATAAAGGGTGGCGGCGAGTGCAAACAGTTCGTAGCAAACAGAGTGATGAAAATACAAGGGCATTCAGAGATCAATTGGCGCCATGTACCCACCAAGGAAAATCCCGGGCAGATCTGGGAAGTCGAGGAGGGCAAGTCGATGACAGCAAGCTGTGGTGGCAAGCACCGGAGTGGCTTTCAGACAAAGACAAGTGGCCTACAGACATCGTGACAAGCGCCACTCCTGAAAGCCAAACAGAGGCTAAAGTTACCAAAGAACTTTTTAATGGAGTCACTGCATCAACTGACTGCCTTCATGATCTGCTGGGAAAGTTTAGCCTGACCAAGACGTTAAGAATTGTCGCCTGGGCCGAGAGATTCATACGAAATTCACGCCTAAAGAAACAAGAAAGAATGGCGGGTCCACTGACAACCGACGAGATTAATAAACAACACCTGTTTTGGACCAAGCGCGCTCAAGAGATTCAAGGCGATGAAGTGACAGAAGATCGACAAAGGTTGCGTTTAAAAGAGAGTGAGCAAGGGATTCTCGTGTCTCGAGGTCGAGTTGAGGGACACTACCCAGTCTATCTGCCTGACAAGCACCCCTACACAGTGAAACTCGTTGAAGACGCACATCGTCATACTTTGCATGCATGGGGGAGTCGGTTTGACAATGGCGCGCATCAGAGAGCGTTATTGGGTGCCGAGGCTCAGGCGTCTGACCAAAAAAAGTGATTAAGCAGTGTTATGGTTGTCGCCGTTTCCAAGTTAGGGCCGCTGCTAGACCACCACCTGGAAACTTACCGCGAGACAGAATCGAGGAAAATCGCGCCTTTCAAGTTGTCGGAGTTGACTTCGCGGGACCTATTAAGTACCGTGTGACTCAGAAGAAAGAAGGAAAGGCATACATAATCCTTTACGCATGCAGCCTCACGCGAGCACTCTATTTGGAACTCAGCAAGAGCATGGAGACTAGCGAGTTTCTAAGAAGTCTAAAGCGCCTAATAGCCAGGAAAGGAAGGCCAGAGAAGATTTATTCGGACAACGCCAAAACGTTTGTCGCCGCAGCAAGTTTCACCATTACCTGTCGACTGAGAACATCAAGTGGCAATTCAATTTGAGCCGCGCCCCATGGTGGGGCGGTCAGTTCGAGCGGTTAGTTGGCCTTGTGAAGCGTTCCCTTAACAAAACGATTGGCAATGGTCGCCTCAGCTGGACGGAGCTTGAAGATGTACTCATGGATGTGGAAGTGACCTTAAACAACCGCCCTCTAGGTTACGTGGAGGATGATATTCAATTACCTTTGATCACACCTAACAGTATGCAGTTCATCGGTACCACCATCCTACCAGAGAAAGAGCCACATCGTGAGCTTCGTGATTTACGTAAACGGGCCAAGTACATGAAAAGGTGTAAAGACGCCATGTGGAACAGGTGGACCAAGGAGTACCTCAGAGGCCTTCGCGAGCGACATAATTTGAAACATGACGGGAAGGGAAGCACTTCGACTGTTGGTGATGTTGTCATAGTTCATTCGGAAGATCGAAACAGAGGGAAATGGCCACAGTGGATAGTCGAGAAGCTGTGCACTGGTTGGGATGGAGTGGTTCGAGGAGTTAAGCTGTGGGCGGGAGGTGGCACCTAGAGAGAGTAATAAACTTGGAACTGTCGTGCGACCGGACGCCCTTGACACCCCAAGAACAGCTAAACCCGGAGGCTCGAGAGTTCAGACCTACCCGTGACGCAGCAATTGCAGCGAGAGTACGAATGCAAGATATTGCTGACGAAGAGCAAGTCAATTGAACATTGAACACTTGAATTTAAGAAGACTCTGTGTAGAGTTTTAGCATTGATCCTTTCTTTCTTTTTATCGTTTTTACTTTAATACAAAAACGTTTAGTTTTGATTCAGTTTCTAGAGATAAATGCAACATATATCTCATAAATGTAGACATATGGTGGGAGGGTGTCGGAAATTGTGCGGTGTTTTTATTACCATTATCTTTGTAAACATGATTTTAAGCTTTATTTGATTAAGTGACGTGATTTAAAAGAAGTGTTAAGTGACGTTGGAACCTGATGGCCTTGAACTTTGGAACTGAAAGTACAAAGAACAATAGAAAGGAGAAATTGAAAACAGATTGTAATGTACTGTGAGAATTAAGAAGAGACGGGGCGAAAGAAATAAAACCAGTGAATCGGGATTTCTGTGAGTGTGTTGGAAGATCATTCAGCTTTGGAGGCAATAATTAATATTCCTAACAACTGCTGAGTGAAAATATTAAGCCAGAAGAAATTTAGTTTTGATGGCGGAAAACACGGATTTTACGGATTTTACGGATTTTGTGAATTTGCAATGTCATGATTATTTTATATAACTTTTGTTTATTACTTCTCTTCTCTTGGTTCAGTGTACTTTGTTTAGCAATGTGTTCTACAAGTATTGAAAATAAACATTGATTTTTTTTTCTCATAAAAAGCCTTATCTGGGACCCAAAATCGCCTACAAGTGCTTTAAATCGACTAAAGGCAATTAAAAATTTGAAGTCTTTTGCACATATACAATCCTAGAGCATAGAATTGACTAATATCCAATAACAACAAGTAAGCAAGTGATGTTATTGAATACTCCGAGAACGTTACATTAAAATCGCCCAACAAAAATTGCCATAATTTTCTGACAAAGTTTGCTTAAATCACCTTAAAAGCGCCCCAAATCGCCTAAAGTCGCCTCAAATTACGGCGAGGGATTCGTTGAACGGCAGTTGAGTTGTATGGTGCTACAGCAAGGCACAAAAAAATGAACAAATGTGGCGATTGCATCATTTTCACTGACATATTGTTAACAAGTTCGATTTGAAAACAGGGCCAGCTAATAATTGCATCATCCTTCTCGGTTATTCCGATTAACATGTTTGCTTTGAGAACAATTCATACGAGAAACGTAAGCATTATGAAAAGTCCATTGCAGGGGTAAAGAAACCCGGAGCACGAATTATCCCTGTCGGCGACTGAACAGTAAAAAAATAAAGGGCGCGACGCTGTGCTACTAGCTTGAGCCCGCTAATTGTGAACAAGTGTGGCATTGTGAGTGCTAAATGCGTATGCAACGTGAACGATGGACTGCAACGTTCTGCTATTTGTGTTGTTTGTGCTGCAATGTTTATCCAAGATTCTTTATTACACTTTTTGCCAAGTAGAAGTTATCCACATGACATACCAACCGAAAACCAAGTATTTTTTAGTCAAGTTTACTACTTATATTATCAAGAAGAGTTCAGTAAAAACCCAACAATAAGGGTTCAGTTTTGTTTAAAATTACGGGTTTACCTCGGTGTAAGAACCTGTGACTTTTTCCTTTGTTTTTTACCTTTGTAGTATTGCATTCCCAGTTGACTCTATTGTTTTATGCCTTTTGTTTTCTTTGTTTTACGTCACTCGTGAATTTGACAGGTTCTTACACCGAGGATGAGCCAAAATTACTCTACTAGTGCTCTGAGAGCAAAACTAAGTGTCTTGCGCTTCACATGCCCATGATGGAAATGGATTGCATCTTGAAAAAAAATGGCCAATTTTTTCAAGTTTATCGCTTCTCCCTTAGAAAACTCGCTGAAACTCTGATTATGGTTTATTCTCTCCAGAAATTCGTGAGCTTTCGTAGCGACCTCGCGCGATCGTTGTTTTTGATAGTAAACTCTTGCCACGACAGAGCTGTGTTTCTGGTCCTCGGAGATCGTGCTTTGAGCGCTACTGCTGAGATGTTTGGAGCTTGCAGTTTCAACCTTTTGTCGATAGCGAGTCGGGTGAACGTACCTGCCAGTTGCGTCGAAAACTAACTCGGCTCATCAGTTCTCCTACCTTGATTTGCTGTCCTCCGTTTCTAAAACATAATCGCAGGCCGGCTTAAGCAGAGGGCGAATGTGATTGATGTATCCATCCAACACTTGAATGCTAGTGTCAGTCAGGAAAAGAGAATCGAAGCCGTATTTTCCCGCTGTATTGAACATTTTCTGATCGATAAAACCGCCGTTCGTCTTATCTTTGTTCACCATCTCGACAGTCAAATACTGATATGTCATTGGGCGCGATCCTTTAACCTTGATGAACAAATATTTGAAAATATACAGCGAGGAATTTGGTAGCAAACGATAAGTCCAACGAGGATTTTTTTATTTTTATTTTATTTTATTTTTTTATTTTTTTTTTAAATCTTTATTGATTAACGTACACCACATTTACACTAAAATCGTTACACACAAAAAAAAAGTCATAAAAGAAAATGAACGTAGAGGAAGATTAAGCATTGGAAAAAAAAATACAAGAAGGAAAAAAATTAATGTTACAACTTAACAACTTAATTTTACAACTTAATATTGAACGTGTAATTTTTAAGTCCAACGGGGATACTGTACACTGTTTATCCTTGCACGCGTTGAGCACGCCCTCGTAGCGCGCAAGAAACGTCCCACGACTTCCAATAGCTCCTCTAGCGTTGCCCAATGTCCCTTGGCTTCTAAGGCGTCAATGTCGAGTTCGCTGGTCCACTGCAATTGCATCCTTTTGGTAACGGTTTTGCGTACCCTTTTCAAGTACATTTCCGTTAAAGACAGCCCTCTCAAAATGGAGTCCGATGCGCCGTTAACTTTTCGAAAGTCTCCTAGTTCTTCAATGGCGTCCAACAAGCCAAGACGTCTTGCGTGCCCAAGCTTCCAATCGCCTTGCATCGTGTCGACAAATTTAAATAGGACATTAGGAGAACATAAACGAAAGTCGACGATGTCAAAAGTGAGTTCCTCTTCGTCTTCGCAACAGAATTTGAGAAATTTCAAACACTGGCTGACAATTTGTTGTGCTTGGCGATCACTTTTACAGCCGCCGCCACTGCCGGGGAGCCAGGATAAAAAATCTCGAGCAATGTCGCTTGACATGTCAAAAGACGCAACTGTCCTGATTTTACGTCAAGTCTTCTGATCGTTGGTTTCATTTTCCTTGCCTAACACGCTGCTTCAATCTGAGTGCTGTTTGACTTTTCCTCGAAATGAAAATACCAACGGTGTTTGTTCTTTATTTGTTTTCTGCAGCATGTTTGTGTGGTAAATCCATCATGATTGCAGGTTTGAAGTGGAATCATCTTCTTCTAAGAGAAGCCTCTTTGGTTTGAACGACGCGTTTGCTAACTTTTACCAGTCGATCTCGTCTTCTCGTTTGTTCATTTTTAGCACCAAACTTAGCTGGGAGATTTGAAAATTTTGTAGGCTCTCGCGCGATTACTGCATATATTAGCTGACTTGATTATCCCTCCCAAGAGACATCATTCGATGTTTGGCGAAAAAAGCTTGTCCGTTGCCACATTGTCTCTTGCATGTCCCATTGTTCGCACAACACAATTAAACAAGTTTGTTTTAGGGCTGACACATAACCAAACGGAAGAAAAGGACAATTCCGAACTTGCACAGGCCTGCATGCCCTAACGTGATTAAGCATGTTGTAGGCAAGCCAGAGTGAAAGAGAAGTGGTTCGTTAGCATAGCAGACTAACATCAGGAACGTTAGATACTGATTGCTAACGCTAAAATAGGATCCATCGTTCTCATTACTTAAAGCAGTTAAAACAAAATGGAACGCCAGTTCCTGTTCGATAAAAAGCGGAGTTGAAATAGGAACAGTTTGATTAGGAACAAATTTCTTCCTTTGTGACACTAATGGGAACTTTTTAAACAAAATGGGAACAATAAGCAGTCAATTAGGAACAACACGTTCCTCAATGCGCATCAGAGAAGGCTTAATCGGAACAACTGGTCCTTATTGTCGATGTCAACAGCGTAATATGCTAGTTAACAGGAACAGAGTGTTCCTTATTGGGTTCAGTGGGCAGTCAAATTAGGACCATTTGTTCTCCTTTCTCTCAAAAGAGAACGGATAGAAAAATCGGAACCACCCAAACAGGACCTTTTGTTCCTAAACAGATGATAACGGAACCAGTTGTTCATTTTTACCTGCATAAATAGGAACTTCGTGTTCCCAAGTAATACAATATGAACCAGTTGTTCCTTTTCACCTGAGTAAATAGGAACACGAAGTTCCTATGTACTACAAATAGGAACCAGTTGTTCCTTTTCACCTACACAAATAGGAACTTCGTGTTCCTAAGTACTAGAAATAGGAACCAGTTGTTCCTTTTCACCTACACAAATAGGAACTTCGTGTTCCTAAGTACTAGAAATAGGAACCAGTTGTTCCTTTTTACCTACACAAATAGGAACTTCGTGTTCCCAACTAATAGAAATAGGAACCATTGTTTCCTTTTCCTCTGAGTAAATGTTCTCAAGTAATACAAATAGGAACCATTTGTTCCTTTTCACCTGAGTAAATAGGAACTTCGTGTTCCCAAGTAATGCAAAAGGAACTAGTTGTTCCTTTTTACCTGTATATAAATGAACTTCGTGTTCCCAAGTAATACAAAGGGAATCAGTTGTTCCTTTTCACCTGAATTAATAGAAATGTCGTGTTCCTAAGTATTACAAATAGGAACCAGTTGTTAATTGTCACATAAATAAATAGGAACTTCGTGTTCGCAACAGAAGGAACTATTTGTTGCGAATTTAGCTGATTTTTGTTCCTTTTATGGATTTGCGAAAGAACAAAAGTTCCGACCTTTTTATACATATTTAATTTGTTCCGATAGTAATTAAAGGAACAAAAGGCAAAAGCTCGCGGAAATTGCTTTTATATAAAGAGTAGCCCAATAAGACCTAGCACAAAATACCAAGTTAAAACTTTGTGTTTAAAGCCGCCAAAATTTTTGCTGTCATTACTTTTGGGGAATGTATATGATAATCACGATACAGTTACAATGACAGTGATGTATACATATTCATGGAGATGGGGATGGTGTCAGAATGATGGTGATGATGATGCTGGATGGTTATAATAATAATCTTGATGATAATGTTACGATGATGACAATGAGAATGATAGCCATGATGACGACGAGGATAATGTTGTTTATGTCGAACATGATGCATGACTGATTATTGACAAGCATAATCTGGATAGAACTATGTCATCAGTAAGGAAAATTTTGTGAGAACACTATGAGCGGTGAAAACTTCGAAAGTGTCTAAATGACTACTTGCCGTTATTCTAGGGGAATATAACAAAGAAAAATGAAAACGAAAATAGAAAAAACCTTTTAGTCTTTCAAAGCCCATTCTCGTCCCCAGAGCCTTCGTTTCGTTTGGTCAGCGGAAAAAACGAAGGGCTCTGGTAACAGTGCCTTCCGGATGTCGTAAAATCCACGACATCCGTTAGCGCATTCCTAATGCATTAATGTACCATTGCGCTTGCTCAATGCCAGAAACCGGAAATAAAAAGAACCTTTCGTGTGTGCATTCTCGTCCCCAGAGCCCTCGTTTCGTTTGGTTGAGCTCTGGAGACGAGAATGTTGTGTGTGTGGAATGGCGTTCGAAAGGACTGTACAAGACTTAACAATTACAGGAAAACATCGCGCTATAAAGGAAAGAAGAAAAGCTTTACGTACTGCTGTTATTTAGAAGAAAGATTGTCTTTGTATTTTGCCTACTGGTTTTAGAAATTCCTCGACAAGTCAACCGATTTCTTTCGTTTGGGAGCTGTGTATTTATCGTTTCGCCACTGAACGCTATCATATCCGACCAAACTCAGTTGATGGGACAGCTAAGTTTGTTGATGGACACGCTGTGGTCATTGATTAGGCTTATTTCATCGAACAGTGGTAAGAAATATCGAGGAATTTTTGTTTTGCATTCGTTTCATGTTATTTTAATTGACCTTCGTTTCCCTTGATTTGTATTTCAAGTTGTATCAAAGAGTACTACTACCTAATAAAGAAAACATAACTTGCTTACGAGAGTGCTGATTAGCGTTGTTGTTGTTATTATTTAAAATGGGTAATATTTCTTTTCACCCGTGGGCTTTCTTCAGGATTTCTGCCTCTCCTTTAATTAATACTCGTCCCTGTTGCAAGCAACATACTTCTTTAATATTCGTGGCTGCTTATAGCTTCGTCTTCCAAGACACATACTTGTACTGATTATTTTCGGAAACGAATCGCTCATATTTAGCGACAATCAGATCCCGTTATACTTTGAAATTTAGCAGCCGTATCTTTACCTGCTAAACCAAACAAAACTGGGTGACATTGGTCTTTGAATGCGTTGAAATTAAAACGTTGGTTTTGTTAATGTAGTCATAGGACTTCAACCGGCATTTGAAATTAAACCGGAAGTAAAACCTTATGCGTAGAGACGTAACATTTTTTACCTTGTTACGCATTCATTTTTTAAACGGCCAATCAAAAAATTCAAATTTTTGTCCGTTACCAGAGCTACACGAGACGCAATTTAAAAAAAACCGTGGAGCTCTGGGGACGAGAATGTTCAAAGCCCCACTTCTTTTTCGCAACGAAAGCTTGAAGAGTCGTTTCACAATATAGAGGGTTGGGACTTCGCAAATTGCTTTTTCCTCGCCAGTATTTACGCTTATGCAAAATAATTTTCTTATATGTTGCGACATATTATATATTTCTTAAGTTTCTCACTGCCACCTTTGGAATTAGACTTCGACCCTCTATTTCCAGAGACCACCCATTATCCAGTACAGTGGATCTCATCCCCTGTTTCTTTTTAATTACATCGCAGCTGATCATGAATTTTGGTGACAGATGACTGAGCTGTCTTCCCATTACTGAAATATATCTTGACTAGGACGTTTCTTACCATAACACCGGTTATCATGAGATTAGTAACATAATGTTTGGTCGATTAATTATTATTCTGAAAGGAAAAATATTAGATATAGCCGGAAAATACCGCAATGACAAATGCAAAAGTTTAGAAATGCAAACATGTAGTGTAGTCAAGAGTGAATTAATGCTTGACTAAAAGAGTAAAACGAAAACAGTGAAATTTTAACTGAAGCATGTTTTCTAAAGCTTATTTGTGAGAGTTAAACAAACATGAATTCAAATGAATAATTGATAACTCATAGAGTGGATGTCAACTGAAGCTATTAACGGCATGCAAGCGGTCCTCATCTTTCTTCTTCCCACTTTAACAAAGTCCGCGTTAGGAAATGAAATGGTTGTTACTTTAATTTGGTGTTTCGTAATTCTAGACACATTTAACGATTGTGTTAAATGGAAACTTTTAAAGTTCAAGTTATTAATTTAGTAACCTGCTGATCGTGGGATCAACACAGGTGGGCACATTTAAAAACTTGGCGAATGCAATTAAGATTTTTAAGACAACTTCCCTTGTTTAACTAAAAAATCGCGACCACCACCAAAATTTGTTTTGTCTAGTGCAGTTAAGTGTTATGTAAACGTAAGATAAGGTTTAGCTGTTGTATTATTACTAGGACATCGAAATCTGTTATTCGCTTATTTTAATCTTGTACTCAGTTGCGAAGCAACATAGGTTGTTTGATTTCTATATAGCTGTACTTTGAAGAACAGACCCAAGAAAGGAACGTGGATGGGCAAGGAATTCCTTTCGTCAACCACACCTTCTAAGGAAAGTCTTTTCTCATCGACTACATTAGATATAACTAGCAATCGGGAATGGTTCGTTCCACGGCTTCTGGTATGACCGGCTGTTGTTTTCCCATGCAAGTAACCTTGCTGGCGTATTTTCTCTGGGGAGCTTGTCTAAACAAGTGCATTGCTTCTTCACATAAAGGTAATAAAATAACCTAACAAATACACAATACTAGTTTCCTTGGAAGATCAGTCAGTTCTTATGGTTCTTTGACTCGACACGCGGTTGTCAAATTCAAGTCAGAATTTAAACTGTGAGATTGAACAAAAATTAGAACTGAAGTCTTTTCATTTATAGCCATCTGTAATTAATGCGTTTTCCCCTTCACCTTCCCTTTTTAAAAGATTGCACGGAGAGAATTGCGTCTCAGTCACACAAAACATAAGGTAGTTGTTTCTGTACACGATATTTATATAGAACACAAAAGCTCGCGTATGAACAGTATGGCAGAACAGAAATTAAAATTCGCCGATATGTATAGCCGTGAGGTACGTGTTTTTATTCGGTACTTTACGAAAGGAAGTTAGTTTGCTCTGTATTCATCATGAATTTAGATTTTAATTGAACCAACAAACCAAATTTGAAAAATCGCGAAATACCACTTTGATTCATAATGTCTGATGGGACATGATAGCAGATGACCAATTCTGACGTGGAACAAACACAGAAAATAAAGTAGTCAAGACAATGTAAAAATAAATCTCGCTTATTTCCGATGATGCTGCTGCCTACTGGAAAACCACTGATTAGGTTAAGTTATGTTTACGCAGTTCAAATATATTCTAGTGTATCACTTTTATTTCGAGATCTTTTTGACATGATAAATTTTCTGTCAAAACAATATTTGGCGAGTTTTCCGTTCTTAAAAATTAGCTTGCCCAACAGGAGCTAGGTTTTGATTGTAGAGCACGAGTTTTGTTCGCGAAGTCAACAAACTCTAAATTTAATACACAATTCAACCTTCATTTGTGTTGTTTGTGGTTTGCTTACCCTTAAAGTAATAATTGTAATATAGTTTAAAACTGGTTAACTTGACTGTATTCATGTATTTAAATAGAGATAGACAAACACGCACCATGAGTAGTTAAGAGCGGCTGAAGTTTTGGCATTCCCGCTGCTTAAGGCAATGTTTTCCTTATTCCCGATGTGAAGGGAAGATTACAGATCAAGTCCAAGAAAGGTGCTATGAGCCGGTGTTCTTTTCTTCTCTCTGGCATTTTCCCAGGCAATACGCGGGTGTGATGATCCAAAACTGCAAATTCAAATCAAACCAAGATGGACATAAAATAACAGTTTGCGGAAGACCTAAGCTTAATTTAAAAAAATTACAAATAAATTGTAAAATCTTTTTTTTTAATTACATCGCAGCTGATCATGACTAAGTGAACTTTCGTAATTTTGGTGACAGGTGACCGAGCTGTGTTACCATTACTGAAATATATCTTGACTAGGACGTTTCTTACCATAACACCGGTTATCATGAGATTAGTAACATAATGTTTGGTCGATTAATTATAATTCTGAAAGGAAAAATATTAGATATAGCCGGAAAATACCGCAATGACAGGACGTTGCAGGGTTAACAAATGCAAAAGTTTAGAAATGCAAATATGTAGTGTCCTATCTGTAGTCAAGAGTGAATTAATGCTTGACTAAAAGAGTAGAAAGAAAGCAGTGAAATTTTGACTGGAACATCAGTGTTTTCAAAAGCTTATTTGTGTGAGTTAAACAAAAATGAATTCATCATATGAACAATAGGCCATTTGCACGATGACGTCATATGACTACAACTACCAGAATTCTTCAGTTTTTTGTTTTGTTGTGCAAATTAGGGCTATTGTTATTTAAACCGCACTGGGATTAAAAAATTTAAATAAGAAAGGAAAAACGAACTGAATTCTGGTAGTTGTAGTCAAATGACGCCATCGTGCAAATGCCCTGTTGATAACTGATAGAGTGGATGTCAACTGAAGCTATTAACGGCTTGAAAGTGGTCCTCATCTTTCTTCTTCCCACATTAACTAAGTCCGCGTTATGAAATGAAATGGTTGTTACTTTAATTTGGTGTTTCGTAATTCTAGACACATTTTAACGATTGTGTTAAATGGAAACTTTTAAAGTTCAAGTTATTAATTTAGTAACCTGCTGATCGTTGGATCAACACAGGTGGGTACATTTAAAAACTTGGCGAATGCAATTAAGATTTTCAAGACAACTTCCCTTGTTTAACTAAAAAATCGCGACCACCACCAAAATTTGTTTTGTCTAGTGCAGTTAAGTGTTATGTAAACGTAAGATAAGGTTTAGCTGTTGTATTATTACTAGGACATCGAAATCTGTTATTCGCTTATTTTAATCTTGTACTCAGTTGCGAAGCAACATAGGTTGTTTGATTTCTATATAGTTGTACTTTGAAGAACAGACCCAAGAAAGGAACGTGGATGGGCAAGGAATTCCTTTCGTCAACCACACCTTCTAAGGAAAGTCTTTTCTAATCGACTACATTAGACTGGCGCGTAGCCAGCCTTTAAGCCATTAAGCCCGGGCTTAACAGGAATTTCCAGACGCCGTTTATGTCCATTGTAAGGCTCACTCCTTGAACCTGGCAATTGGACATGCCTGTAAGGAGACCCTGGTGAGAAACATGCTCGGAACCCTACAGCAGATAGCTTTCGCGTTCGATTACTATGCAAAGAGACTGTTGGCGTTTCAGGAGTGTTTGTCTTAAGATGCGGCAGTAATGGATGAGATGCAAAGGTGCGCCAAGTTACGAACCCTCTGCGAGACGCGATGAGCAAGCAGAGCTGACTCGTTGTATATGTTTCGGACAGCTTTTCCAGTGGTAGTACAGGCACTAGAGAGCGTTGCAGAGGATGGTGATGCCAAAGCGAGAGGGTTCTTGTGCTCCATCCGGCAGTTCGACTTTATCATTGCGCTTTGCCACAGAGCATGTCCTTTCAAATACAGTTGCACTGTCGACCACGCTTCAAGATCAATCTATCGACCTCATCGAGGCAGCCAAGGAGTCAAGGGTAGTGATTGGCATGCTAAGGGATGAAAGAAACGACCAAATGGTTTGGAACGAACTGTTTGAGCGTGCAAAGGAGTTGGCAGCAGGTTGTGATGTCGAGCTCAGCATGGTAAGAGTGTCTGCAGTCCAGCGTAACCAACCCAATGTTCCCGCAGCCACGCCACAGCTGTATTGGTACAGAGCCCACTACTTGCCCCTCGTCGTTCATCTCTTCCAAGAACTCAATGACAGGCGGCTGCTTGTGCACCATGACCGCGGGTTCCTGGGTCAATACTTCATACCTGCCCACCTACCTTAAGTGATAGAGAGGTCTTCGACAACGAGATTTTACGGTGGAAAAAGAGATGGGCTCTTGCCGAGGGAGAGAAACCGAAGAGCCTAGTGGATACACTAAGCTGCACAAGTGAAGACCTTTACCCGAATGTTGCCACTGTGTTCACCATTCTCCTAACCACGCCAGTGTCGACTGCGACAACAGAGAGATCATTCAGCACCATGAGAAGAGTGAAAACATACATGCGATCTTCTATGCTTACAGAGCGGCTATCGTCCCTTGCTCTTATGCACGCATACAGAGAGATGCCTATTGACCCGGAAAGAGTCATCAGAGATTTCTGTGTGAGCAAGCCAAGAAGGCTTGCATTTGAATTGAGTGACAGACAGTCAATAACAGTCGCGGTCATGACTATGATCTGTTCATCGACGAAGCTCGTTAATAACAGTTAATTATCGTTATAATTCATAAAGTCGGACAAGAAATCAGCTGTGCTTTTGTATAAAGCAAAGGATTCGGTTTTTGACTGTCAGCGGTAAAACTAGTATGACCACCTGTAGTTCAAAAGTTGATATACTCAATTTTCGCTGTACATCATAATAAAACGTAAAACATAAAAACTGAACATTGCGCGTGCATGATTTCTACGCTATTACAAGATGGCGCGTCGCCAGAGGAATTCCTCACATATTGCAATCGATGATCAATTCCTTACCAGATTTCGTCCTTGCGCCGATATTCCTCTCTGAACACGTCGAGCTTTTGTAAAACGTTTTTTAGTGTGCTAAGACCAGGATATATATCACGTTAACAAAATCCCTCGGACATATTGCATAAGCACTAAAAATACTTGTTATTTTTCACTGAATCAAGATCGATTTTTGGACGAAATATATCGTGGAGAATGCTGAAAATAGCATTTCCGAGCCTCTAGATTTCAAAATTTCCTGGGGGAGCATGCCAGACCCCCAGACCCAGATCCCCCCAGACCCAGATCCCCCCAGAGGCTCGCGCCTTCGGCGCTCCTATTTTATACCCCAAATAAAATATCTCGGGATTAAACGGAAAAAAGGTCTAGCTACGCCCCTGTTAGATATAACTAGCAATCGGGAATGGTTCGTTTCACGGCTTCTAGTATGACCGGCTGTTGTTTTCCCATGCAAGTAACCTTGCTGGCGTATCTTCTCTGGGGATCTTGTCTGAACAAGTGCATTGCTTCTTCACAGCAAGGTAATAAAATAACCTACCAAATACACAATACTAGTTCCTTGGAAGATCAGTCAGTTCTTATGGTTCTTTGACTCGACACGCGGTTGTCGAATTCAAGTCAGAATTTAAACTGGGAGATTGAACAAAATTAAATTAGAACTGAAGCCAGTTACCAGTAAAATGGACCCTTTTCATCTGTAGCCATTTAATTAATGCGTTTTCTCCTTCACCTTCCCTTTTTAAAAGATTGCACGGAGAGAATGGCGTCTCAGTCACACAAAACATAAGGTAGTTGTACACGATATTTATATAGAACACAAAAACTCGCGTATGAACAGTATGGCAGAACAGAAATTAAAACTCGCCGATATGTATAGCCGTGAGGTAGGTGTTTTTTTTTTTCGGAACTTTACGAAAGGAAGTTTGCTCTGTATTCATCATGAATTTAGATTTCAATTGAACCAACAAACCAAATTTGAAAAATCGCGAAATACTGCTTTGATTCAAAATGTCTGATGGGACATGATAGCAGATGACCAATTCTGGCGTGGAACAAACACAGAAAATAAAGTAGCCAAGACAATGTAAAAATAAATCTCGCTTATTTCCGATGATGCTGCTGCCTACTGGAAAACCACTGATTAGGTTAAGTTATGTTTACGCAGTTCAAATATATTCTATTTTATCACTTTTATTTCGAGATCTTTTTGACATGATAAATTTTCTGTCAAAACAATATTTGGCGAGTTTTCCGTTCTTAAAAATTAGCTTGCCAACAAGTGCTAGGTTTTTATTGTAGAGCACGAGTTCTGTTCGCGAAGTCAACATATAACTCTAAATTTAATACACAATTCAACCTTCTTGATTCGCTCCGACGAAGGGCTAGCGCTCGAAACGTCAGCTATTTGAATCTTTTTACGGTGGTCAATTTACCTTATCGACTCAGTCGATAAAACTAAATTCTCGTGTTTCATCCCCCCACCGACGCAGCACCACAGTTTCTCTAGAAACTAACCCCATTCATTTGTTGTTTATTCGCTGCGACCATTAACTTTTTACATCAATATTTCTTACTCAACAGCTTTCTCACCGAACGAACCGAAGACAACGATGCCTAACCTCAAGACACTCACCAAGGAGCTACGCCAGGAAATCGTAAGTTATCTTATTCCTTTTCCCCCCATTTCCACTAATTTAGCCTTTCGTTTAGCCACTCACATCTTTACCAAAACTAGGTTCTGTAGTCACATCAATTTCATCGGCCGTTGCCTCCAATCCAAAGTCATTCCTAAAGGGTTTCGTTCAAATTTTCACGCTTCTACATTCTCTGATTCCAATCAACAATATTTCCACGAAATTCACCATGCCCAAAATTCTTTCTCGCGTAATATTATGAGGATCACTATCAGAGCTATGTGCCTTAAACGTAACAATCTCGAAAAGGAAATTATCCAATACCGTTCCGAACTTTCCAAAATTTGTCCAGCTGTCTTAGTACAATCAATTCGCGCTAAAATTCAAGAACTCAATGCTAAACTGTTCAACAGCCTTAACCAAATCAAGACCCAAAAACTTGAACAGTTAATAGGTCCTCAATTATCCGGCGACCATTCATTCGATAGTCACAATGGCGTCGTTACCATTCCGGAAAATTTGCCGCTTTCTAACCCAGAGAGGTCCGTTCTTAGTAAAGGTTTAAACTTTGTTCCTATAGCGAAACAAACCGACGAATTTTCAGTCAAACACGATGTTGAAAAATTCCTTCGCCGCGTGCAATTAAGAGCTTTTTTCCACGACAAAGAAGACAATTCTAACACCTCGGAAAAAGATGTTTTTGAAACACTCAACGTTCGCAAATCAAAATGGACTCCCCCAGAGGGCCAGTTTTCTTCTCTAGATTTTTTCGTCAAAAAATGTCGTCACGATGTCCAAAAACTTAAATTTAACCGCCACACCAAAATTTCCAACCTTTCAACAGGAGAATGGGCAGCGCTCAAAAGTCTTAGCAAACGACGCGACATTGTTATCAAAGCGGCCGACAAAGGCGGGGCGGTAGTTGTTTGGCGGACCGACCTTTACCGACAAGAGGCTTTTCGGCAACTTTCTGACACCGCTTTCTATGCCAAAGTTGATAAAGATCTCACTTCTACCAACCAAAAAATTGTCAAAGAAACTATCCAAGACCTCATTACTAAACAACAATTACCAGTTACCGCCAACAATCTCATCATCACTACTCCTAGAACCTCACGCGTTTATTTCAAACCTAAAATTCATAAACCAAACAATCCGGGCCGACCCATTGTTTCCGCTTGTAGCTGTCCTACCGAACTAATTTCTAGCTATTTAGACAAAATCATGGCCCCCATTGTCAAATCACTACCCTCGTACATTAAGGACACCAATCACGCACTCGAAATTTTCCGGGATTTCAGTTTTGCCAGCGAAAACAAATTAATTTTCACTATGGACATTACCTCTCTATATACCGTCATCCCCAATGACGAAGGACTTCAAGCACTAAAATATTTTTTCGACCAGCGCTCCATTCAAAACCCAAGCTCAGAAACACTGCTCCGCTTAGCCGAATTAGTTTTGACACTTAACTGTTTTTCATTTTCCCAAAACTACTACAAACAAGTAAATGGAGTCGCCATGGGCACCAAAATGGGACCAAGCTACGCTAACCTTTTTGTAGGCCACATCGAAGACAAATTTTTTAATCAGTACCACGGAACCAAACCCGAACTCTACGGCCGTTACATCGATGATTGCATTGGCGCTACCTCTTCCAGTAAAGAGGAACTTAATCAATTCATAACTTCTGTCAATACTTTTCATCCAGCTCTAAAATATACCTGGGAAATTTCCGAAACCTCAGTCGCTTTTCTTGACATTAATATTTCAATCAACGGTAACAGTTTATCCACAAGTGTGCACTACAAACCTACAGATTCCCACAGTTATCTGTTACATTCATCCTCACATCCATCGCACGTTAAAAACGCCATTCCGTATTCTCAATTTCTCAGACTTCGACGTCTATGTAGTGATGACTCTGATTTTTCCAACAAATCAGAAGAAATGTGCCAGTTTTTCAAGAAACGTGGGTACCCTGACTCTGTTGTTAATACGGGCCAACAACGTGCACAACAGATCGACAGACAGTCAGCACTACAAACGCCACAGAAGGAAGAGAACGAGAGAATTCCATTCACCCTCACTTTCCACCCACACAACAACACAGTCAAAAGCATCATTTTAAAAAATTTCAAATTACTCCAAAACGACCCCGAAACTGGCAGAATTTTTTCACAACCCCCACTAATTTCATTCAAACGTGACAAAAACATAGGCAACTTTCTAGTTACGAGCGCACTGAAATCTGACGATGTACCGGGAACTTTCAAATGCACACGCACACGATGTAACACTTGTCCTTTCATTCACAACGCGGACAAAATAACAGGACCCAAACGATCTATTAAAATCACTGATCGTTTTACATGCACCTCCGTAAATGTTATCTACTGCATTACATGTACTTTTTGCAAAAAGATATACATTGGCGAAACAGGGAGGAGACTGGGCGACCGTTTTCGTGAACATCTCCGAGACGTTGAAAAAAATGACAAAGACGCATCCAAACCAGTCGCGCGCCATTTTAATCTTACTAACCATTCTAAACAACACATGACAATCTGCGGCCTTTCCCTACACCAGGGTAACACAGAAAGCCGTAAAAACCTAGAACAAAAAATCATCTTTCAAATCGGCACTCTCAAACCCCACGGAATCAACGAACGCTTTTCATTCAACTAATCTACATTTGTTTTTCACGTCACCAAATTTCCACCAATAGCGTAGCTCCACCGCTTACTATATAAAACCACACACTACCCACAATTCCTTGATTCGCTCCGACGAAGGGCTAGCGCTCGAAACGTCAGCTATTTGAATCTTTTTACGGTGGTCAATTTACCTTATCGACTCAGTCGATAAAACTAAATTCTCGTGTTTCATCCCCCCACCGACGCAGCACCACAGTTTCTCTAGAAACTAACCCCCTTCATTTGTGTTGTTTGTGGTTTGCTTACCCCTAAAGTAATAATTGTAATATAGTTTAAAACTGGTTAACTTGACTGTATTCATGTATTTAAATAGAGATAGACAAACACGCACCATGAGTAGTTAAGAGCGGCTGAAGTTTTGGCATTCCCGCTGCTTTAAGGCAATGTTTTCCTTATTCCCGCTGTGTCCAAGAAAGGTGTTATGAGCCGGTGTTCTTTTCAACACATTTCGTTTAAAGAACTGCATATTTGACAGTTATGTAATCAAAAGGATATTATTCGCACTCACTGATGAGTTAGGGCCAGTGTAATTGCCGGCCTTTCTCTGGGAATTGACAACAACATTTTTGGCAGTATGAGGGAGTGGGGGGAGGGGGGGGGGGGGGGGGGGGAGAGTATACAACCCTTCCCCTTCCTCTCCCCTTGTGTCATGGTGAGGGTAATACAATTATAAATGATTGCGTGTGTAAGCAACCATTAAGAACCATTAAGAATTTGTCCTTATTTTCGTAGGTGGCTGCCGAAGCTTCAAATTTCAACTACCAAAAAACGGTCATTATTTGAAAGGTCACGTGTTTTTAAATCTTACCATTGGTATAAACACACCATGCCACCATCGATGCGCAATGGAGAGTAAATGTGTTTCCGTCAACATCAGTCCTCCAATTAATGACAGAACTGTGTGCGAATTCAGCAATTCAGACCACTTACAGCATCCACAAGACCTCAAACCGAGGAACGACTGGACCTACAGAGGCACAGAGGTACGTATTATAAATAGCACATAATAATACACAATTTTATGGTGATGGTGATGGCGATGACGATGGCAATGACAAGTGGCAATGGCGAATTGGCAATGGCAATGACAAATTGCGATGGCAATAGTAAAGTCGATGACGATGGCAATGGAGATGGCGATGATAATGGTGATGATGTTAATGGCGGCGAGGGTAATGATGACAATGAATAGGATTGTTAGGGTGGTGGTAATGATGTGGATGATGGTTGGATGTTAACAAAGACAATGATGACAATGCTGGATTACGTGCTGGTGATTGCAATGTTAATGACAGTTATCATTAATATATTCATGTTAACGATGTCGATATCATAATGATGACGATTAAGATAATTACGTGGTGACAGTAGTAATGATAACTGTGATCATGATTATGATCATAATGATGACGATTACAATGGTGATGAAAATGACAATAACGATCATGATTATGGTGCTGGTGTGTTAATAATGATAGTTGTCAATGTTGGGAAAGATGGCAATTATTATTGCTATTATTATTGTTATTATTACAAAGGCGTAATATTTAGTTTAGAAGCCAGTTAAGTAATGATCCGCATAAGAAGGATAGCGCTGAACGGCAATGCACGATAGAATGTCAACTTTTTTCATTGTTACAACTAGTGATCTCATTGGCCTAGACTCAAAAACTGCTAAAAAGTTAAGGTTCAAGGTGCATTTTGTCTATTTTTTTTTAAGGTTTCAAGTAATTTGAGACCCACTGAATCGCACAACATGCAAGTTTTAAAAGACATCGTATTTGGGAAACTTCATCAAAGAAGCAAAATTATTAGCTATTGTCTTCTGCTATTCTGATTGGTTAAACACGAACATTTCCTAAAATTTAATTGATTCAAATGGATTTTCTTTATTTTTAAACTGAAATATAATTATGAACCATCAGCTCCTCCTCTATTCTTGAAACCAATGATATTCTATGTGGGAAAGAGCCAACGCCGCAGAACAATGAAGTTTACTATAGTTCTTATGAGGAGCATTACTTAATTGGTTCCTGATTTAGTGCGTACGCTACAGCTGATGCTGAAACACTTAATAACTAAACTCAACTGAGCAACGTAACTCCCAATGTCTTCCTTTGACTTATTCCACAGGAGTGTAATGTTCACCAATTCTGTTTTGTTTCAATCAGAATCTATGCGCCTCCTACCCCTGCTTTAATAACGGGAAGTGTTATTTGGGATACACTGAAAAAAGGTACTGTTGTGAGTGCCCAGCTGGCTACACAGGAGAAAACTGCGAGAAAGGTGAAAGCCCCAACAGACTGCTTTTTTAACACTCCCATATTCAGGTCTATAAATAGTACTAATTTGGTCTCCACTACACAACACTAATATATCCACACAGCGCTTTGCTTTATTTTGTGAGTGCCTGACGGGAAACAATTCGAGCGACTCCCGTACAAACATTTTTTTCTCTAAACAATATATACAATATACACAGGACGAAATAAAGATTTTAAGTGCAAGTAAAGGTTCCTTAAAGAAAACTTAAAGAGAACAATTTCGACTATCTTTAAGTGCACCGTAAATTACTTAAATAAGCCTATACTTGACAACACTTAAAGCAAGTAATGAACAATTTAAGTTGCCTTTAAGTTGTTGAAAAATTGAATTAACGATAACTTAAATGTTCTTACTTACTTTAATACATTTGAGAGTATTTACGTCTCAACTTAAAGATTTTCGATACTTTTAAGTAACATTTAATTTTGTCTTAAAGATTAGTAAATTCATTATTTCGTCCTGTGATATGACCAGTTCTTTCAAAGTTTAACTATGCGTCGGGGAACAATCAACACTGCTTCTAAGGTAACATTTTGCCTACATCAGCGATCACTCACAAGTCTTCATGACCCGCAAATCACGCTACGAACGAACGGGCGTTCATCGTGTGCTCGAGACACGTGTTTTCAAAAATTTTAATAAAAACCAATTTTTAAAATGATCTTGCGCAACAACCATGGGACAGTGTTAATGCAGAATCAAATCCAGGAAATATGTGGGAAATTTGGAAAAAGCTTCTCATGGAAATTATTGATAAACATGCGCCGCTTAAAAGTAAGCGGGCTAGTAAAAAGAACTCCCCATGGATCACATATGAATTGTCACGTAAGATCCATAAACGGAATTACTTAAAGAGAAAGGCAACTCTTAATAATGATGTGACAACTTGGCAACAATATAAGCATGCAAGGAATGAAACAAACAATGCCATTAGAACATCTAAACGGCAATATTTCAAGGACAATTTGGAATCCAACAAAAAGAACCCGCGCAAAACATGGGAACTAATATTAATGAGGTAAGCTCACGCAAATGTGGCAAAATACGAAATATTTCCGAAATTAGGATTTGCGACAAAACCATAAAGTCTGCAACCGAAATGGCAGAAGCATTTAACAAATTTTTCACAACTATCGGCCCTAACCTAGCATGTGAAATACCCCCAACAAATGTCGAACCGGAGTCCTATCTTCAGCCCACTGATAAAGTGTTTTCTCTTGAAGCCCCCAACGTTATAATGGTCTGCAAGTTATAGAGTGACATAAACGAGAGAAAAGCCATGGGGTTGGAAAAATTCCCTGTAAACTGTTAAAACTGGCCGTTGATATTGTTGGGCCCTCATTTAAAATCACCACACGATGATGGGGTTAATATTTGGGCTTTATTAAAAACCATGCACATGCCCCTCCGGGTGGGGGGGAAGGGTAACAGAAAATACAGTAAACCTGCTGCTATGCTCTCGCTCGCTAAATGACAAGAATGTTCAGAGTATCTCAAAATCTACACAAGTATAAATTCTGTGTGACGTCAATCCGACCGCAATGCCGGCCTCGGATTTTAAACTACGATAAAGAGATTTTATCTTACACTTAAAATCACCACACGATGATGGGGTTAATATTTGGGCTTTATTAAAAACCATGCACATGCCCCTCCAAACCCCCAAATCGTGTGGTGGGAATTGAAATCTAATAATTGAAATCTAATCATTGGTAATATTTTTGGCAACGATCGACATAGCTTTTAACCTATCGCTAAAGGCGTTATCTGTTATCTATATAGCGTTCATAAGCGTTAGATTTCCAGTCGCCTTGTGCTTTTATCAGTTCAACTGGGACACCACAGCGCATAGCGTATGTTGCGCCACCTCGTCGAAATGAATGTCCTGCGTAGCTGTCAGTGTTTATTCCGGCGGATCGCAACGTTAGTTTTAACTTATTTAAAAATTTGCTATATGTAAGGGGTAATAAAGTAGATCCTTCGCAATAAGAAAATGCTGGTCCATATGGGTCAGCGTTCTTGGTGAGATCAAAGGCCGTCCGAAGAGCTGCAAGAGGGCACAAGCACGAGTTGTTGATTTTTGGCAAAGGTATAAGCAGGGTACGCTGACGGAATTGGATAGTTTTATTCCAACGGACAGTCATTAGCGCGCCCCATGCGAACAGGGTGAAATCACTCCGACGAAGATGTAATCTGTCATCAAACTTTTTGCTTGACTGAGGTAGAAGATTGGCTTTCCTAAAAAAAACTGTAAAACGCGACGAGGCAAGCGGCCCAGAAAGTAGCATCAAAGGAGCGCGTAAGATCAAGTTCTGCGCGAATCGCTCTGAGAATGGGTGGAGTAATAGGCAGTTTCGGCGGTGCTACAGCTTTTTGAGATGTTCTACGAATGCCGCGCAGAAGTAATGTATATTGAAACTTTACAAGTTCGTTGTCCAACGGGTTTGGGTAGCCGTACTGTAGATGCAGGAGTCGTACCGCGTTAAGGTAATTCGGGATACTACTAGGCGATAGGGTGCGTGCCAAAAAGGTAACGTATCGAAGCAAAGTTAGCATGGAACAGGGCACAATGCGGTATCCAAAGAACAAACAGAACCGCAGGAATGCTCGCAGCTGTGACTTGTAGGTTGATTTTGTAGTGTCAGCGAATGCTTTCGTCCTGAAGTGTTGACGTTCAGCGTCTAGCGCCTGTTGTTGAGAGCTGTTTGGATCTGTATTGGGAGAGAAGAGAGAGATACTGGTGACAAATTCGGGCCGTAAGTGTCGCAAAGGAGTGCTTTTGAGTTAAGTAGAGAAAGAAAGTGGTCGGTACTCAGGCAATTGTGCAAGCGTGAGAGCGTGTCGGCCACAACGTTGGTTTTAGTTGGAATGTAGCGTGATGTTAATCGGAAGTTATTGACAGCCGAGAGCCAAAATATCTCACGCAACCAGGACATAACGTGAGGAGATCTGCCAGTGCCTTTATTGAGCCATGATTTCGTGACGTTATTGTCAGTGTAATTAACAATCCATCTATTCGCCAGTCGTGGTCCCCAGCGCCTGAGCCCCAGAAGGACTGTAAAAAGTTCTAGTTCGTTTATGTGTGAGTTCTGCAGTTCCGGATAGTCTGATTTCCAGTTGACATAAAACCAGTCGTCTCGAAAATGGGCACCACCGCCCACGAGGCTGGCATCAGTTGAAAACTCCATAGTGGTTGTCGGTTCAGGCGCAACGAAATAGGTTGTGCCATTAAAGTGTTCCATGAAATTAATCCACCACAAAATATCGTTTCGCATAGTTTCCGTCATACGTTTCCGGTGATAAGGGCGCTTCAAAGTGCTTATCGCATCGATGATTCTCCGCAGGAATGTCCGCCCTCCATACACGACACGCGCTGCAAAGTTTAGTTTTCCCGCTAGTGATTGAAGTTCTCGCTTGGTAAATTTTGTTTTAGTAATCGCTTGGTTAAGAAGTAACTTAATTTCTCGCAATTTGCGATCGGGCAGACTGAGTTGCCTACGCAAACTATCAATTTCTATTCCGAGATAAACAAGCCGCTGGCAGGGGTGTGTGACTTTGTTCCAGTTTATAGACAGCCCTAAGCATTCGAGTAAGGTTACAAGTTCCCAGAAGGCCGTCCAACATTCGTGTTCGGTATCGCTAATAATAAGAAAGTCGTCTAAGTAAGCTACGACAAAGAAGCCTCTCCGTTTCATCATTCGTGTGATTGATTGAGTAAGGCGGTGAAAAATTTCAGGACTCCGGTTTGCGCTAAACGGAAGTTTTGTGTCATAGAGATACGTGAATGTATGTTCGTTAGTAAATGTCCACTTCAGTCCGGTTGCTCTGTAATTGGAAGGGTGAATGGGAACATGCCGGTACGCACTCTTGAGGTCGATTTTGGCCATGTAGGCTCCTTGTTTAACGTGTGCAGTTACTTTATCTACCGTTTCGTATGAATAGTGTTCGCAAGAAGCATATGAGTTCAGGCTGGTTGAGTCTGGTCGGCTACAGTCGTGTATAAGGCGAATATCAGAGGAGTCCGGTTTGGGGATGGCCCCAAGGGCACTCACAATGGTTGGTTTTTCTGTTGTCATAACGTAATTGCCGTTTTGTAGTTCGGTCAGTATTTGCTTTTCGACCTGATCTCGTACTGCCGGGTTCGTAGCAGAGCGATAGTTATCAACATTAGTTTCTTCCAAGTGTATATTGTCTGGGATAATCTTGAAGCCCGTTCTAAGGCCATCCATTAGAAAGTCTCTGTCGTTGTCCAGTGCTAATTCATAATTCCAACAGTCGATGTTTAACGGAGAGGGGTGAAGGTCTGTGTTTATTTGTCAAACCCGATCAGCCCGCGAGTGTGTTTGGATCGCGCTGTAATTGTGGGTAAACTCTGGGTGCATTTTCCCACATCCTGGTGCGATGCAAACATGTTGAAATTTGCATCGAGGCCAGTGGCACCCAGTTGGAGAGTTGTACAGTCGACAAACTGGTGTTTCTACTGGTTGTCTAGTAGTGTTTGCTGCCCCTTCCAATGTCTCCGGTGCGCTTGGTTGTAGGTAGTGGCATTTGTCGTTTCTTCAAAAATCTCGTGTGTAAATGCTGGGAGTCACTGCCCCAGCGAAACTAATGGCGGTGTTGAAGCTTTCGGTACTCGTTATCGTACAGTATCACTGACTGCCACGTGTGGTCCTCGATCAGCTCCGCAATCTTCACCATATACGCGAGGTAGTCCTGTACAGCAGAAGTTTCCATTTTTTGGCTCAGTAGCACATTTAAGATTTTAACACTGGCTCCCATCCACTGTGAAAGGGAAATGGTCTCCAGTGATGGCGATTTTTTCTTGTACGCTCGCACAATTACCTGAGCCCCGCCGCTTGAGCCGATCTCGTGTTCCTCTGGCTCAGTGACGCCTGCGTATACATCAATGAATTCAGGGATTAGGAGTGGTTTGTCATCCTTTTTACCTGAAGTTGGTTTTCCAAGGTAGACGTGTGGGTTGAGGTCTATTCTAGTGGAATCCATGGCCTGCCCAGGTGACATACTCGTGTTGGGTGGGAGTTCGTCGAGCCCTCCACAGGCCAGTAGGGCGTCAAGTCCCCCGCCATCATCCAGTTTTTTGAGCAGCTCATCTAGGCCCTGGTTCTTCGCGAGACTGGTGGTGGTTACAGGCGCGGTGGAGCCGCCATCGCTAAGCGGTTTTCCTTTCGGTTGTAATGCCATCACTGCCTTAACCAAGAGTTTTGTTTGTCCTTTTGTAAGGCCCAACTCGTCAATGTCGCTTTTGTCTAGTAAGGAGAGCGCTTCGGAGACGTTAAGGTCCTGCTCTTTCAAAGTGTCTGCCGTTTTCTTTGTTAAACCATTATCTTCGCACCACTTCGCAAATTCAAATTCGTCTGCCATCGTTTACAGTAACAGAAAATACAGTAAACCTGCTGTTATGCTCTCGCACGCTAAATGACAAGAATGTTCAGAGTATCTCAAAATCTACACAAGTATAAATTCTGTGTGACGTCAATCCGACCGCAATGCCGGCCTCGGATTTTAAACTACGATAAAGAGATTATATCTTACACTAACTAGCATATTTAAAAGCTCTATAGACAATGGCATTTTCCCAAGTGATTGAAGGTAGCAATAATAACCCCAATCTTAAAAAAGGTGCTAAATCCGACCTTAACAATTACAGACCAATATCTGTATTACCAATTGTCTCAAAAATTTTCGAAAAAATTATTTACCAACAACTTTATGATTACCTAAATGAGAACAAGCTCTTGAGCAATTACCAGTCTGGTTTTCGCTCACTGTACAGCACCCAAACAGCCCTACTTGAGACCACGAACAACTGGTCAATCAATATAGACAATGGTCTTTTAAATGGTGTCATATTTATCGACCTCAAAAAGGCCTTCGACACCATTGACCATGAAATCATTTTGCGTAAACTCGTAAACTACGGAGTGGATGAGAACTCCCTCCGATGGTTCGCCTCATACTTAAGTAATAGGGGTCAAAAGTGTAACGTAAACGGCGCTCTGTCAAACACAAACGAAATAAGTTGCGGGGTAGGGCAGGGCAGCGTAATTGGCCCTCTACTCTTTTTAATATGCATCAATGACCGGCAGAACTGCCTCACTACAGCCTGCGCAAAAATGTTCGCAGATAACACTAATATTGGCATTCCTGGCCGTCCTCTCGCTGATCTTGAACCGATGATAAACTCTGAACTCGCGAATCTCAATTGCTGGCTAAAAATGAATAGGCTTAGCCTTAACGTTGCGAAAACCGAGTTCATGATCATAGGTTCTCGTCAGAGGTTACCTGTGGAGAGTAATGGCGAAATCTGTGTCAGTTTAGAAAATCAACAAATTGAGAGAGTGGATCATACTACGTCGCTAAGTCTTACAATCGACGATAGACTCTCTTGGTCAAATTATAATAACGAAGTATGTAAAAAGGTATCTTCAGCAATAGGTGCTCTGAAGCGCATTAGGCCTTTTGTCTCTCAATCTACTGCAATACAAATTCATAACGCCCTAATCCAGCCCCATCTCGATTACTGTAGCCCCGTCTGGGATGGATTTAGTAATCAACTGAGCGATAAACTGCAAAAATTACAGAACCGTGCAGCCAGGGTGATTGCGAGGGCTAATTACGAGACAAGCTCCAACGTACTCCTGGAAAGGCTGAAATGGGATTCACTCTCAGTAAGACGAAAAAAGCAAAAGGCAGTTTTGATGTTTAAGTCCCTCAACAAATTAGCCCCAGTGTACTTGCAGGACCTATTCAATACACGAAGCACAAATTACAATTTACGAAATTCGTACGGTAAACTAACATTGCCCAAGCCACGCACCAATTATCTAAAGCGTTGCTTTAGCTATAGCGGGGCTCAGTTGTGGAGCTCCTTACCACAAGATGTAAGGAATATCAAGTCAATAGGGCAATTTAAAAGGGAAATAAACCGACTATTTCAATTATCGGTTTCCCACTCGGCAACCTTGTCAAACAGTAAGTGAAGTGTATATATATATTTAATGATATAATTGTCACTTTTTATATACTGAATGATTTTACCGAATTTAAATAAAGTTATATATATATATATATATATATATATATATATATATATATATATATATATATATCCCCAAGTAATCACGGTAGGCTTTATGGCTTTACACTGGTTACCTATTGAAGGCACACTGGTTACCTATTGAATATCGCATCAGTTTCAAAGTGCTCAATATATATAGTTAGGCTTGGCCTAACAGCGTTGCCCTCTGAAGACCCTCTGAACAAACTTAACTAAGATGAAAAACTTAATTTAGGTGAAAGGTCGGAATTAAGATTGACGACCGGGCTATTTTTCAATTTTAGCAATTCTCAAAAAAGTAAGCTTAAGCTTGTTACCCGACCGTCTGCACAGTACATTTAGACCGTACAAAAGTTCACAAAAACAACTTTTTCTCCGTCTAGAATAACTATTACGACTATTTTCCGAATAAAATACACTTGTTGCTTGTCACAAAATGCCCGAGAAACTGATTTGGAAACCAAAATTGCAAAAATACACAAACATATTTGCATAAGGCGACGCGAGTATAAAATCTAAGTCTTGTTTTGTTTACATAAAATCGCTTTTCAATCTATGTAATGAATGAACAAACACATAAAAATGGACAACACATTCTTCTTTCGAAAAATTTTATTCAAATCTCCATTAGTTGATGTTTAAAAGCAAAACGCAAAACGCGCATCGAGGCCGAGCCGTGTCTTCGATGAAATTCAAGAAATTAATACAACTGAATTTAAGCTACACGTTTAAAAACAATTCTCCAAAACTAACGAGAACACAAACAAAAAGTCAATCACAGATTGATATCAAGATAAATTCCCATCGAAAAATGTAATTTGTTTTACCTTTAAGTCCCTCCGGCGACTACCGTGCTTGGAAATTCTTTAAATCTCCGCTTTGGTGCTGAAATCCGTAAAACGAACCCATCTCTCGCATTGCTAAAAACGTATATAGTTCCTCGAAGCAAGATTTTATCCCTGAAAGCTCTTCTTTTTCCACTAAAGCGGCTTCTGAGTATCCCTTAATTAGTATCCCTGTCTTGAGTAGCAAACCACGAAAAAATGCAGGAAAATAACGACTTTAATTTAAACCGTTTTCTCCGCTCAGTAAACACAGCAAAACATCAAAGTGTTTTTCCAGCTGACGTGACATTCGGCCGTGTAACCGCGCGAAAAAAAGCCTCGCTTTGGTTTTAACATGACGTCGTACGCGCATGTTTTGCGACGTCATACGCGCCCGCGAGCTAGTCCTGCGCGACGGAGCTACCTGCGCGACGGCGGCGGAGGGCGGCGGGCACACGCGTGCCAGCGAAACATTCCGCTAGCCATGACCATGAAAAATGACGGGCTAGGTTCTATGAGTATGGGGCTGCGCAGCCGGGCCTTCGGCCCGGCGAGTGCTCCGCTATTATTACTTTTAAGGCAATTCATGGCGCTGCACCTGAGTATTTAAGCAATTTGTTGTGTTAGGGAAATGTGTAGATACAGTCTGCGATCGAACGCTGGCATACTTCTTAAACAACCGAGTGCCAGACTGAAGAAAACTTTAGGGGACAGATATTTTACATCCGCTGCCCAAAGTCTTTGGAATAAGTTGCCCTTGAATGTCAGAAATGCGGGCACTTTAGCCATTTTAAATATAGTTTAAAGACGTATTTATTTCGGTTAGCTTTTAATGTAGGTTAAGCATTTTAAGAATTACGTTTTTGTAATCTATTTTTATTAGGATATAGGATGAATACGTTTACTTAGTGGATTTTATTTTTTAATTGTTTTTTAGCATTTTCATATTTATTAAGCTAGTTTTTATGATTGTTAAGCGCATTTGATCATATGTATATGTTAATTTGCGCTATAGAAATATTAAATGTTATTATTATTATTATTATTATTATTATTATTATTGGAGAGGTAGCTCACATTCCGACGTCACAGATCGCCTTTACCCTTACATCCTTAAGAGCAGCTCCGCGTAATTCTCAACTAGACGTGGAAATGGTCAAAAAATGACCTCTCCTCAAACTCAGCCAGAATGAAGCCCCATGGGTACCAGTTACAAAATTATTGGTTTAAGTCCGATCGATCGATCAATATTTTTTTTACGAATTTTTTTCTTCCCGATGCCTAAAATGGGCCTAAAACGAGTGAAAATAGAGGCATATTCGGTGACTCGTATATTTAAAAATAAAGTTTGTGACTAAAATATAGTTGCACCTCGTATTTTTACTTTCTTTCTTGTAGAATTAGAGCTAATAAGATCGCGATTTTGTCGCCAAGAAATATTTTTACGAAATTTTCAAAGTTGTTGACTCAAGGCTAGTAAACAAAGGCCCAAAATTTAGCACATTTTCAGGTGCTCAAAAAGCGGTCTGGTACATGGCTTTCACCAACAAAGTTTATTTAATCTGAAAGAGCATTATTTTTTCTTCAAGTTGTCGAAATAAAATTTTTGGGTAAATGAAAACACGAGCGCTGAGGCCGCGGAGTAAATACGGATTTACTTTTGAAAACATGACCTCTGACCCTAGCGTGTTCAAACCGAAAATTACAAGAAACAGCGAACTTCTGGTTATTTTCAAACATTTTGAAACGATATCGATCCAAAATATGTATAGATGAGAACTGTGTCAAAGTATTAAACGTTAAAAGCGTCTAAAATTACATCAAAACACAAGAAATAAGTAGAAATATGTCTGTTTGCTTAAATTGACTGTTATGGAATGTCAGTGAAATAAGCAAATTAATGAAATAATGTTAATCCGACGATACCCACCTGAAATGTTTTAAGTTTACGAGTCCATATAGCGTCATACAGTAGAGTTGATTCCTCGAAATTACTTTCAGAAGGAGCTGAATCAAGATTTTGTAACTAGAGTTCGAACGCTTTACATTTCCACGTGCCCATTACAAAGAGCATATTAACAATTGTCGAGCTGCCACAGGCAACCCAGTTTCAGTGTAATCATGCAAGGAGTTTGAATTATAAAAAGAAAAAGTACATATAAAAATATAAATGACCCATCAATTACAAATTGAACATTTTTGCCCCACTCATTGGGGATAAAAAAAAGAAATTCTCTCACTGTTTACGCTAAAACAATATGGATTAATCTAGCAGTGGACGGGTTCTTTCTGAACCGGTGGAAAATAAACTTTTTACTGGCGCGCGCGTCGTCTCGTCTCGCGGCTTCACTGCTTGCTCACCTACAAGAGAGCCTGCTTGCAGGCTACTGTATGAGTTTCTAGTACTTCTCGTGACAGGTATATGACTCTATTAATTTGCCTATGAGTGCAATATATGGCGCCTTTCTACGAACTGTTAGTTGTTCTTTGTTTATATCCAAGTATTGGCAAATATGCTTCAACATATTAACACTGAACTGACTTAGCGTGTTCGCATAATACATGGCGCACAGGTCAAAATTGTCGTAGGTGACGGGATGCTGGAGCTGAACATCTCGAAGAACTTGTGCTCGAGTATCCCAGTACTGCTGTTGCTCAACATGATCTCCACTCTCATCTTCTGTATGTTGATGGCGTAGTTTGCCTGCTTGCCGGGAGAAGTAGGACTGTGCGACGTTGTAGGATCGCCACACTCTCATCGTTGTGCCAGTCTACTGCAGGTTGTTAATCAAGCTGATGCCATCCAATTTGATGGGGCTGTCCTTGACCCCTAATGAGTCAACTATAGTCACCCATATTCCAGATATACCACCAGCTGATAGCATCGCAGTTTCAAGGTCCTGTGAAGTTTGGTTATCGTATCCCTCATTAATGAACCTGCGAACATGAGCTTTGATGGTGGCTGCTTTGCGGTCACACGAGCCCTTCCCACCATGAGGGTCACTAAAGTCCACTCTGGAAACAGAAATTCCAGTGACATCTCCCATCGAGCGGCATGCTGCTAGCATAGTGGAATTATGGTAACATCCCGCGTTATCCTGCCTAAAAAATGCTGTAGTGCCGATTTCGGGATTCTCCTTTTACAGTGTGCGCAATATGCGTTCCACAGTAATGTGCGCACAAAATAAAATTTTGAAAAGGAATAGACCAGTAATTTTATTTTTTGTCCCGTGAAACATTTGTTACAGTAAAACAAAACATAGATATCTATTTGTCCTAACCACCATTTATAATGATTTCCTTTAAAAATTGTTTTAACAATATTGATTTTTTTTTTCAATTTTCCACTGGTACCGATATTATTATTATTTATTGGTATCATCTGGAAAGGAGGGGTTTGTTATTGTTTAGAAAGACAATTACAGGGTTCTTCCTCAGTACCTCATCCAGTTCAGTAGCTTCCGGCTTGATTATGGAGACAGCTGCCTCTGCTGCTGAAGAATCTTCAACATCATGGGTCTCATCGAGTCTTTTTCGACATTACGGACAAATGACTAAAAAAATTGTTTCAATTGATTTTTTTCTACTAATCCAAGCAAACCGAATAGCCTGAGAAGACAGCTGACGTGGGAAACGAGAGAGGAACCAGTAGTGGTGACGCGAAAAAGTCGGCTGTTTTCTTGGGGGAGGGGTGGGGGTACTCAACAAAGTTTTATACGGGGAGGCTCTACCCTGAGGTCCAACCTCTTGCCCTTTAAAAACATCTAAGCTGGGACCCACACAGGGCCTTGACATTTACTTGAATAACCAACAGTAGCTTGATCTACACCTCGAAAGGTATTTATTTTATTTTATTTTATTTTTTTTATGGATAAATAAATGACTTCATTATTTATTCCAAGTCCTGGAGCCGAAAAAAAGTAGTGGCGTCAGGTTTATAAGAAGAGGGTATGGCTTGTGCGATTTCCAACAACTTACTTGAGCCAACGGGGGTTACGATTTTGCTGGCCTTGTAGAGATGACGGGACTGTGAAAGTGTTATTCCACGCTCGCCCTTCACATTAGCTTTTCTGTGAATTGTCCATGACTTTGGACTTGAGCAGAATTTTCGGTTGCTTCTCCATCGTAGCCCAAATGCGCCGCGGTGTCTTGGGCAAATAGAAAGATTAAAATACCTCTCTTCTTCCTCAAAGATACCTATAACATCAGGAATTATTAACATTATCTTTCAGTCAGTAAAATAAAATTACGCTGTACTTATTCGTGTTAGGTGAAATTCTAATGTAACTCGATTGGAATTTAATTTACCTGCACGCGCCAGCAGAAGTCTTGCCTCCGAACTCAATGTAGCATCTGAAACGCCGTATGTTTTGAGGTGGCCTTTGATGTCCTTACAGCATTCGGCAATTCTAACACACAAATCGCTACCTGGGCTTTCTGAACTTCCACCGCAATCACCGCCAACATATTTCGAGTAACCACATGAAGCCATTGTGGGGCGTCAAATGGGCGAACCACACAAAACGGTTGATAAAAACTCCCTCAAGTAATCCACGTAAGGAGGTTTTTTCTTATTGTTTTTTGCTTATTTTGTTTCTGTTTTTTAGTTTAATTACTCCTACAAAAACGACAAGCACAGTAACATAACAAGCTCCAAAACGTGTTTGTTTCGATACTGAAGGAAACTGGTATATTGGGGGACTTCTGGCACCTGTCAATAACCTTGACCATATATCTGAACTGCCTGTAAAAGTATTGGGCGACTATTAAGAAATCAGAGAGGATCCACAAGGATAACTAAACAAGATATTTACTAGTACAGTAATCCAAGATGGAGACTACACAAGCAATCGCTTAGGAACCGCGCACTGACTTAGTACATGCAGCTGGGGAACTGGGAACTAGCCATGTCATGACATCCCCCTTACAATACAACAAAATGACTGACCATATGAAGCTAAAGTCAAAGGTCTATAACTGTAACAAAAGAAAAAGTCTAACAATGGTTATGTAATATCAATAAATGTTCTACCCGGGAACAGTAAACATTGTCCTCTTGAGTTGGATGAAACTTGAGTCCTTGTGAAATGTAAATCACTTAAGCAAGTCCTTTAACTATAAGCTCGAAGAGCATATGAACTTCAATATAAACTAAATAGCCTTAGAACCATAATGTTTTTCATAAATCAGGAACTTAAATAAGAGTCACTCAGCGAAACGGCTGGATTTGATCACTGCGCGCCCACTCCTTGTTCGGTAGGGCTCAATATGGGTTGGGCTCCCTGGAATGGAGGTAACATCATTAATGGGGCTTGGCGTGACAGTGGTGCGTGCTGGCTCCTCAGATTTTGGAGCACTGGGTAGAGCCTTAACAGGAGGTTCCTCGGATCCTGAAATTGTGGTGTCGTCATCTCTTTCGCCTCGCGGAGGAGCTGATGGGCGAAGGTGACGCCTGTTGCGTCGGAGGTTTGAACCAGATTCTGTCTGCACAATGTAGGAGCGGGGTTCTGGTCTCCTGCACTTTACAGTCCCTGGGATCCATTTCTTTGTGCTTTGGTCCTGTATGGACACATGCTGTCCAGTTGCAGGGGGACTAAGGTCATATGCATTTCTGTCATGGTAATACTTCATGTTCTCTTGGCGTTCTATTGGCTTCTGGGTTACGTGGTCACGGTCGGGTATTTGATTCTTTATTCTGACGGGGAGATTAGACTTGAGCTTGCGCTGGAATAGCAACTCTGCTGGGGATGGTAGCTCTGAGTCAATCGGAGTGGATCTGAGGCAGAGCATTGCCATGGTTGGGTCTTTTCCACATTTCTGAGCTTTGGCAAGAGTGTGTTTGACAGTCTGAACTTGTCGTTCAATAAACCCATTTGACTGCGGGTATCTTGGGCTTGAGGTTACGTGGCGGAATCCCCATTCCTTAGAGAATTCTTTGTAGCTTTGGCAGTCATAATGCGGTCCATTATCCGAGATAATAATTTCTGGTACTCCTTGTTCTGACAAGACGGATTTGGTAAGACCGACAACAGTTTTGCCCGTGGACTGCCCACTGGGTACCTTCCTGATGATAGGGTACTTGGAGTAGTAGTCGCATATGAGCAGATATTCGTCCCCATTCCAGAAGAACAAATCAGTTCCTATGACCTGCCAAGGCCTTGTGGGAATTTCATGTGGCTCCAGTGTTTCATGTGCCTGCGACTTTAGACTTTCTTGGCATATTTCACATCCCTGTACCCTGGACTCAATGTCTTTATTGATGTTTGGCCAGAAAACACAAGATTTTGCACGCAGTCTGCATTTGTCAACACCTTGATGAGCCTGATGTATTCTTTCAATGACATCGCTTCTTTGTGACTCTGGGATAATGACTCTCTCGCCTTTGAGGATAAGTCCATTTTCAATGGACAGCTCATCACGATAGGCTCAATACTCTCTTAAGGGCACTGGGACTTGTTTCCGTTTCTCAGGCCAGCCAGCATGGATGATTTCTCTCAGGGCTGATAGTACAGGATCTGCTGATGTGTCTTGTTTGAGTGTGTCCAACTTAGCGTCAGAGAACTGTACCAGGCATACCTTTCTGTGTAGGTCCAATGTGTCTACAGTGGGTAAAGGGTTGAGCCTTGACATTGGATCTGCTAGCACCATTTCAGTACCAGGCTTGTATTTGATTACCATATCGTACCCTTGTAATCTGAGTAACATGCGCTGAAGCCTTGGGGGTGCAGCTGTTAAATTCTTTAGGTGGATCATTTCGAGCGGCTTGTGGTCTGATTCTACTGTGAACTGCTTGCCAAATAGGTAAGAATGAAACTTCTCACAGGCCACAACGACTGCCAGCATTTCACGCTCTATATTCGCATATCGTTTTTCAGTGTCTGTAAGTGCTCTTGACGCAAATGCAACAACTCTGCCTTCCTGTACTAGTGCACTTCCGAGACCCCTGAGGGAGGCGTCGACTTGAATAATTGTATCCTTTTGTGGATCAAAGTAGGTGAGTGTCACTTCCTGATAGATTGACTGCTTGATAGCCTGAAAAGCTGCATTGTGGGACGAAGACCACTGAAAATCAGCATCTTTTTTGAGCAAGTTCCTCAGAGGCTCTGACATTGCAGACAGATTTGGGATGAATGGGGCCATGTACGTTGCTATGCCAAGAAACGATTGGAGCTCCTGGGCACCCTGTGGTTCTGGAATGGCCTTAATGGCTTCCACTTTCTCTGGGTCCGGGTGAACTCCTTCTGCATCATACACCACTCCGAAGAACGTGATCCTGGACTCTTTAATCTTGCATTTATCCAGGTTGAAAACCAGCCCATGTTGCCGGGCAACCATCATCAGGTTGTGTAAATTCGCATCATGCTCTGCTTCAGTTGGACCATGTACTGCGACATCGTCAGCGATCCCGACTGTTCCAGGGCATTTCTCAAGAATAAAATCCATCTTCTGTTGGAAGATATATTGGCTAACACACAGTCCAAAAGGCAAACGGGTAAATCTGAACCTTCCAAATGGGCTGTTGAAAGTTGTAAGATAAGATGACTCTTCGTCTAGTACTACGGACCAGTAGCCATGACGGGCATCTAATTTTGAGAATACTGTGCTGCCATTGAATTTGTGGGAGATCTCTTCAAGAGTCGGAGTATGGTGATGGCTTCTTTTAACGGCTTGGTTTAGGTCTTTTGGGTCCAGGCACACTCTCCATCTCCCATTTGATTTCTGGGAATATGCAACACTTGACACCCAGTTGGTGGGCTCAGTTACTGGCTTTATAACTCCAAGACTGACCATTTCATCAAGTTCCTTCTTGATGTCATCTTTAATGTGAATAGGGCATTTCCGTGGTGCATGAATCACTGGTAACACACTGGGGTCAGTGACGATGTGGTACTCCCCCTCAAATTTGCCGATGCCGTTGAAGCGGTCAGGATACAACATCTGAAGGTCGCCCTTGTTATTTACTGGTGGTGCTGGGCAGGATGCCTTGTTGGTGTTTGTAGTGATCTCACAGTGCAACTCCACCAGCTTGAGTTTGCATGAGGTAGGGAGACCGCAGATCGCAGGGCCGTTGACATCAGCGACATAAAACTCAGCCACAGTTTCGTTATCATCGTATGAACATTTGATGGAACATATGCCATGTTGGGCTATGGTAGTGCCATTGTAAGCAGTAAGTTTGGTCTGGGTTGGTTTTGTGTCTGTCGGGAAACCATTCTCATCCAGGTGATTTGGGAACATATTTCCATAGATTCGCAAAGGCAAAATGTTTCCTTGTGCCCCCGTGTCAACTTTCACCTTCAGCATAACATTAGGATTGTCAATATCTGGCAGTTTCACCTGGATTTTTGCAAAGGCTTCATCTCTCTCTACGCCAATGTCAGTACTATCGACCCTGATGGTCTCGAATAACAGCTCCTCAAAATCTGAGCTTACTTCTTCTACTGAGTGTATCTTGCTCTTCTTTGACTTGTCTTGGGCTCTTTGGCCTTCAACTTGCGGTCGAGACGATGGTCTGGTCTGTCTATCTTGTACTTGTTTATTCCTGCAAACTTGCTCCCAGTGGTTGTATAACCTGCATTTCCTGCAGCGTGTGCCATATGCTGGGCATTTCTTTCCATGGTGAAGTCCACATTTTCCACACTGCATGTTGGAGCTCTGTCTAACAGCATCAATATTGGTCTCAACAGCAGAGGCACCTTGTAGTGCTAGGGATTTCATGTCATTTATGGTGGCTTCCCTTGTTCTCGCGATATCCATTGCCTTGTCAAGCTTCAGTTTATCGTCTTTTCCTAACAGTACTTCTTGTACTTTTCGCTCACGAGTGCCGATAATGAGTTGTTCAATTAGACGTTCCTCTAATTCAGTCTCGCTGAAGCGACACTTCTGAGCCTGAAGTTTGCATCTTGCCATAAAAGCATCTACCGACTCATCATTGGTTTGTCTGAAACCCTGCAACTGGAAACGAGCAATACGAAAATTCAACTTGGGCTCTAGGTATGTAGTGAACTTATCAAAAATCGTGTCGGTTTTCGCTTTATCTTCATCACTTAGCTCGAAAGAGTTGAAGATTTTGAGGCCTTCCTCGCCGACCCAAAGCAGGATATAGGTCGCCTTTTCCTCCTCCTTCTTCTTGTTTAGTGGTCCGTTAAATATCAGCTGACAATATTGTTTGAAAGTTTTAAAAGCGGTTGGCAAATCAGTGTCGTTCCAATCCATGTGAGGCGGTTTGATTCCGGATAGCTCACCCATATTTGTACAAGTGTTGACCGGTATAGAGATATCGAACTCAGCGAAGTAGTTTCACGCTACGAACAGTTGGCGTTAGAAATCCTCGTCCATCGGTTTCATCTCAATGTTCCAGTCACCAAAATGGCTATTGGCGTGTGTGTCCGTTTCTTCGCTGCCACCATGTAAAAGTATTGGGCGACTATTAAGAAATCAGAGAGGATCCACAAGGATAACTAAACAAGATATTTACTAGTACAGTAATCCAAGATGGAGACTACACAAGCAATCGCTTAGGAACCGCGCACTGACTTAGTACATGCAGCTGGGGAACTGGGAACTAGCCATGTCATGACACTGCCCTCGAATAAGGAAGTCAAAAGGTTTTCAAAAGAAACGAACTTTATCTTGGTTTCTAATTACCTATTATAAAAATCAATTATAAAAGCATCTATGGACGATGTTCATTTCGGGGTTTCCCGTAGCATTTTCCCAGTGCAATGGCGGCACGTGGAAATGTAAAACGTTCATACTTTGGTTACAAAAACTTGATTCAGTTTCTTCTGAAAGTCCTTCCCTATAATCGATTCTGATGTATGAAGCTATATGGACCCATAAACTTAAAACCTTTTTAGGTGAGTATTGTCGGACTAACACTATTTTATTAATTGACATATTTCACTTAAATTCGATAACAGTCAACCTCAGGAAACGGACATATTTCTCGCCGGATCTTGATTATAATTTTTCCCACTTCGTAGACCTTTTAACATTAATTTAATACTTGAATAACGGCAAGTCAAAAGGTTTTCAAAAGAAACGAACTTTATCCTGGTTTCTAATTATTTATTATAAAAATCAATTATAATAGCATCTATGGACGATGTTCATTTCGGGGTTTCCCGTGGCATTTTACCAGCGCAATGGCGGCACGTGGAAATGTAAAACGCATTCATAACAGTCAACCTCAGCAAACGGACATATTTCTTGCCGGATCTTGATTACAATTTTTCCCACTTCGTAGACTTTTTAAACATTAATTTAATACTTTAACACAGTTCTCATCTATAGACATTTTGGATCGATATCGTTACAAAAAGTTTGAAAATAACGGGAAGTTCGCCCTCTCTTGTAATTCTCGGTCTGGTCACGCTAGGGTCAGAGGTCATGTTTTCAGAAGTAGATCCGTATTTACTCCGCAGCCTCAGCGCTCGTGATTTCATTTACCCAAAAATTTTATTTCGCTAATTTTTAAATATGCGAGCCATTGAATATACCTCTATTTTCGCTCGATTTTGGGCCATTTAAGGCGTCGGGAAGAAAAAACATCGTAAAAAAAATATAGTTTGATAGATCGGACTTAAACCAGTAATTTTGAAACTAGTGACCATAGGGCTTCATTCTGGCTGAGTTTGAGGAGAGGTCATTTTTTGACTATTTCCACGTCTAGTTGAGAATTACGCGGAGCTGCTCTTAACTATATCAGTTCAAATTACTTAATGGTAGATAGTTTGAGTAACTTCAGGCGACATTGAGGACGAGGTTGATCACTCGGTTTGCATAATATTACCGATAGGTTTTGGGACCCGCAACCAACTCTCTTCAGTATGATTGGTGACGACAAATGAGTCATTCACCAAGCACATAATAGTATCGTCCCTGATTAACTTTGCCGCCTTTTTAGACATTGACGAATGTTCTGCAACACACAAGTGCGATATCAATGCAGTGTGTAATAACACCCATGGATCCTACAATTGCACGTGTAAGGAGGGATATTTTGGGGACGGACGAACTTGTACAGGTAATTGTTTAAAGGAGCAGTGATAGGAATTCGAAAGTCGTGCATTTTTTTGGTCAAAAATGCACTAAATGCTTGACTAAGTACCTTTGTTAAGACGTGAAATGCTCTAAAAACACCAAGTGGTGGTGAGTTTCAGTAATATTTCTATCCTGGCCACCCGCAGCCATAACAAGGGTTACGTTTAGAACACTACTATAGTGAGTTGTTGGCACAATTCGGAAATAGATCATTGCTATTAGGTTTCTATTTATACAAATGTTTATTTGGCTTTTCTATTAGTGATGCTAAAAATGTTGATCTTTCCTCTTTAATAGATTTACTTTCTACTTTTGCATGTATCGCTATTCTGCACGACTCGCTATTGGTAACACATTACTATTTCGAAAATACCGCTGAAGTTCTGGCAGAGATTGCTGACGACTTACTGCTGCCGCTATCAGGGATCCTCTCACCTTAATATTTTTTCTGTTTTTAATAAGTTTGACTCGTTGAATTTAAAACAACCATTACGGATCCTCGAAATAACTTACATGTGGCCGCATAATTTGTTATTTATCGATGTCGCGGTTTTCTACCAATAATTGGTAAATGTCTGCCATTAATAACTGTCTTTGGTCTTTTGATGGCCAAATTAATTATGCATGGATGTGCTTTACAGAGGTAAATGCGTGTATATTCAAGCAAAAGCTATAACGTACAATAAAAGATTCACTGAAGATGTCTTTTAAAACAGATGGAAATCAACTTTTTTATATATATTTTGCAGCTATCTTGGGCTACTTTTCCTGGAAGCCAGGACAGTCATGTTCGGAGATCAAGACGATCGAAGGCGAACGAGCGGTCAGCGCCAATTACTGGCTGAATAAAACAGCTGTCTTATTCCAGGTTAGGTTTAATTACGATTGTGTGTCTTTCGTGACTATTACGAACAAGTCCATTTTTGTTCAAAGTTTTTGTCCAGTAATCTTTTGCCCGTTAAAACAATTTTTGAAAAACAAGGCACATTTTTGATAGTATTGACTATACCTGCTTTTAGACCTTAGTCATAAATGGCGGTCGATTAGATTTTATATTCATGCTTATCGGTCGTACTAGCCTCGTTAGCATGTGAACAATTAAAAAGAATTTTTACTCTAAATCGAGACCAGTAGGTTTAATTAACGTAGATACAAAATAATAATAAATCGGCCGCCATTATGAGTCACATAGTCATCATTTGGCTGTGTCACCGCGCGATACGGTTCCATTCTAAAGCCCACATTTCACCCTCGCTCACCACAGAGTCCCAGAAGCTCAGTGGTAGAGCATCCGGCTAGATCATGGAGGGTCGTGGGTTCAAATCCCATCTGGAACTCGGAATTTTTTTCCGAGTTTGATGCTATTTCTATATGTTTGATTCTTAATTACTCACTTTGGAGGTTCATTATGAATAAGGTCTATATTCGCACCAATCTCACTGATCGAGGAGTTCAAGGACTCTGTAAACGAGATTGGTTAGGGACTTTTTCACAACCTTCAGCTTTATGATAATGATACTTTTTTGTATCAGACATATTGCCACATGGAATCAGCTGCTCAGGTTTGGACTCTGATTGCTCGGTTCTCGCAAGTTGACGCCGAAAACTGGATGGAGGACAGCGGTTACTGGTGGTATGACAACAATGGTAATGTGGAAGAAATTGATCCATCCAGCAACACTGACATGATCTCTCCAGCATTTTGGCTGATCAACGGCAACGAGTTTAAGATCACACGCAGTGATGACCCTCAACATACCGCCCTCTTGCAGACCACAGGTGACTGTATGGATAGACAGACGTTCAGATCTAAAATCACAAGCTATGGTGACTTTAGGAATGGCACCAATTGGGGAACACATATAACAACCGATGTCTGGGAAATTGCATTGTTGAATATGGCGGACAATACGAAACCACCAAAGGCTTTATTAGAGCGAAGTGTAATGGGACCATTCTGAGCGCAGATAAGATTGGCTTTTGGTGTGACAGGGGTACATGGGATGGGTCCGTGATGATGATTGGTGGCAGTGGAACAGGTGTGTGTGGTCGCGCCTATCATGGTATTGGAGTTACCACAGCTAAGAACCTTCCTTTTTTGCTGAAAGCGATAGACTAGAAGCTGACTTTGGGGATGGCCCATACTCTGCCGGCACCACTAACAAGTACTCATTAAACCTGTGGATTCGTTAGTGTAGCCTATATAGCCGCAAAATGTGGTGTTTGCGAACTCCTACTATCCCGCCTACTCTACCAGGGCACGTGCACCAAACTCACCTTTATTCTCATCAATGTGTTTAAGTACATATTAATTTCACAAAATCCACGGAACCATAAGGGTGTAAAAAAGGAAAATAGGTTTTAATGATATTCATCAGATCAGAACAAAAATCAACAAAAGAAGGGCCAGAATAAAAGAAGAAAAGTCTACACAAAATAAAGGGATTAGTTAGCTAGAATTTGTATGTTTTAGCTTTGTTTTGCTAAATCGCCAAAATAAGTAAAAGGAGGCACCTCCCGTAAGATACATTTGTAAGAAAGTAATCTATGTATTTGACAAATTTTCTAAGTTTAAATGTCCACTGCCGGTCTCATCGCTCTTATTCTCCAACGGCCGTGTGCGACGAGGATTTCATGTTAAGGGAGAACTATGGTAGAACGGAAAGTCGGAAAGCGGGAAGCATCTGGAACATTTCGCAGTATTGTGTAATTTTTATAATGAAAAAAGTAAAACAGGCAGAAACCGACATGGAATGGAGAACACGGGAATATAGTGTATAGGAAGCGTAAATGCAAAACAAACCACTTAATCCCCCTCTTAACTTTCCACTTACGTAAGGCGTCAGAAATATGCTGTCCAATTGGCTTTCATGTCAAAGGAAAACGGTGAAACCACTTTAAAAGGCATTATAAACAGCACTACTCTGTATTTTTGTGGGTCGGGGTGTGCCGCTGGAACTCTGAAACACTTAACCTATACCAGACCCTGTCAAGCTGATTTTGCAATTCTATACTAGACTAGACAAAGAAAATCCCTACCCTATCCCAGACTTGCTATTTTTAGAACTGTATCACCATTACAGTCAAATATACGCTAATTAAAACAATATCTTACGACGTCACATTTTCTTTCTCTTCCGAGTTTCAATTCCTATTCTAGACTTACTTTTTCATACCACTGATCAGTTTTCCGGAAAATGATACCCTGTTCTGGACCAAAACTCTCTGATGTCTATACGCTATCCCAGACTAAACTGCCTGAAAACCATACCCTTCACAGCAATAGAGTACCCTCCAGGACTTGAACGTTTTCGTTGAGCTTTCTAATTAAAATGGCAATTAACACTTAAGGATATTATTCACAGACACAAACGTAGACGAAGAGCCACACTGCATAGCATATTAACAACAGCACAGTAACATTAGGAAAGTGCTACCGAATGACTAATGGACACTTAATTGTTTCGCTTAAGGCTTGAGGGATAAAAAAGTATCAGAAATTACAAATTAAAAAGTAGAATTGGTGAGCTGATTGTATGAGCGACTGATCGCCTAATTTGGCTAGGATCACCGACCTATGCCCGATTGGATGGCGATTCACCAGAGATTTCATCATCATCATCACCATCATCATCATCATCATCATCATCATCGTCTTCATTATGACAGTGACGATGTTGTCATATAAGACATATTCGTGATCGTGATGGAAATGAAGATGATAAAAATGATAATCATGATACAGTGATGATGACAGTGACGGATGTATACATATTCATCGAACGATGGGAATGGTGTCAGAATGATGATGATGATGATGCTGGATAGTAAAAATAATGTCGATGATAATGTTACGATAATGACAATGAGGACGATAGCTATGATGACGATCGGTTCCCAAAATTTCTGTTCCCTTTTTAAAACGTTAAAATAACTTGGGCTCCAACAATAATCTCCGTATGTCCGATGATTTCTTACAAGTTCAAGATGGTACAATGCTAAAAATTGCTTTTTCTTGTTGTCACGGCGCGATAAGATTTGGATAATTTGCTTAACTCTAAATGCGTTCCTTAAATTAGGAACATACATTGATAGGTCCACTTGTTCCTATATCTGAACAGCAAGACTTATTTCAGTTCAATGTCATTTCATGTGATACATCTATAACTGTTGTTCCCGTCGTATCCGTCATATCCGTTTAAATAATATAAATGGATAGGCTGAGCCTAACAGCGTAGCTCTTTGAACAGAAAGCCGATGATAAACTTAACTGAGGTGAAAGGTCGGAAGCACAAGAATAAAATTGACGACCGGGCTATTTTTTAATTTTAGCAATTCTCAAAAACAGACTTAGGCGACCGTTTGCATAGTACATTTAGACCGTACAGAAGTTCACAAAAACAACTTTTTCTCCGTCTAGAATAACTAGTACGACTAATTTCCAAATAAAATACACCTGTTGCTCATAAAAAATTGTCCGAGAAACTGATTTGGAAATCAAAATTGCAAAAAATACACAAACATATTTGCATAAGACCACGCGAGTGAAGTTTAGAACTATAAAATCCAAGTCTTGTTTTGTTTACATAAAATCGCTTTTCAACCTTAGTAATGAATGAACAAACACATAAAAATGGTCAACCAGTCTTCTTTCGAAACATTTTATTCAAATCTCCCGCGAACTATTTATAGCTCATCGAGGCCGAGATGTCTCCGATGAAAGAAATCAAAACAACTGAATTTAATTGAGCACGTTTATAAACAATTCTCCAAAACTAGCGAGAACACAAAGAAAATGTCAATCACAGATTGATATCAACATAAATTCCCATCGAAAAATTTATTTTGTTTTACCTTTAAGTCACTCCACTGCTTGGAAATTCTTTAAATCTCCGCTTCTTCAGTTGAATCTGAAACCCGAAGTGACAAACATCTCCCCGCATTGCTCCCATCATCGAAACAAGATTTTATCTCTGAAAGCTCTTCTTTTTCCACTAAAGCGGCTTCTGAGTATCCCTTAATTAGTATCCCTGTCTTGAGTAGCAAACCGCGAAAAAATGCAGGAGAATAACGACTTTACTTTAAACGGTTTTCTCCGCTAAACACAGCAGTGTTTTCCCAGGTGACGTGAAATTGCAAAGATCTATACCGCTTGTTGTGTGGCGTCATACGCGCATGTTTTGCGACGGCCTAAGAGCCCGCGAGTTAGCCCTAAGCGACGGCGGCGGCGGCGGGCACACAACGCGCCCGCGAAACATTCCACTAGCCATGACCATGAAAAATGACGGGCATGGGTTCTATGGTTCTCTGGTTCAATGAGTATGGGGCTCCGCGCGGGCCTTCAGCCCGCAAAGCTCCGCTAAAAAAATGTGTGCAACGTATTTCATTTCTCCGTAGTAAAGAGATCAAAACGCTGTTCAGTACGATGTTTCCGAAAATTAAGGAACACTACCATGGGACCAAAAAAGTTCTATCTTTGTATATTAAGGCATGGTTTAAAAACAGAACATGGCAAAACTGCAAGCATGCCTACAATAACAAGGAGAAGCAATATAAGAACAACTTTCCATATATAAAATCCGTAAAATCCGTACATTCCACCTTCAAAACTACATATTTTATCCTGGCCTAATATATTATTTCATATAATTATATATAAATATACTTACAGAAATAAAGAGAAGTAATATAATGATAACAATATTAAACATTCTCATATCTGTAAAATCCGTGAATTAGAAATCCCTGTGTTCCGCCTCTTGATGAAAAAGTTTTTGGATAGGAGAGAACTTGCAGTACAAAATGACTGCTGAGTGGATATATTAAGCCAGAAGAAATTTAGTTTTGATGGCGGAAAACACGGATTTTACGGATTTGTGAATTTGCAATGTCATGATTATTTTATATTACTTTTGGTTATTACTTCTCTTCTCTTGGTTCAGTGTACTTTTTTTAGCAATTTGTTCTACAAGTATTGAAAATAAACATTGATTTTTTTTCTCATAAAAAGCCTTGTCTGGGACCCAAAATCGTCTAAAAATCACCTACAAGTGCTTTAAATCGACTAAAGGCAATTAACCATTTGAAGTCTTTTGCACATATACAATCCTAGAGCATAGAATTGACTAATATCCAATAACAACAAGTAAGCAAGTGATGTTATTGAATACTCCCACAACGTTACATTGAAATCGCCCAACTAAAATTGCCATAATTTTCTGACAAAGTTTGCTTAACCCATTGACACCTGAGGATTTTTACGTTTTTGAGTAATTTTCTGTATACACACGCCCCATAGGATTTCGTGACTTCATATTTGGAGTTACCATTGAAAGTGCTGCTGTTCTAAAACGCTGAAGGCTCGAGTTTACTGGAAACGTCATTGTGACGATCTCATTTTGCTTGGTTGATTTGCAATAAAGGGTCCAATATGAATTATCTACGATTTTTGGTAAGTTCACAGCCATTTTTCATCTTTAGTAGCTGCCTGATGAGCATCATTAAGCTTGGAGGTAGTTCAGAGTCCACTTCTCAACGAAGCGAGTTAGGTGTTGTACTTCGTTTACGAATTTGGCTCGTTGCTCGTTGAACTGGAAAAATGGCCGCCTGGAAACGAAGTAGCTTTGGGATTCGACTCTGGATGAATTTCTCGACCTACCGCGGCAAATTTTGAAAGTTGCGACCACAGGAGAACACAACAAGCGCGAAATTTCGGCGGTGGGTCAGAGTGGCTGTGGACTTAGTATATATATGAAAAGTGTGGAGGACGGAATGAACGCTGTCGAAAAATCTCTTTATTTCCCAGCATGCAGTGCGATGGTGATGTTGAAAATCGAGGCAAGGTGAGTATGCACTAGAATAAGAAGCTGTAGCTCGGCCCGAGCAACGAATAAGAGCAAAAAAATTCACTGCTAAGCTAGGAATAGGACTGAATTTTGCTGTAAATGTTGACTTTTGGGTTTGCCACGATGATTTGAATAAAAAAAACTAAAGGCAAAAACGTGATTTTTGTTGTTTTTCTATGACGTTAAAAACGGTAATTTTTGTTATTGTCCAAATTCAAACGCTGATATTCTGCAAAAATCGCTGACTTTTTTGTGTTTATTGGGTATCTTTATTTGAAAGACTTTCTAGTCAATGCTCACAACTGCTAGTTAAGGCAATGTTCGCACGATTGAGAAAGTTACAATTTTTTAAAGCAGTGAAGTCTTGTACGGGCGGTTACGGGCGATTCAGGTGTCAATGGGTTAAATCACCTTAAAAGCGCCCCAAATCGCCTAAAGTCGCCTCAAATTACGGCGAACGGCAGTTGAGTTGTATGGTGCTACAGCAAGGCACAAAAAAATTAACAAATGTGGCGATTGCATCATTTTCTCTGATATATTGTTAACAATTTCGATTTGAAAACAGGGCCAGCTATTAATTGCATCATCCTTCTCGGTTATTCCGATTAACATGTTTGCTTTGAGAACAATTCATACGAGAAACGTAAGCATTGTGAAAAGTCCAAATCCATTGCAGGGGTAAAGAAACCCGGAGCACGAATTATCCCTGTCAGCGACTGAACAGTAAAAGAATAAAGGGCGCGACGCTGTGCTACTTGAGCCCGCTAATTGTGAACAAGTGTGGCATTGTGAGTGCTAAATGCGTATGCATCGTGAACGATGGACTGCAACGTTCTGCTTTTTGTGTTGTTTGTGCTGCAATGTTTATCCAAGATTCTTTATTACACTTTTTGCCAAGTAGAAGTTATCCACATGACATACCAACCGAAAACCAAGTATTTTTTAATCAAGTTTACTACTTATATTATCAAGAAGCGTTCAGTAAAAACCCAACAATAAGGGTTCAGTTACTCTACTAGTGCTCTGAGAGCAAAACTAAGTGTATTGCGCTTCACATGGCCATGATGGAAATGAATTGCATCTTGAAAAAAATGGCCAATTTTTTCAAGTTTATCGCTTCTCTCTTGGAAAACTCGCTGAAACTCTGATTTTGGTTTATTCTCTCCAGAAATTCGTGCGCTTTCGTAGCGACCTCGCGCCATCGTTGTTTTTGATAGTAAACTCTTGCCACGACAGAGCTGTGTTTCTGGTCCTCGGAGATCGTGCTTTGAGCGCTACTGCTGAGATGTTTGGAGCTTGCAGTTTCAACATTTTGTCGATAGCGAGTCGGGTGAACGTACTTGCCAGTTGCGTCGAAAACTAACTTGCTCATCAGTTCTCCTACCTTGATTTGCTGTCCTCCGTTTCTTGTTACTAAAATATAATCGCAGGCCGGCTTAAGCAGAGGGCGAATGTGATTGATGTATCCATCTAACACTTGAATGCTAGTGTTAGTCAGGAAAGAGAATCGAAGCCGTATTTTCCCGCTGTGTTGAACATTTTCTGATCGATAAACCCGCCGTTCGTCTTATCTTTGTTCACCATCTCGACAGTCAAATACTGTTATGTCAATGGGCGCGATCCTTTAACCTTGATAAACAAATATTTGAAAATATACAGCGAGGAATTTGGTAGCAAACGATAAGTCCAACGGGGATTTTTTTATTTATTTTTTATTATTATTATTTTTTAAATCTTTATTGATTAACGTACACCACATTTACACTAAAATCGTTACACACACACACACAAAAAAAAAGTCATAAAAGAAAATGAACGTAGAGGAAGATTAAGCATTGGAAAAAAAATTACAAGAAGGAAAAAATTAATGTTACAACTTAACAACTTAATGTTACAACTTAACATTGAACGTGTAATTTTTAAGTCCAACGGGGATACTGTACCCTGTTTATCCTTGCACGCGTTGAGCACACCCTCGTAGCGCGGCAAGAAACGTCCCACGACTTCCAATAGCTCCTCTAGCGTTGCCCAATATCCCTTGGCTTCTAAGGCGTCAATGTCGAGTTCGCTGGTCCACTGAAATCGCATCTTTTTGGTAACGGTTTTGCGTACCCTTTTCAAGTACATTTCCGTTAAAGACAGCCCTCTCAAAATGGAGTCCGATGCGCCGTTAACTTTTCGAAAGTCCCCTAGTTCTTCAATGGCGTCCAAGTAGCCAAGACGTCTTGCGTGCCCAAGCTTCCAATCGCCTTGCATCGTGTCGACAAATTTAAATAGGAGATTAGGAGAACATAAACGATAGTCGACGCTGTCAAAAGTGAACTCCTCTTCGCCTTCGCAACAGAATTTGAGAAATTTCGAACACTTGCTGACAATTTGTTGTGCTTGGCGATCACTTTTACAGCCGCCGCCACTGCCGGGGAGCCAGGATAAAAAATCTCGAGCAATGTCGCTTGACATGTCAAAAGACGCAACTGTCCTGATTTTACGTCAAGTCTTCTGAGCGTTGGCTTCATTTTCCTTGCCTAACACGCTGCTTCAATCTGAGTGCTGTTTGACTTTTCCTCGAAATGAAAATACCAACGGCGTTTGTTCTTTACTTGTTTTCTGCAGCATCTTTGTGTGGTAAATCCATCATGATTGCAGGTTTGAAGTGTAATCATCTTCTTCTAAGAGAAGCCTCTTTGGATTGAACGATGCGTTTGCTAACGTTTACCAGTCGATCTCGTCTTCTCGTTTGTTCATATTTAGCACCAAACTTACCTGGGAGATTTTAAAGTTTTGTAGGCTCTCGCGCGATTACCGCATATATTAGCTGACTTGATTATCCCTCCCAAGAGACATCATTCGATTTTTGGCGAAAAAAACTTGTCCCTTGCCACATTGTCTCTTGCATGTCCCATTGTTCGCACAACACAATTAAACAAGTTTGTTTTAGGGCTGACACATAACCAAACGGAAGAAAAGGACAATTCCGAACTTGCACAGGCCTTCATGCCCTAACGTGATTAAGCATGTTGTAGGCAAGCCAGATTGAAAGAGAAGTGGTTCGTTAGCATAGCAGACTAACATCAGGAACGTTAGATACTAATTGCAAACGCTAAAATAGGATCCATCGTTCTCATTACTTAAAGCAGTTAAAACAAAATGGAACGCCAGTTCCTGTTCGATTAAAAGCGGAATTTATTGTGGTTTAAAAACGGAACAATAGTTCCCTTTCAGTTGAAATAGGAACAGTTTGATTAGGAACAAATTTCTTCCTTTGTGACACTAATAGGAACTTTTTAAACAAAATGGGAACTTTAAGCAGTCAATTAGGAACAACACGTTCCTCAATGCGCATCAGAGAAAGCTTAATCGGAACAACTGGTCCTTATTGTCGATGTCAACAGCGTAATATGCTAGTTAACAGGAATAGAGTGTTCCTTACTGGGTTCAGTGGGCAGTCAAATTAGGACCATTTGTTCTCGTTTCTCTCAAAAGAGAACGGATAGAAAAATCGGAACCACCCAAACAGGACCTTTTGTTCCTAAACAGATGATAACGGAACCAGTTGTTCATTTTCTCCTGCATAAATAGGAACTTCGTGTTCCCAAGTAATACAAATATGAACCAGTTGTTCCTTTTTACCTGAGTAAATAGGAACACGAAGTTCCTATGTACTACAAATAGGAACCAGTTGTTCCTTTTCACCTACACAAATAGGAAGTTCGTGTTCCTAAGTACTAGAAATAGGAACTAGTTGTTCCTTTTTACCTACACAAATAGGAACTTCGTGTTCCCATCTAATAGAAATATGAACCATTGTTTCCTTTTCCCCTGAGTAAATGTTCTCAAGTAATACAAATAGGAACCATTTGTTTCTTTTCACCTTAGTAAATAGGAACTTCGTGTTCCCAAGTAATGCAAAGGGAACTAGTTGTTCCTTTTTACCTGTATATAAAGGAACTTCGTGTTCCCAAGTAATACAAAGGGAATCAGTTGTTCCTTTTCACCTGAATTAATAGGAATGTCGTGTTCCTAAGTATTACAAATAGGAACCAGTTGTTAATTGTCACATAAATAAATAGGAACTTCGTGTTCCCAAGCGCAACAGAAGGAACTATTTGTTGCGAATTTAGCTGATTTTTGTTCCTTCTACGGATTTGCGAAAGAACAAAAGTTCCGACCTTTTTATACATGTTGAGAAATTATGGACACGCAGGCGCACTAGATAAGCGATTAAGACGGCGTAATGCAATAAAAATGGCCGACCCCGTAAGAGACGTTGTATGGGAGAAAACATATAATTTATCCTCACCTCTCAAGCCTTTGACGATTTAATAAAGTTGCATCTTACTCCGTTCCGATGTTCAGTTACCTCGATTTTGTTATAAAATTAGAACACCAAACAATATAATGGTCACGGTTTTACGCCAAACGTAAAGACGTTCCAAATGCAATAATGGCTGACTTGTTGTCTCTAATGTCACATAGATGAGGTCATTTTCTGTCCGATTTCCAGCGATGTTTGAGTATCCAAAACGTTGCATCTGCTTTCCCCTCTCAAATCGATGTTCTTTGAGGCACAACTAACGATATTTCATGAAGACAAATATCCGCCACGGTTTTGAGACTTAATCTCGCTTGTATTTGCGTAGGTTCCGCCGCCTGAAAGCGTGACGCGAAGTAAAACATCCGGCGTAGGAAGGTTTACCTCGAAGCTAAAGGAGGATTTTTCAGGTATCCCATGACGCCTAGCGCGTAATTATCGATCCTGATGTGTCAAATTTCCTGCGATGGCGAGTACAGATGGTGAAATTTTACTGATCTTCGCGAGACGTTTTCTTCGTTTCCAACGCGATAAAAGGTGAATCAAATCGTTATTTGGTTTCCATATACATTAAAGTTTACTTAGATATCATTTGATCCGAGCCTGTTTGCCTATGTATCGCAATATTTTTGTCTTTGTTTCGAGTGGCATGCATGGCTGACCCGCTTCGTTTCTTTGTTGTGTTTTAACCCTTGATCTGTTTTGCCGTGTTTCGTTTTTAATCCTGGGGACATTAGCATATAATTACGCCTGATAGTGCCCGGATAGTGGCTCTTTTAAATGCAGTACAAGGTCCCCTTAAGTCCCCACGTTTTGTAGGAATTTATGACCGTTGAATTTTGGTCAAAATCGGCGCCAAAACGTTGTTGAAATTCGCTTCGATCGCGTAGATTCTTTGTTTTGGTTTTTATAGTCGAAGGAAAAATCGTATTTAGTGCAATTGCAGCTTCCTTTTATGAGTTTGATCAAATCATATGATCGGTTGACACTTTCCTTCGCTTCGAAGCTAATAAATCGCTTGATGTTCATGTTTTTACAAGTGATATGGAAGATGGCAATATTTTTTCATCTACCGGAAATCGAAGTCTAAATTGTCATCGATGCCTTTCAATTTGTCCGTGTTCAGAAATAGACAAAGTCGTCGCTCTCTTTACTTTTTGGGGAGGCAAACATATACTAAATACCGTTGGGAACCTACAACAAGCCAGATTGGACGATGTGATATATGTTTAACTGCTAAAATCTACGCAGTGGACGATGCGCTCGCTTCGAGCAACTCCATGGCAAATGGCTGGTTACGCAATTTTCAGTTGATAATATAGTTCATTCGCGTTGCATCATGGGATACCTGAAAAATCCTTCTTTCTCGAAGCTCTTGTCGTTGTTATTGACCGCCATATTTCTTTTCAAATAGGCTCTGCAGCCGCTACTTTTGGTTCCCAGGCTTGAAAGTAGCTATCAATTATTGCAACCGAGTTAACCTGGGCCTTTAAAACCGCGAAATTCAAAAATTGTGTGAGTTTTAGAAGAATTACCAGCGGTGCATTTTGAAAAATACACGGGAAATTAATTCATCAAGTTTGGCATGCAGTCGTGTACAGTTCAACTTTGCCGGCTAATGATTGACAAACAAGCTTTCTCTCGTTTCTCTCGTTTCGAAAACGCCATTCAAAAGCTACAACCGAACAACAGACCGTAAGCTAAAGCTATTTTAGCGTATGTAACGCATGTCAACACAAGCAACTGCCCGTAAATCGAACTTACAAATCGTCCTTTCCGGCTAGTTATGATCCTCTCCACACTAAAAAATCGTCCACCTTATATTGTTTTATATCTTCGCTTCCTTTCCTGTGAAAAGTCGGCCGTGGAATGACTATTTAGAGCTCGAAAGAATCCCTCCGAGTGCTTACTTCTTTTACTTTTGGCCGCCATATTGAGTATAGCTTTTGCAATGACGTCATAAAATCAATCAAGCCAATAGCGAGCGAGACTATTCCTGTTTTGATTGGCAATAAAGCAATAAACTCCGCCCGCCGATGTCCACAATTTCTCCACATGACATATTTAATTTGTTCCGAAAGTAATAAAAGGAACAAAAGGCAAAAGCTCGCGGAAATTGCTTTTATATAAAGAGTAGCCCAATAAGACCTAGCACAAAATACCAAGTTAAAACTTTGTGTTTAAAGCCGCCAAAATTTTTGCTGTCATTACTTTTGGGGAATGTATATGATAATCACGATACAGTGATAATGACAGTGATGTATACATATTCATGGCCAATGATGGTGATGATGATGCTGGATGGTTATAACATAATCAGGATTTAAGAGAAATATCTGAGAAAAAAATATAAGCTACGAAAAATCTCGATTTGATCGCTTTTTACCAGAATTCATTGCGCCACGCACACATTTTGGGCCAGAATTCACTGCGCCACGAACAATAGCCTCGCTTGCTGCTTCAAGCTGTTGGCTGCGAGATTTGTAATATTTTGGTCCAACATGTGCCAGTCGTAATCGGAACTGGAGTGTCGAAGACTACCGCGAGTTGAGCGAGGACTGTGAGGCATGGTGATAGGACCGTTGGATAGCAAAGATTTTCGAAGATTGTACGGAATAAAAGACAAATTTATTTTGAAATCACTCCGACAGCGGTCGATGAGACTGAGCTGAGCGCGTGGGGACGCGAAACCTGAGCTGAGCGCGTGGAGACGCGAACACGATACGGCTAGCTAGTAACGCAACATATATTCATTATCAATAATTAAGTTAAACCTAAATTTTCACACCTTCCTCGTGGTGAACGCGTCCTTTGCTCAACAATATTCTACAGACATTGCAAAAACTTAATGCGTGAATTACAAAACAAAATTAGTCTTATCAGCTGGAGTTTTCGTCGATTCATCCCGGTTACATTTGCTTTGCTTCCCCTCAAAAAACGAAAGAGAAAATTCTGTAATACCAGCGAGGCGATAAAACAGCATTATTACAACAAATTTACCGCAGCAATTACTAGCTTTTGGATACACTAGTAATAATAATAATCTTGATGATAATGTTACGATGATGACAATGAGGATGATAGCCATGATGACGACGAGGATAATGTTGTTTATGTCGAACATGATGCATGACTGATTATTGACAAGCATAATCTGGATAGAACTATATCATCAGTAAGAAAAATTTTGTGAGAACACTATCTGAGCGGTGAAAGCTTCGAAAGTGTCTAAATGACTACTTGTCGTTATTCTAGGGGAGTATAACAAAGAAAAATGAAAACGAAAATAGAAAAAACCTTTTAGTCTTTCAAAGTCCCACTTCTTTTTCGCAACGAAAGCTTGAAGAGTCGTTTCACAATATAGGGGGTTGGGACTTCGCAAATGGCTTTTTCCTCGCCAGTATCTACGCTTTTTCTTATGTAAAATAATTTTCTTATATGTTGCGACATATTATATATTTCTTAAGTTTCTCACTGCCACCTTTGGAATTAGACTTCGACCCTCTATTTCCAGAGACCACCCATTATCCAGTACAGTGGATCTCATCCCCTGTTTCCAGGACCCCCTCAAAAAAACTCTTGGACAGCTATTGATTTTCCTTCAGAATGGATACACCGGTGAGACTCTAGATTCCTATCTCTCAAGATGCGCGTCACTTGGATACAACCTCTTTCAAAGCCTATTAGCCGAAATAGTTCGGATAATCCGGCGGAATTTTTTTGGAAGAGTTTGGAGATTACCCTGTATGATATCCGAAGGGGATCGGAACTTAACTGCGATCGTAGCTATGATCCTAACTGCGATCGCGATTGCGATCTAACTGCGATCCTAACTTCACCCCTAGTTTATCCCGTTATTTTAAGTTTAAGAATCGAAGACCAGTGTATGTCGAAGGCCTCTCTCTGGCATTTTCCCAGGCAATACGCAGGTGTGATGATCCAAAACTGCAAATTCAAATCAAACCAAGATGGACATAAAATAACAGTTTGCGGAAGACCTAAGCTTAATTTAAAAAAACCTTTTTTTTTTAATTACATCGCAGCTGATCATGATTAAGTGAGCTTTCGTAATTTTGGTGACATGTGACCGAGCTGTGTTACCATTACTGAAATATATCTAGGACGTTTCTTACCATAACACCAGTTATCATGAGATTAGTAACATAATTTTTGGTCGATTAATTATTATTCTGAAAGGAAAAATATTAGATATAGCCGGAAAATACCACAATGACAGGACGTTGCAGGGTTAACAAATGCAAAGTTTAGAAATGCAAACATGTAGTGTCCTATCAATAGTCAAGACTGAATTAATGCTTGACTAAAAGAGTAGAAAGAAAACAGTGAAATTTTGACTGGAACATCAGTGTTTTCAAAAGCTTATTTGTGTGAGTTAAACAAACATGAATTCATCATATGAATAATTGATAACTGATAGAGTGGATGTCAACTGAAGCTATTAACGGCTTGAAAGCGGTCCACATCTTTCTTCTTCCCACTTTAACTAAGTCCGCGTTATGAAATGAAATGGCTGTTACTTTAATTTGGTGTTTCGTAATTCTAGACACATTTTAACGATTGTGTTAAATGGAAACTTTTAATGTTCAAGTTATTAATTTAGTAACCTGCTGATCGTGGAATCAACACAGGTGGGTACATTTAAAAACTTGGCGAATGCAATTAAGATTTTTAAGACAACTTCCCTTGTTTAACTAAAACACTGCGACCACCACCAAAATTTGTTTTGTCTAGTACAGTTAAGTGTTATGTAAACGTAAGATAAGGTTTAGCTGTTGTATTATTACTAGGACATCGAAATCTGTTATTCGCTTATTTTAATCTTGTACTCAGTTGCGAAGCAACATAGGTTGTTTGATTTCTATATAGCTGTACTTTGAAGAACAGACCCAAGAAAGGAACGTGGATGGGCAAGGAATTCCTTTCGTCAACCACACCTTCTAAGGAAAGTCTTTTCTAATCGACTACATTAGATATAACTAGCAATCGGGAATGGTTCGTTTCATGGCTTCTAGTATGACCGGCTGTTGTTTTCCCATGCAAGTAACTTTGCTGGCGTATTTTCTCTGGGGATCTTGTCTGAACAAGTGCATTGCTTCTTCACAGCAAGGTAATAAAATAACCTAACAAATACACAATACTAGTTCCCTTGGAAGATCAGTCAGTTTTTATGGTTCTTTGACTCGACACGCAGTTGTCGAATTCAAGTCAGAATTTAAACTGGGAGATTGAACAAAATTAAATTAGAACTGAAGCCAGTTACTAGTAAAATGGACCCTTTTCATCTGTAGCCATTTAATTAATGCGTTTTCTCCTTCACCTTCCCTTTTTAAAAGATTGCACGGAGAGAATGGCGTCTCAGTCACACAAAACATAAGGTAGTTGTACACGATATTTATATAGAACACAAAAACTCGCGTATGAACAGTATGGCAGAACAGAAATTAAAACTCGCCGATATGTATAGCCGTGAGGTAAGTGTTTTTTTATTCGGAACTTTACGAAAGGAAGTTTGCTCTGTATTCATCATGAATTTAGATTTCAATTGAACCAACAAACCAAATTTGAAAAATCGCGAAATACTGCTTTGATTCATAATGTCTGATGGGACATGATAGCAGATGACCAATTCTGGCGTGGAACAAACACAGAAAATAAAGTAGCCAAGACAATGTAAAAATAAATCTCGCTTATTTCCGATGATGCTGCTGCCTACTGGAAAACCACTGATTAGGTTAAGCTATGTTTACGCAGTTCAGATATATTCTATTTTATCACTTTTATTTCGAGATCTTTTTGACATGATAAATTTTCTGTCAAAACAATATTTTGCGAGTTTTCCGTTCTTAAAAATTAGCTTGCCAACAGGAGCTAGGTTTTTATTGTAGAGCACGAGTTTTGTTCGCGAAGTCAACATATAACTCTAAATTTAATACACAATTCAACCTTCATTTGTGTTGTTTGTGGTTTGCTTACCCCTAAAGTAATAATTGTAATATAGTTTAAAACTGGTTAACTTGACTGTATTCATGTATTTAAGTAGAGATAGACAAACACGCACCATGAGTAGTTAAGAGCGGCTGAAGTTTTGGCATTCCCGCTGCTTAAGGCAATGTTTTCCTTATTCCCGCTGTGAAGGGAAAATTACAGATCAAGTCCAAGAAAGGTGTTATGAGCCGGTGTTCTTTTCAACACATTTCGTTTAAAAAACTGCATATTTGACAGTTATGTAATCAAAATGATATTATTCGCACTCACTGATGAGTTAGGGCCAGTGTAATTGTCGGCCTTTCTCTGGGAATTTGAAAACAACGCACTAACGTATAATTAACAAACAACATTTTTGGCAGTATGAGGGGGTGGGGGGGGGGGGGGGGGGGGGAGAGTATACAACCCTCCCCCTTCCTCTCCTCTTGTGTCATGGTGAGGGTAATACAATTATAAATGATTGCGTGTGTAAGCAACCATTAAGAACCATTAAGAATTTGTCCTTATTTTCGTAGGTGGCTGCCGAAGCTTCAAATTTCAAATACCAAAAAACGGTCATTATTTGAAAGGTCACGTGTTTTTAAATCTTACCATCGGTATAAACACACCATGCCACCATCGATGCGCAATGGAGAGTAAATGTGTTTCCGTCAACATCGGTCCTCCAATAAATGACAGAACTGTGTGCGAATTAAGCAATTCAGACCACTTACAGCATCCACAAGACCTCAAACCGAGGAACGACTGGACCTACAGAGGCACAGAGGTACGTATTATAAATAGCACATAATAATACACAATTTTATGGTGATGGTGATGGCGATGGCGATGACGATGGCAATGACAAATTGGGAATGGCGAATTGGCAATGGCAATGACAAATTGTGATGGCAAAAGTAAAGTCGATGACGATGGCAATGGAGATGGAGATGGCGATGATAATGGTGATGATGTTAATGGCGTTGTGGGTAATGATGACAATGAATAGGATTGTTAGGGTGGTGGTAATGATGTGGATGATGATTTGGATGTTAACAAAGACAATGATAACAATGCTGGATTACGTGCTGGTGATTGCAATGTTAATGACAGTTATCATTATTATATTCATGTTGACGATGTCGATATCATAATGATGACGATTAAGAGACAATCTCCGTAAAAGCCGTCCGGCCGATCTGGTTTGAAAAATAGATTTCGCTCATTTCTTGTGTGTTGGAAGACTTTCATGTACTTATACTAAAACCATAATCCGTTTGTCCGGATCTTTTAAAATTTTCGATTTTTGAGAGATTTTCGGTTCTCCCGAGCGAACGCTCGTGGAAGCCCATATCGAGGCTTAAATTTAAGGCAACTTTGAAGATCAATTTTACAAGAACTAACAAACTCTTTATAAAACAAACACCACCACCAGTAATATTATGTCTTATTTAGTTAATAAGGCGACTTTTGTAAACATTGAGTGTGAAACAAGCCCACAGCGAAACTAAAACGAACCCTATATCTCACTGCTTTATGAAACACGTGAAAATGGGTCAAATTCAAACTTTATTTTTGAAAAAGTGGAGCAGTCTATTTCAACCAAACCAACATAATTGGAAAGAAGGTAACATTGAGAATGTCATTACAGAAAGAAACCTTGCGGTACATCGCTGGTAAAAAAATTATAGCTGTGTAAACTTGCCAAATTTTCAAAATATCCAAGTTTTGCCCCATTTTGAAAGACTCGTCAACAAGAAGCCTTGTAGCATCCTCACTCGTAGACGGATCTAAAGCCATCAGAGATAAAGGAAAAACTAATTAAAACGCATTTTGGTTCATTTTAAAGCGAAAAAAACGTTTTTGAACGATTAAAGCTTGACTTACCTTACAAGCATATTTTGTACAGCTTCATCGTGTTGGATTCGCTCGATGTTTCCAGACGATAAAAACAATCGCTGGCCCCAAACTTTGTATATATGTCGCTTATAATTAGGTTAAGATATAAACTTTGTGTTTTGCCTTCCATATAAGTCGTACAGGAAGCGTACAGGGATGTTTTTTTACGACTAAACCGTGAAACGGCTTGTCAGAATCGACCGCCATGTTTATCTTTCGAAGGCAACCGCTGACCAACATTCTAGGATATTGGGCTCATGTTACAGTTACAGTGGAACCCCGTTAATACGACCACCTTTTGATCGTATTAACGGGGTGGTCGTATTAACGGGGTAGAGTCAAATTATGGTGCAACATGCTTTTAAACTACATTCTACTACATGAATTTCTTTAATTGCGCTATAAATCAACCGTTTTGCAGTTAATTAACAACCTTACCGTAATTCAATGCAATTGAACAATGTAACAGTAAACGAAAGCGAGTAATGAGAAAAAACACTGACTTCTTTCAGTTCCTTGTTATGAAAGGAAAGCGCTTTTAGTGAAATGTTCCTAAGAGCCGTTTTTTATATTGTAGCTTACAACACTTTCACAATTCAGTATTACAATCTTCAAACGGTTTAAAAAATTCTGTGAGCTTCGACTGGCTTCGCCTTTGCTTAAGCCAATCACTTTGTACATTATCGATAACTTTTGCGAGTTCATTTGCAGTTTTTATATTGCCCTTTGCCTCTAGAAAATGCAAAACATTCCAAAATAACCGATCTGTGAGAAAAGAACAGGAAATGGACTTGAAGAGAAAAGCCGCAGTGGAAGGCAGCAGAAACAAGAAGGCAAAATAACTTTGAGAGCCTCGAAATGCTGCAAAGTGAAGGCTTTCAGATCTTTTGTAGTATCTGTTCATGCATTCTTTTTAGACTTTTTACTGAACACTGCAATTTGCCGGATGTCATATCAATTGAACATGCTAACCACTAACACCTTTGCCTAAAAACATTCAATAAAATATTAATGCATTATTGTTTGTCAGATTGTGTCTGTTTTCATTCAGCAGCCTCACCAGGCATTTTGACTGGTCGTATTAACGGGGTAATTTTATAAAGAAAATAACGACTGAGGACTCCAAAAGGTGGTCGTTGGTCGTAATAACGGGGTGGTCGGATTAACGGGGTTTTCAGATAAGAAAATAAGTGGGTTTTTGTTCGGGCCACAAAAAAGTGGTCGTAATAACGGGGTAGTCGTATTAACGGGATGGTCGTATGGCGGGGTTCCACTGTAGTACAATAAAGTTGAAGTTGAAGTTGGGACTTGGGAGTGTAATTTTTGGCGGCAAATTTCGAGGGTTGGGGTTGGGGTAGATGGAGGGAAGAATATTGTTAAAACTTTTATTCGTTTGCATTATTTCACTTGTTCCCAGCCTCGCCTCCGGCACCGACTAAATTACACCCGACATGAGCCAAGTGTACTCAGCGGATGATCAGCGGTTGCCTTCAGGAGGTAAACATGGCGGTGAAATGGCGGTTGATTACCGATGTTTCACCGTTTGGTCGTGTAAAAAACTCCATTGTACGACTAATATGGAAGGCAAAACACAAAGTTTATACCTTAACCTTATTCATAAGCGACATATATACAAAGCTTGGGCGTCAGCGATTGTTTTTATCGTCTGGAAACATCGAGCGAAATTCCAACACGATGAAGCTGTACAAAATATGCTTGCAAGGTAAGTCAAGCTTTAATAGTTCAAAAACGTTTTATTCGCTTTAAAATTAACCAAAAGGCGTTTTAATTAGTTTTTCCTTTATCTCTGATGGTTTTAGATCCGTCTACGAGTGAGGATGCTACAAGGCTTCTTGTTGACGAATCTTTCAATATAGGGCAAAACTTGGATATTTTGAAAATTTGGCAAGTTCACACAGCTATAATTTTTTTACCAGCGAGGTACCGCAAGGTTTCTTTCTGTAATGACATTCTCAATGTTACCTTCTTTCCAATTATGTTGGTTTGGTTGAAATAGACTGCCCCACTTTTTCAAAAATAAAGTTTGAATTTGACCCATTTTCACGTGTTTCACGAAGCAGTGAGATATCGGGTTCGTTTTAGTTTCGCTGTGGGCTTGTTTCACACTCAATGTTAACAAAAGTCGCTTTGTTAGCTACATAAGACATAATATTACTGATGGTGGTGTTTGTTTTATAAAGAGTTTGTTAGTTCTTGTAAAATTGATCTTCAATGTTGCCTTAAATTTAAGCCTCGATATGGGCTTCCACGAGCGTTCGCTCGGGAGAACCGAAAATCTCTCAAAAATCGAAAATTTTAAAAGATCCGGACAAACGGATTATGGTTTTAGTATAAGTACATGAAAGTCTTCCAACACACAAGAAATGAGCGAAATTTATTTTTCAAACCAGATCGGCCGGACCGCTTTTACGGAGACTGGAGTGCAATTTGGTCCGAAATCATACGCGTGATTTCAAAATCGAACGAGCGCACAGCGCGAGTTCGATTTGAAACCACAAGTATGATTTCAGACCAAAATTGCACGACGCAAAGTTCAATTACCACTTTATTACATCCATTTTGAAATCACACAATTTAATTGCCCAAACACAGGATTTTAGTCAGTACCAATATTAATGCGACTTATAGATGAGATTTAGAGCCAAAAATTGAACTATTCGGGAATAAATCGCACTGCTGAGGAAAAGATGCGATTTGGAGCAAAAAACAGTGCGATTCGGGAATAAATCGTACTGCTGAGAAAAAGATGCGAATTGGAGCAAAAAATAGTGCGATTTGGAAATAAATCGCACTGCTGAGAGCCAATCAGATTGCAAGGATCACCAGTGATTTCAGAATGGATGTAATAAAGATAATTACGTGGTGACAGTAGTAATGAAAATTGTGATCATGATTATAATCATAAAGATGACGATTACAATGGTGATGAAAATGACAATAACGATCATGATCGTTTCCCAAAATTTCTGTTCCCTTTTTTAAAACGTTAAAATCGTTTGGAATCCAACAATAATCTGTGCATGTCTTATGATGTCTTACAAGTTCAAGGTGGTACGATGCTAGAAATTGCTTTTTCTTGTTGTCGCAGCGCGATACGATTTCGATAATTTGCTCAACTCTAAATGCGTTCCTTTAAATTAGGAACAGACATTGATAGGTCCACTTGTTCCTATATCTGAACAGCAAGACTAATTTCAGTTCAATGCATACCGATTTTAAGAACGTTGTTTGTTCGAATGTTTTTCAAAATAAGGAAACACTACTTAATGGGACCAAAATATTCCCCAAGAACCGCACGGTTTTTGTCCACCAAAACCAACAATGTGCAAGATACCATTTATAGTGAGAGGCCTTCGATGACAAAAGTTGAAATAACGTTGAATCCGTTAAATCCGTTGTTTCCATCTTAAAAAGGAGTTTATTGTCGATAATGTATTACACCTGATCAGTTCACTAACACTGCAAGTTCCAACCGAGATAAACTATCTAATATCAAATGGAAAAGACGGATTGACGGATTTGACGGGAATATGAATACTTAATATATCATATTATAATATATTACGCTTGATCAGTACACTTGCACTGCAAGTTCCATCTAAGATAAACTCTCTAATATAAAATGGGAAAGACGGATTAACGGATTTAACGGGGATGTGAATATTAAATTGTATATATAATATATATTTTTATATATTACTTCTCTTTGTTACTGTAAGTATCTTTAGGGTAAATATATATATATATATATATATATATATATATATAAATCCGTTAAATCCGTTAATCCGTCTTGCCCATTTCATATTAGAGAGTTTATCTTAGATGGAACTTGCAGTGCAAGTGAACTGATCAAGCGTAATATATTATATATGATATATTAAGTATTCATATCCCCGTTAAATCCGTCAATCCGTCTTTCCCTTTTGATATTAGATAGTTTATCTCGTTTGGAACTTGCAGTGCTAGTGAACTTATTAAGTGTAATATTAATATTATCTACAACACAAACTTCCTACTAAGACGGAAGCGGTGGATTTAACGGATTCAACCGGAATATGAAAACAAAAATATAAAAGTAGTTCAAGTTAATACTCCTTGTAACTGTAAGAGTCTGTATGTTTCTTAAAGTTTCCTGTTTTACTTTCTTGTCAGTCCCACAGAACAATTTCACGACTAAAGAAATCAATACCCTATCTGCTCCCATCGAGTTTTAGTTATTTCCTGTTTTACTTTCTTGTCAGTCCCACAGAACAAATCAATACCCTATCTGCTGACTTCGAGTTTTAGTTCTTTCCTGTTTAACTTCCTTGACAGTCCCACCGAACAATTTCAAGACTAGTGAAGTCAATTCCCTATGTGCTCACTTCGAGTTTTATTCTTTCCTTTTTTTTCTTTCTTGTCAGTCCTACTGAACAATTACAAGATTATTGAAATCAATACCCTATCTGCTTACTTCGAAAATCATACACAATAATACGAAAAAGAAAGTAACACAACTGCGAATAGTTGGCAAAAGCGTGTTTCAACTTCAATCATGGACACTTTCTGCTCACTTGTTTTGCACTGAGAACTTTACATGGACATGTGAAATAAGGTTGCGTAACGTTTAAATCAAGCGTTTTGAAGTTAAGATATTAATACCGTTTTCTGTCCAATTGTTTTTGATATAGCTGTGAACAGTTCGCAACACAGCGTATCAAATTATCGCGACGTCTGCTTCAAACTAGTTCACCATTGTGTTCGAAACTGTAGGTCTAATGAAGCTACGGAATATCAAAAGCCGACATGATCACAGGGGGCAATAAAGGACAAAAGCCTGCATCTCTAGGTGTCTTCTTGTATCGTCTCGATTCGATGTAGGTAATTAGGGCAAGAAATCCGCATTTTGACTTTGCTGTCAACCGCTTATATCATGTAAAATTGAACAAGTAGCTCTGGGTGACATGTTTTTAATGAACTTTCTCTTCAACTAGTTTCATTCACGAATGATCGCAATGAGTGTGTATTCTGCACAAAGAGGTTGTTTATCAATATTCATCCGATACACAATACCCGCCGATTGCGAAATACATACAGGTCCAATGGCGTGAAAATGCATCTTTTGGCGTCTATAAAAATGCATCTTTCAATTATATAAATGAATACACATCGCCTATTGTTTAATTTAATTGTTTAATTGTAACTATTGTTTAATTTAATTGTTTAATTGTAACTATTGTTTAACAATTACATACATGCAAGGAACTTTCAATGTCAACTAGACAAGTTTACTACTTATATTCTCAAAAAGAGTTCAGTAAAAACCCAACAATAAGGGTTCAGTTTTGTTTTTTTTGAAAAAAACTAAGTGTCTTGCGCGTTGCACATGGCCAGGATGGAACTGGATTGTATCTTGAAAAAATTGGCCAATATCTTGAAAAAAATTGGCCAATTTTTTCAAGTTTGTCGCTTCTCTCTTGGAAAACTCGCAAAAACTCTGATTATGGTTTATTCTCTCTTTGAGAATTCACTTGATATCTTCTTCTTAGTTTTCTACAAGCATTTCATGCACGATAAAGGTACTTAGTTTTAATTTGGAGCAGTTTTGACCCCAATAAACTCAAAATCACCACGACATAGCTCCTTTAAGCTGGGCGAATCTTTCAATCAGTTATATAAAGAATACACATCGTTTATCAAAACTATTGTTCAACAATTCCATGCATGCAAAGAACTTTCAATGTCAACTGGATACGTTTGGTACTTATATTATCAAGAAGAGTTCAAGTTAGTCTGCGCCATATCATTGCGTTTCGCGCATTGTATTGGCTTGCTAGAGAGCTCGAGTTCTGTCCAATTCATAACATTTTCCCCTCGCGACTAAGCAAATGTCTGCGCCGATGGTCGATCCACTTAGTTGTGGCATGATTTCGAATGTGATCCAAATCTTCTGGCAGCACGACTCAGCAGAGAGTTTGCTGTCCTTCCGGTTTGAAAATGAAATTCGAGGTCTCTTAGAATCGCTTGCCATTGCCCGTAGCCGTGTCGTTCAAGTCCCGTTTTTAGATATCGGTCCTCCTCGGGGGTGAACAACATTTGTTTTCGTCGCGCGCCAATTTCAGTAACTTTGGACGCGTGTTCTCTCTTTAGTCTTGGAACCCTTCGTAAAGGCGTAGGCGGCGGTGGTGTTTTGGGGCTCGTTTCGACTTCCTCGGTAGAAGACATGTCGCCTTTAACGTCATCGTCCTGCTCTTGGGAAGACGTTGATTTGTCCGAAAGCCTTGAGCGCACGTCCATTTCTAACTCCGATCCCTTGTCGCCGTGCAATCTTTCCAGGAATTCGTGCGCTTTTGTAGCGACCTCGCGCGATCGTTGTTTTTGATAGTGAACTCTCGCCACGACAGAGCTGTGTTTCTGGTCCTCGGAGATTGCGCTTTGCGCGCTACTGCTGAGATGTTTGGAGCTCGCAGTTTCAACTATTTGTCGATAGCGAGTCGGGTGAACGTACTTGCCAGTTGCGTCGAAAACTAACTTGCTCATCAGTTCTCCCAGCTTGTTTTGCTGTCCCCCGTTTCTCGTTACTAAAACATAATCGCAGGTCGGCTTGAGAAGAGGGCGAATGTGATTGATGTATCCATCCAACACTTGCATGCTAGTGTCAGTCAGGAATAGAGAATCGAAGCCGTATTTGCCCGCTGTTTTGAACATTTTCTGATCGATAAACCCGCCGTTCGTCTTGGCTTTGTTCACCATCTCGACGGTCAAATACTGATATGTCATTGGGCGCGATCCTTTGACCTTGATAAACAAATACACAGCGAGGAATTTGGTAGCAAACGATAAGTCCAACGGGGATACCGTACCCTGTTTCTCCTTGCACGTGTTCAGCACGCCCTCGTAGCGCGGCAAGAAACGCGCCACGACTTCCAATAGCTCCTCTAGCGTTGCCCAATGTCCCTTGGCTTCTAAGGCGTCGATATCGAGTTCGCTTGTCCACTGCAATCGCATCATTTTGGAGACGGTTTTGCGCACCCTTTTCAAGTACATTTCTGTTGAAGACAGCCCTCTCAAAATGGAGTCCGATGCGCCGTTCACTTTTCGAAAGTCTCCTAGTTCTGCAATGGCGTCCAAGTAGCCCAGACGTCCTGCGTGCCCAAGCTTCCAATCGTCTTGCATCGTGTCGACAAATTTAAATAGGAGATTAGGAGAACATAAACTAAATTATAAAGTCGACGATGTCAAAAGTGAGCTCCTCTTCGTCTTCGCAACAGAATTTCAGAAATTTCAAACACTTGCTGACAATTTGTTGTGCTTGGCGATCGCTTTTACAGCCGCCGCCACTGCCGGTTAGCCAGGATAAAAAATCTCGAGCAATATCGCTTGACATGTCAAAAGACGCAACTGTCCTGATTTTACGTCGAGTCTTCTGATCGGCGTCGGTTTCATTTTCGTTGCCCAAACACGCTGCTTCAATCTGAATGCTGTTTGGCTTTTCGTCGAAATGAAAATACCAACGGTGTTTGTTCTTGACGTGTTTTCTACAGCCTCTTTGCGTGGCAAATCCATCGTGATTGCAGGTTTGAAGTGGACAGTGAAAAAGGCCATCAGAATCATCTTCTTCTAAGTGAAGCCTCTTTGGTTTGGGCGATGCGTTTGCTAACTTTGACCAGTCGATCTCGTCTTCTCGTTTGTTCATCTCTAGCACCAAACTTAGCTGGGAGATTTGAAAGTTTTGTCGGCTCTCGCGCGGTATACTACATATATTAGCCGACTTGTTTATCCTTCCCAAGAGATATTATTCGATGTTTGGTTAAAAAAGCTTTTCCCTTCTCGCATTATCTCTTGCATGTCCCATTGTTCGCACAACACAATAATTAAACAAATTTGTTTTAGGGCCGACACATAACCAAACGGAACAAAAGGACAATTCCGAACTTGCACGGACCTGCATGCCCTAATAACGTGATTAAGCATGTTGCAGGCAAGCCTGACTGGCAGAGAAGTGGTTTGTTAGAATGGCAGACTAACATCGGGAACGCGAGGTCCTGATTGCTAACGCTAAATAAGATCCATCGTTCCCGTTACTTAAAGCGGTTAAAACAAAATGGAACGCCAGTTCCTGTTCGATTAAAAGCGCAGCTTATTGTGGTTTAAAAACGGAACAATAGTTCCCATTCAGTTGAAATAGGAACAGTTTGATTAGGAACAAAGTTGTTTCTTTGTGACACTAATAGGAACCTTTTAAACAAAATGGGAACGACAAGCAGTCAATTAGGAACAACACGTTCCTCATTGCGCATCAGAGAAGGCTTAATAATCGGAACAACTGGTCCTCATTGTCGAGGTCAACAGCGTAATATGCTAGTTAACGGGAACAAAGTGTTCCTTATATATTGGGTTAAGTGGGCAGTCAAATAAGGAACATTTGTTCTCCTTTCTCTCAAAAGGGAACAGATAGAAAAATCGGAACAACCCAAAAAGGACCTTTTGTTCCTAAGCAGATCATAACGGAACCAGTTGTTCCTTTTCACCTCAATAAATAGGAACTTCGTGTTCCTAAGTACTACAAATAGGAACCAGTTGTTCCTTTTCACTTACATTAATAGGAACGTTGTGTTCCCAAGTACTACAAAGGGAACCAGTTGTTCCTTTTTTACCTCAATAAATAGGAACTTCGTGTTCCGAAGTACTACAAATAGGAACCAGTTGTTCCTTTTCACCTCAATAAATAGGAACTTCGCGTTCCCAAGTAGTACAAATAGGAACCATTTGTTCCTTTTCACCTGAGTAAATAGGAACATGAAGTTCCTATGTACTACAAATAGGAACCAGTTGTTCCTTTTCACCTGAGTAAATAGGAACACGAAGTTCTTATTTACTACAAATAGGAACCATTTGTTCCTTTTCACCTGAGTAAATAGGAACACGAAGTTCCTATATGTACTACAAATAGGAACCAGTTGTTCCTTTTCACCTACATAAAGAGGAACTTCGTGTTCCTAAGTACTACAAATAGGAACCATTTGTTCCTTTTCACCTGAGTAAATAGGAACACGAAGTTCCCATGTACTACAAAGGGAACCAGTTGTTCCTTTTCACCTCAATAAATAGGAACTTTGTGTTCCTAAGTACTACAAATAGGAACCAGTTGTTCCTTTTCACCTCAATAAATAGGAACTTCGCGTTCCCAAGTAATACAAATAGGAACCATTTGTTCCTTTTCACCTGAGTAAATAGGAACACGAAGTTCCCATGTACTACAAAGGGAACCAGTTGTTCCTTTTCACCTCAATAAATAGGAACTTCGTGTTCCTAAGTACTACAAATAGGAACCAATTGTTCCTTTTCACCTACATAAATAGGAACTTTGTGTTCCCAAGTACTACAAATAGGAACCAGTTGTTCCTTTTTAACTAAATAAATAGGAACTTGGTGTTCCCAAGTACTACAAATAGGAACCTTTTGTTCCTTTTCATTAATATAAATAGGAACTTCGTGTTCCCAAGTAATACAAAGGGAACCTTTTGTTCCTTTTCACCTCAATAAATAGGAACTTCGTGTTCCAAAGTACTACAAATAGGAACCAGTTGTTCCTTTTCACCTACATAAATGGGAACTTCGTGTTCCTATGTACTACAAATAGGAACCAGTTGTTCCTTTTCACCTGAGTAAATAGGAACTTCGTGTTCCCAAGTACAACAAAAGGAACAATTTGTTCCGAATTTGCTGATCTTTGTTCCTTTAACGGATTTGCGAAGGAACAAAAGTTCCTTTTTGTACATATTTAATTTGTTCCTAAAGTAATTAAAGGAACAAAAAGCAAAAACTCGCGGAACACTTGATTTTTGAAAAACCCATTATATTTTGAGTCGAATCACTTAAAATCCTAAGTTGAAAATGTTTTAATATGAAGAGTAGCCCAATAAGACCTTGCACAAAATACCAAGTTAAAACTTTGTGTTTAAAGCCAAAATTTTTGCTATCATTACTTTTGGGGAATGTATATGATCGTTTCCCAAAATTTCTGTTCCCTTTTTTAAAACGTTAAAATCGTTTGGAATCCAACAATAATCTCTGCATGTCTTATGATTTCTTACAAGTTCAAGGTGGTACGATGCTAGAAATTGCTTTTTCTTGTTGTCGCAGCGCGATACGATTTCGATAATTTGCTCAACTCTAAATGCGTTCCTTTAAATTAGGAACAGACATCGATAGGTCCACTTGTTCCTATATCTGAACAGCAAGACTAATTTCAGTTCAATGTCATTTCATATGATACATCTGTAACTGTTGTTCCCGTAGTATCCGTCATATCCGTTTAAATTAAAAAGAAGCTGTGCAATTTATTTCATTTCTCCGTACATGTAGTAAAGAGATCAAAACCACAACGGGGACAGAACTTCCAGTAAATGAGAAGTGCATTAAGGAATATCAAATTTGACAGCACAACAGAGCTGCAAGTGCTGTTCCCGTTGTATCCTTCATATCCGCCTTACACTCAGGAAATTTGTGCAATTTCTCCGCAGTAAAGAAATCTTAAAGAGAACGGGGATCGCGGAGACAACGGAGACAGTACTTACAGTTCTCAGTAAACTAAGTCTCTCTCTTCTCTTCTCCGTAGTAAAGAAATCTAAAACACAACGGAGACGACGGAGACAGCGGAGACAGTACTTACAGTTCCAAAAGAAAGAAAAAAAGAAAACAAGATATAAAAAAAAGAAAAAAGAAAACAAGATATATATATATATCTTCTTCTTTTCTTTTCTTTTTTTTTGTTTTTTGTTTTGTTTTCTTTCTTTCTTTCTTTCGAACTGTAAGTACTGTCTCCGCTGTCTCCGCCGTCCCCGTTGTGTTTTAGATTTCTTTACTACGGAGAAGAGAAGAGAGAGGCTTAGTTTACTGAGAACTGTAAGTACTGTCTCCGTTGTCTCCGCGATCCCCGTTCTCTTTAAGATTTCTTTACTGCGGAGAAATTGCGCAAATGTTCTGAGTGTTAGAAGGATATGACGGATACAACGGGAACAGCATTTGCAGCTCTGTTGTGCTGTCAAGTTTGATATTCCTTAATGCACTTCTCATTTACCTTAAGTTCTGTCCCCGTTGTGGTTTTGATCTCTTTACTACGGAGAACAGAAAGAAATTGTACAAATTTCCTGAGTGTAACTGATGTGACGGATACAACGGGGACGGCACTTGATAGTTCTCTGTACAATTAGATATTCTTTTGGTGCGGTTTTCATTTACTGTAGAATTTGTTTAAAATTCGAAACGGCCTTATTTTTCTAGTAGTGGAATGAAACCTGTACATGGTCTTTTGTATCTGAGATCGTCATTCTGTGACTTTTCTTTTTATGACAGAAGAATTTTATACCTTTTTTTTTTAAATTAACTAGGAACATAGTACAAGAGGAATAGCTTTAATAGACATCTATGATATGTTTTGAAAATCCCGGCATTGTTAACTGACTTAGTTGACTAAAAACATTTCTGAACTTTACCAATTTAAACAGAAGAAAGTGGAATAAAAAATTCTTAATTATTTGCACGTCGAATCGGCTTTCTTGCAACCGTTCCTTTTTACGACAAACTCAAAAGAGAGTGTGATATTTTTTTTTTAATCAACCAGAAAAATAATCACTAAGGGCATAGCTGTAATGTAATTACATTCCTTTTTTCTGTGATGTTACTTTTAAACAATACCCGGCATCGAAACTGCTAATTGAGCTAACTAAACAAAAAATGCTTGGCCCTGGCCATGGCCAAACTTGATTGAACGAACGACTTTACAAAATTGAGATTCAAAACGGTCATTCTTTTTTACTGTTAGACTGTGAATTACATAATTATTTACACATCGAATCGGCATTTCTGCAACAGTTCCTTTTTATGACAATAGCGTTCTGCTGTAATTTTGTATTACGTGAGATGGCAAACAAAGGATCTTGTCAGAATAAAAAAACAAGCCACCAAGAAAGTATAAAAGGTAGACTGATAAACGACGCTCTTGGCACTTTACACAGCTACAGTCACCGGCGCGGCAACTAAACAGTGAGGTACGTAGTTTTCAATTCTCTCCTACGGATTTCTTATATTTGTTAGGCAAGAAATTTCGTCAAACTCAGAGTAAACTAAGCCTCGCCGCATAGAACGAAACATATCAAGAATAAAAACATGCAAAGACACTCAAGTTTAAACTGTTTAACTCTGGCAGGCAGTCGTGTGTGATGCACGAACCGCCAAGCTTTTGTTTTAAAACATGTGAAAGCATCGTTTTATATCATGTTCATTATTGGTGTATTTTTTCATATCTTGCTTGTGTTAACCTCAGAGAATCCGAAGTGCCCTGGCATGGTTAGGAAGGTATTACCAGCCGTGCAAGGAACTTGTTCATTGCTATCTGCTAAAGTAGCGTACGCCACAAATGAGCAAGACAGAAACGTTGACGACCTGTGAAGAAACATTTGCCAAAAGCGCGATGAAAATGGCGATTGAGTTAGTTGATTGATAAGGTTTCGTTTCGTATAAAAAACGTACCAATGTCACAATCAGCGCAGTTTGTCTCTAAGACAGACCATAAGGCGGTCGTTTTCACTATACTGAGAGTTGTGTAAATCAAGTCCAGTGGCAGAAAGCGTTGAATGCTTCAAAATTAAATGGCGCTGTTGATTCTGTAGTTTATTCTGTGTTATTTTTTCGAGCTTAAAAGTTAAGCTGGGTGAATCGTTCAATTATATAAATGAATACACATCGCCTATTGTTTAATTTAATTGTTTAATTGTAACTATTGTTAAACAATTACATACATTGAAAGAACTTTCAATGTCAACTAGACAAGTTTACTACTTATATTATCAAGAGGAGTTCAGTAAAAACCCAACAATAGGGGTTCAGTTTTGTTTTATGAGTAAAACTAAGTGTCTTGCGCTGCACATGGCCAGGATAGAAATGGATTGTATCTTGAAAAAATTGGCCAATATCCTGAAAAAAATTGGCCAATTTTTTCAAGTTTATCACTTAGCTTCTCTCTTGGAAAACTCGCTAAAAATCTGATTATGGTTTATTCTCTCTTTGAGAATTCACTTGATATCTTCCTCTTAGTTTTCTACAAGCATTCCATGCACGAAAAAGGTACTTAGTTTTAATTTGGGGCAGTTTTGACCCCAAAAACTCAAAATCACCATGACATAGCTCCTTTAAGCTGGGTGAATCTTTCAATTATATAAAGAATACACATCGTTTATCGAAACTCTTATTTGACAATTGCATACACGCAAAGAACTTTCAATGTGAACTAGACAAGTTTTACTACTCATATTATCAAGAAGAGTTCAGTAAAAACCCAACAATAAGGGTTCAGTTTTGTTTTATGAGTAAAACTAAGTGTCTTGCGCTGCACATAGCCAGGATGGAAATGTATTGTATCTTGAAAAAATTGGCCAATATCTTGAAAAAAATTGGCCAATTTTTTCAAGTTTATCACTTAGCTTCTCTCTTGGAAAACTCGCTAAAAATCTGATTATGGTTTATTCTCTTTTTGAGAATTCACTTGATATCTTCCTCTTAGTTTTCTACAAGCATTTCATGCACGATAAAGGTACTTAGTTTTAATTTGGAGCAGTTTTGACCCCAAAAAACTCAAAATCACCATGACATAGCTCCTTTAAGCTGGGCGAATCTTTCAATCAGTTATATAAAGAATACACATCGTTTATCAAAAGTATTGTTTAGCAATTCCATACATGCAAAGAACTTTCAATGTCAACTGGATACGTTTAGTACTCATATTATCAAGAAGAGTTCAAGTTAGTCTGTGCCATATCATTGAGTTTCGCGCATTGTGTTGGCTTGCTAGAGAGCTCGAGTTCTGTCCAATTCATAACATTTTCCCCTCGCGACTAAGCAAATGTCTGCGCCGATGGTCGATCCACTTAGTTGTGGCATGATTTCGAATGTGATCCAAATCTTCTGGCAGCACGGCTCAGCAGAGAGTTTGCTGTCCTTCCGGTTTGAAAATGAAATTCGGGGTCTCTTAGAATCGCTTGCCATTGCCCGTAGCCGTGTCGTTCAAGTCCCGTTTTTAGATATCGGTCCTCCTCGGGGGCGAACAACATTTGTTTTCTTCGCGCGCCAATTTCAGTAACTTTGGACGCGTGTTCTCTCTTTAGTCTTGGAACCCTTCGTAAAGGCGTAGGCGGCGGTGGTGTTTTGGGGCTCGTTTCGACTTCCTCGGTAGAAGACATATCGCCTTTAACGTCATCGTCCTGCTCTTGGGAAGACGTTGATTTGTCCGAAAGCCTTGAGCGCACGTCCATTTCTAACTCCGATCCCTTGTCGCCGTGCAATCTTTCCAGGAATTCGTGCGCTTTTGTAGCGACCTCGCGCGATCGTTGTTTTTGATAGTGAACTCTCGCCACGACAGAGCTGTGTTTCTGGTCCTCGGAGATCGCGCTTTGCGCGCTACTGCTGAGATGTTTGGAGCTCGCAGTTTCAACTATTTGTCGATAGCGAGTCGGGTGAACGTACTTGCCAGTTGCGTCGAAAACTAACTTGCTCATCAGTTCTCCCAGCTTGTTTTGCTGTCCCCCGTTTCTCGTTACTAAAACATAATCGCAGGTCGGCTTGAGAAGAGGGCGAATGTGATTGATGTATCCATCCAACACTTGCATGCTAGTGTCAGTCAGGAATAGAGAATCGAAGCCGTATTTGCCCGCTGTTTTGAACATTTTCTGATCGATAAACCCGCCGTTCGTCTTAGCTTTGTTCACCATCTCGACAGTCAAATACTGATATGTCATTGGGCGCGATCCTTTGACCTTGATAAACAAATACACAGCGAGGAATTTGGTGGCAAACGATAAGTCCAACGGGGATACCGTACCCTGTTTCTCCTTGCACGCGTTTAGCACGCCCTCGTAGCGCGGCAAGAAACGCGCCACGACTTCCAATAGCTCCTCTAGCGTTGCCCAATGTTCCTTGGCTTCTAAGGCGTCGATATCGAGTTCGCTGGTCCACTGCAATCGCATCATTTTGGAAACGGTTTTGCGCACCCTTTTCAAGTACATTTCTGTCGAAGACAGCCCTCTCAAAATGGAGTCCGACGCGCCGTTCACTTTTCGAAAGTTTCCCAGTTCTGCAATGCACTGGAAAAAATACCCAATTTCCACTTGTGTATTTTGTATGGAAAATGGAAAATCCACACAAATTAATTTTCCATACTTGGTTTTTGTATGGAAAATTGCTGGATCAAATCCTAAAACTTCGGTTTTCCACATTCAAAACAAACATGGGTATTGTAATTTCCAAACTTATATTGGAAAACTGTATCTCCATGGAGAAATCTTTATTTTCCAAGTATGCATATTGGTTATGAAAAAAAACACTAAATTCCACTCATGTATTTTGTATGGTAAAAGTAAAATCCACATCAGTGAAATTTCCACACTCGGATTTTTGAACACTCAAAACAAACATGGAAATTCCAATTTCCAAACTTAGCATGGAAAACTTCAATTCCATAAAGGAATCTTAATTTCCAAATATGTTTTTTTTTTGTTTTAGAAAAAAACACTAAATTCCACTCATGTATAAAGGAATCTTAATTTCGAAATATGTTTTTTTGGTTTCAGAAAAAAAAACACTAAATTTCCATTTTCGCAAGTTATTGCAAGTTAAAAACTTGTGGTAACTTGCATTGACTTACAACTCCATTTGGACAGAGCTTTAGCATGGGAAACTATAATTCCATAAAAAAAGGAATCATGGTTTCTGTAATAAAAAATTCCACCAGAAAAAAGAATACCAACATCAATTGAATGGCCACAAACAAATTTTTACATGAAATGTTTCCAAGCTAAGCATGGAAAGGCATAATCTTGAGCAACAATGTAGAACAGACTATCTGCTATCAATTTACCAATTAAACTCGTTAACTTCAAATTCCATGATTAATCATTTAAATGTTAGGTTTGTTCTTGCCAGTTTGGACCAAGCCATGTCCCTGGCAAAACATCCATGATGCTTTTGAAGCTAATACTCTCCATAACTCTTGAATTTGATTCTCGAACCCACAGGTGGTTGCGTTCCCAGTGTGAATGCTTCACAAAGAAATACCCCTTCATTTTTTTTTGGTCATGATCAACCAGTCGAACTTCAGCATGCCATATTTCATCTTGGTCACCTTTGACACTGACCATGTCACCTGCTTGGGGATAGACTGGAACAATAATTTTGGGAACAGGAATGGTTTTCCTGCAATGGTCCACAATTGCACATTTTCCATCAGGCTCCACCCACAACATAATTGGCCTTACAATATCACATAAGCCAATACAAGTGCATGTCTCAAAAGGCTTGACAAAGATAGTATCACTGAGTTGATGCCTCAATTGACAACCATCATCATTCAAGATATATTGATATGCATCACAAATTGCAAATGGGGTGAAAACTTTGTCATGCTCCACTAGGTAAAAGTTTATGATTTTGAGACATATTTCTTGGTCTCCCTGCAAGCCTATTATGTCATCTCCAGTCCGATAAATAGTTCCTCCTGCACCTTCGTTGTGTAGTGGGAAATAGGCACTCCGGAATGAATAGGCCACCTCAGGATTTGGAATTTCATTGTTATAAGAATGAATTGCTCTTCCTTCATCCAGTTGCAGCCACGTAATTTTGGCACTTCCAATGAGTATTCCATTGTTAGCTCGAGTCACATCCCTGTCACATGCACATGCTTTAATGAGGTCCTGTGCAGATTCTAGAGAAGATGCAACCATCTACAAAATAAAAGACTGCACTAAGAAAGGAAGGAAGTGAGGCCGAGTAACTGCATTTATAATGTATCCAGAATTCAGACAAAAAATACATGAAATACAAGCAAAGTTATATTTCAGCACTATTCTGTACCATCGTCAGTCTAATAAAAACAGCGTTAGCGAATAATATACAAGGTTAATTAGGGTTAGACAACAATGATACCGTACAGTTTTAAAATAGTCAGTGGATAACTGTTCTACAATCTTCACTAGCATAAATCATTTTCCTAATAAGAAATGTCAAGAAAGTGACCTGTAGAAATAAGTATTCTTGTTACATTATATGCCTCTCCATTAAACTGAAACTGTACACCAAACATAAAAATGGCACTAAATCTGAGAACCTTTTCTCTGTTGTATTTTCCTGACTTTTCTGTTGTTGCAGTTCTCAATCCCTTGTTACCAAGTCTCCAGATTTGCAGGAACTCTCTCTGAGACTCCTTACGGGCAAACGTTTTTTCCACACCTTTCCGGTTACTTGTCTGCTTCACATACCTAACAATACAATTGAAAAAGCAAAAAAAAGATAAGGCAAAAAAAAAAAAAACAACAACAACAGATAACAACAACAAAACAAATCATGAACATTGAAAAGACCTACTTCTTGTACTTGAATAATTGTTTAAAATTACATGTACATATATGTTTGCTAGATCCTCATACCAGTAGGCCAGTAAATTTCTTAAAATTTAAAGAGGTGATCATCTTAATTGGGTGTTGTGATAAGGAAATGACTGGGTGTTTGTTTGTACCAAGAAGGATTATAAATGGTAACAAAAAGGTGGTCATTAGGCGGGGTTCCAATGTACCTGCAGCTTGCAGGTACAAGTCAGCTTGCAACTGAATCGAGAACATGTATGTGCACAATAATAACATGTTATTGTTCAATTTTATCCTTGGTTCAATTTTTTTCCTTTGTATTAAAATCATCATCATACATTAAGAAACAAAACAGAACAGCAGTTGTATGAAAACATTCTGAGACCAGTCCACAACTTTCAGTCCAATTTTTCCACCTTCCACACTTTTTAGTGAAACCCTTGATATGTAAACTAACAGTGGTTTAATGGACATTTTAGGCTCTTTGGTTGAATTAAAATATTCAATTTATTGCACAACTGATTTATAAACCATCTGGTTTAAATATTTACCTTTCAACTGCCTTCTCAAATTGGAAACACCAGTAGTTATCAGGTGACGAAAACCTGGATATATCTTCATGTACATGAACCAGGCTGTGTAGGGTTATAACACATTCTGAAGGACCATATCTTTCCTCTGTAAGTATACAGTGTCTCCAGCTGAGGTCTTTAAGATGCTTAATTGCTTCAGTAGTCAAACCATTTCTTCCACAATTGAAAATGAGCTCAACAATTCGAGGAATTGGTGCCCATACCTCATATTCTTCTGCTGCAAGAAGTTCATTCAATACATACTCTGATGCAGGAAATGCCAGTTTTTGGTACTCCTCAGCTGTTAAATAACACGTAAGAATGAAAAGATTTGACATTTCTGCTTACTGCTTGTTTTAACATTGTTGCAGTCTGCTTGATTACTTTTTGCTTGCTTTAATTAAGTAACATCTCGCAAAATTTCAGTGCCATTTAGTTTATCTAAAGGGCAAAAATTTAGTATACATGTACCTTTAAACAATAATTTATCATCTTCAATTTTATTATAGTAAAAAAAATCAAGGAGCTGTAAACTTGTTTGAATTTGCTCCTCATTATTAGACTTTAAAAAAAACTGAAGACTGCCTAATAAAAGTAAGTTTATACACAAAAATTGAGACTGCAAAGTTAATACTATAATAGTAATTATAGAAAACATGCACAAAAATTATAAATAACTTCACCTTTCCAAAATCCCATCCTTGTGACATCATTTGGGATTCTACTGGCTTTGTAAGCTGAGAAAGGATTAAAAAAAGAATCACTGTCTTGATACCAAGTGGCACAAGTCCAATGTGGGGTGGTTCAAATGTTTTTTTTATCTCCATATTACCCGTAATTATGTAAGCTTGATCATTAAGGAGAAATAACATTATTAGTTAATGGTCACTGTTACAGTGTAGGGATGGTTTCCTATAGATATATGTGGTGTTGTACAATTTTATCCTTGGTTCAACTTTTTATTTTCCTTTGTTTTATACTCATTATTGTACATTACCATACACAAGAACAAAGGAAAATAAAAATTGAACCAAGGATAAAACTGAGCCACAACATACATGCAACTAACTACGTAAAAACAGTAAACTCTCGATGTCCAAGACCAGAAAGAACTGTCTGTCTTAAGGAAGTAGTGTTTCCACTTTAGAGAGAGTTGAAAAAACTCAATACCACTAATTCTGACAACCACATGATAAAGGTGACAAGAATACCTTTGGACCATGGCATCTGCTTCAGCCTTTCTCCAAACTCCTCTTTATTAAGAATACCATTTGAAAGCCAGTACTGCACTCTTCTCTTAACAATGTTGAGAGAAATGAGGTGCATAGCATCAAATACAAGATCATGCAGAACATCAAAACCATACAAGGCATTCAATCGGTGAAGCTGCGAGACTCCAAGAAAACCAACCTCCCTTGACTGGTTGTCAAACACTGTCCTGCGTTCTTCCTGCTCCACTTCAGTCATTTTGGGGATTTCTTCCTGCAAAGTCCTTTTCTCCCAAGGGAATCTATAATGCTCCCTAAATCCAGGATAATAGTAATGCCTTTGAACCGGCAAATAAACTCCTGTTGTTCAAAAAGAAAAAGAATGAGGGAAGAATTAAAGTATTTCAACTTTTACAAACATGTACAAAAATTCATTTTGCTCTTGCATGGTCTAAAAAAAGGTTTAAACAGCCTCTTAAAGTTTGCTGTCAAGAACAAGATTTACAATCAATCGACCGAAAATGCAGGGCCAAACAAATCATCTTACAACAGAGCCTGTCTGACTGTTACTTTGTTGATCAATCTACTGGGTTCTTTCCGGGTAAAAGAGGTCAGAGGAATAAATAAATTTGTAAAACAGTAGCACATATTAACACAACAGTTAATAAAAATGCCCAGAATGATTATGGACTTGCATACATGTAGGATAGAAAGGTGTCAGAACTTCCTGGGAAGCTCAGCGAAAAGTGTGCACAAATGTGGACACACTGGAGGAAAACACTGACAAGCATACAGAGAAAAGGAAAAGACAAATAATCACCAGCTAACTTGCATCTTCTACAGCCCTTTTTACCACCAGAGGACTTTGATTTGCACACCTCACACTGTGCAGGATGATCACCTGTCCACAGCAACAGCAAATGCCTGATAATCATCCTTCCCTCAGGAAAACAATCAACCCTTAATCGATAGTCAACTTCAACACCTAAGACAAAGTGAAAAAAAAAATTCTACCTTAAAAATTAGGTACATGAACATGCAATGTATATGTTGTAGTTAATTTTTTATTTCAGGTATTTTTTGTTTTTCCTTTGTTTCAAATTCATTAGCATATATTACCATACCCAAAAACAATGGGAAAATAAAAATTAACTACAACATATACAAAAGGCCTTTGTAGACCCAACTTGCTTATTAAAGGGGGAGAACCTTAACTACAAAAAGACTACAAAAGGGTTGCTCTGGATGACTTCTAACTGCCATATCTTGGGCTCCCTAACTTCCCTGACTTTGGTTTTCGGCTATGTTTGAGTATTAAAGGCTGCTTTAAGTTTTTGAAATAACAACCATATTTGGAAAGTCACGTGACCATACTAAATTCTTAAAGCTCAAACAGCTTACATGCCACTCTGATAAAAACAATGCCAAAGGTTAAAGAGCCTTCTGATGCAAAATCTGTAGTATGGATTTCTTGACATTCGCATTATTGAAAAAGCTATGACATTAAAAAACTTTTACATGCACTGTACATGGTAAGTTAATTAGCTGTAACTCACGTTTTTTAAGTTATTAATCACCTTCAATGAATCCATCTTCAAAGTCTCTTACAAGTGGCTCAAGGAAAGGATCCAAGCTAACAGGTCGAGCATCTGGTAATAAGTAGGATGGCACAAATCCTACAGTATACACTTCAACTGAGTGCTGTCTATCTTGCTTTGAAACTGTTGCCACTTGAACATCAATTGCTCCTGCATTGTAATGCAAGTGAAGGCATAAGGTAAAAGCTATATTAAACCCTCAGGGGCTTTTTGGCCACATGAAAGAGGTATTTTAGAAAGGGTGGCTTACTATAAGAGGAGGGCTATTTTGAGTCAGATTAATTTTTATAAGCTAACATTTATGAGTAGAGTATGAATGTTTTTATTGTTTTTTTGTTTTTTAATTGTGCATTCCTTTTACACTGACAAAAACAAAAAGCTTTCTTTGATCAAGCTTATTGTTTGGCCTACTCGCCAGTGGAGAAAAAAAAAATTCACAAGGACAATGAATACAGGAAAGGCAGGTAGGTACATTGTAACCACTGAAATAATTATTTAAGTCTGAAAACCTGTTGATCGGTGGCTGGATCCAAACGGTTGAAACCCATCCCAGTGACCTAAAATATAATTGTAAAAAATCATGATACAAATTATATATTATTTTCTTGTCTGATGATTCAAGCTTTCTTCACTAAAACAAAACAGGATCATTTTTTTCTTCATTTAACTACTGACAGTATGATTATAACCAAAAAAGATATTTTTATGTGATGCAAAATTTTTAGATTAGATCATATGTTCTTTCAAGTACTTTGGTAACTACATAAGAGCCGCACCATACCCAGTCCAATTCTAACAGAGTTTGGATAGAGAGGAAGGCTTGGTGATGAAATTGAAAAAATAAGCACCTTGGGAAGACTTGTGTTAACCAGGACCCATTCCATGTGCAACCCTTTCCATGTGCAATTATTTTTTCTTTACTCTTCTGTGATTTTAAGGCACCTTGGTACAAGACTGATGTAAGAGCACAACATGTACATGTATTTTCAAACTACAAAATACTAAAATACATGTATAGAATGTACTAAGTATAGTATGGGCAATAGTTTCATTTCTACTCTTTGGCACTTACCTACAAACGCTATGTTACGGGGATCCCCTCGAACATATTTTGCTTGAACATCAAAGGTACTGTGACAGCAATCACATCTGACTTTTCGGTAGCCATCTTCATTTTCATGAGCTGATAAAACGGTGTCAGCTGAAATTATATTGCTACATCCAGGAAACTGGCATCGCACAGGCAAACACCACTCAGCATTAGAATCCCAGAACTATGACAGTTCTGCAAACCGCTTTCCATCCCATATTTCTTTCTTCACATTCCACCCTTCATTTCTATGCAGCCAATGTTGTTTTTCTCTCCAGTGTGATAAAAGCTTGTAACACATGTCAGGATGTGAAACCCAGGTCTTAATCTTTCCTTTGAGACCCAAATAATAATAAGGAATAGTGCCCTTTTCCCCGCAATGGCGGCACAGATCTGACTGGGATTCTAAAATGTCCCAATGTTGTGGATGTCTGTCACTCAAACATATGAAGTACTCTTTAGCATCTTCATAACCTTGAGTAATAAGGATTTGTTTTGCTGCAGACCAATTACTGGGCCACTTTTTCTTGACTTGTTCATCATCTTCTTCCAAGCCAGCTCCCTTGCAGTACATGTGTCTAGCCATTGTTAATAGCTCTTCAAAGTTTTTTAAAGATCCCTTTGTTTCATGAAGAAGATCAAGTGATTCAAATATAGCACAAACAACAGCATCTTTAATTTTGTTGTCTTCTAAAGCATCATAGCAATGGTCTTCGACTCCTTCATTTTCAGATACTTCTGCATTCCCTCTTAAATTGATTGAACTATGGGAAACAAATTCAGTGTAACTTCCAGTAAAAACACACCCATTATCTTCAAAACTGTCGCAACCACTTATTGAAGTAGAGCATTCATTCCCTTGTTGTTGAACTGAGCCATCTAGATGACTGTCAGGGGCACTGCAGCTAGTTTCAGGCAACAATGAACTACGACTCGATCCTGGTAACAAATTCAAAGTTATAAGAAGATTAAAATTATAGACGAATATTGTGCGCACTAAGATTTAATATATGAAGCAGTCAGGAAAAGTAAAATGATTGCAGTTTCGTTTTAGCGAGCTTAACTGTAAGGAAACCGACGAATTAAAATCGTGATTTTCACTCAGGCTCCAGCTCACTGGCCGAGATCGAGTAAAACAAACTCACCATTTTCTTGCTGCAACAGTCTCAAGGCTGAAAGGTGTCTTTCCTGAGTCACGTAGTGCACAGGCTTTCCACGGCATTCTTCACAAGGGCAGTGAACATGGACAGACTTTCTTTCTGAGCAAAAACACAACGAAGAAGCTTCGAGTGCATCCGCCATCTTTTTCTTTCAATGAGCAATCAGTGTCTCAGGTCAGCGTCCATATGTGTGGCAGAAGGCCCTATCAGCCAATCAGATACGAGCTATTGTGTAATTAACCAATCAAGTCGACGCGACTTGATATAAAACCTACGTGTTGCATGTTTCCCGCCTCTTCCAGCGCAGATTTTCTTGTGTGCGTGATGGCTTCTTGTTCTGCGAAAGGAAAAGTCTTTCGTGCTTCGCTGCCGGACTGTTCAGAGGACGAAAACGACCGTGAGGTTGTGAGAATCTTGGATAAATCTCCTCCAAAAAGAAGCGTGCGTGAAGCTGAAATAACTGATCATGATTCAGAAAATGACGATAAAACGAAATACACAAAACGGCGGGAAACGTCGCCTTCAACGCCTACTCGATCTACCAAATCCGCGAACGCCATTGGTAAGTGTTTGTATTTGCACTTTCTAATCTTTTTGTCGCTATTTAGTAGAAATATCAAGGCAAAAGACATGTTTAAGCGTAAGTCAAATTTGTACCGTTGCTGGTTCACGAAGCTTTTCCTTTGAATGCGAAATTAGATTTATCACGTTGAAATAAGCAAACATTTCCGACAGAAAGTCTACAGTGACTTAAGCTTACGTTTCTTACGTCTGTGCATTTGCTGCGGTTTTGCATCGGTCAAATCGCAGTTCAAGGCTGCATTTTTTGACGTTTTTATAGGAACCGCTTTTTACTTGGTTTTACAGAGTGGTCAACTGAACAAGTTGGAAAATGGATTCTTGGCCGTTTTGGTGAGGAGGTGGCACAAAGATTCATCGATGAAGAGATCGATGGACGTGCACTATTACAAAGCAAACGGTTGGACGACGATTCAATTCTTGAAAAGTTAGGAATCACAACTATCGGGAAAAAAGAGAGATTCCAACGAGAGCTTGGTGAACTGAGACCAGCGGTGAATGGTGAGTTGAATATCTGTCCTTGGTCTCCTCAGAAATTTAGCTTATTTGATCCTAACATGTTTCAGAGTTTAGCCAGACCCTTGGGCTCTGTCCACACCAAAACAGGGTTTTGGAAATGCTCTCTGGGTATGATAAATTTGAAAACCCATTAGTGTAGACGGCGAAAACGGAACTTTTTGAAAACACTGCCCTGACATGAATGTGCTCGCATGCTCTACTATGCATTTAAACATTTCTGGGGCCAAGACAGCGTTTCAGTGTGGACAGAAAACATTTTATCCACTTTTGGGGTGAAAATGCCAGATTAGTGTGCACAGGACTTAGGGGTAGTGACAAAATGATTGTGTTATTAATTATTGTTATTAGGAGTTGTTACAAAACTATTATTATTACTGCTCATAAGCCCCTGCAATGCCAGATGGGAACAAAAGCTTCAGACTTTGCTATTTTCTGTTTCTGTAGAAACAATTTTAATTCTTGAATCATGCTAACAACCCTTACTGCATGTGCTCTCTATAGGTGACTCTCCCAGCTCAAAAAAACCTAAAATTGACACATCCAAGTTCAGACACTTAGACAGACTACTGACAAGAGAAGAACGAGAATATCTGAGTTGTAAGGACAAAGGCATTTACAATACAAAGTAAGTATTCTCCCTAGTGATGCAAAATTCTTATGTATACCACCTGGGATAACATTCACTTTGTTGGATATTGTGTTTTGACTAAGAAAGTCATTACAGTTTGCCTCAACAAACCATGAATTCTCCAACTTTTTTGAGATGCCTGCTACTGTTAATTGCAGTCTGCCACTTATAGATTTTTCATCATTTCCATCTCTTTTTTTTTAATTTGCTTTTAATTGTACAAATGTACAAGCAGATCCAGCATTTATGAAAGGGAGGTGGTTGTTAGCAAGGCTGGCTAAACATCACACATTATTTTTTTACATCTGTCCAGTTTGCTTATATATTTTTTTTCTATTATTTCTATGAATCTGCCCCTGTTACTTCATACTTTCAACCTCCTCTTTTCTAAGGTAGTGTTTGTTTTTTCCTTCTCTGTAGTGTAAAAAACTTCTAATGAGATAGTATCTGCTCTTTTTTCAGGAAAAAGAAAATAACTAAAGAGGTAGAGAAGAGATGGCCCCCAAAAAATGGATGTAAGCTTCCCAATTATAGAATCAAAACTGATGCCGAGGTTGTTGATGAGTTTGTTAACAAACTTGCAGAAGACAAGGCCGTTCTCTTTCCAGAATTTGGTCTAAAGAAAGGAGCCATCCTGGAAGTTGTACTTAAGAAATTTCGGGAACAGAGAAGGCAACAAAAAGACACAATTAGCCTGGCTACCCACGATGACTCCGCAACAGAAACTCCATCTACTGAGAGTGCATCAGAGTCATCATCATCATCCAGTAGTCCACCTTCGTCTCAATTACATCGGGTAAAGAAATACAACCTTTATTTTCATGAAGGTGAGTTGCTGCTAGGATTGGCCATTTCAGCACAATTTTAGGCAACATGTATTTTATTATAATGTTACTATTAATGTTACCATTGGCTAGAGGCTAATTTGCATGCTACAATTTATCGGTCTCACTTGTCAACAAAACAAATGGACAAATTGTTGCAAGTAAATCGGCCTACAACAAATCGTAGTGTGTAACCACTTTAAGCTATTGAATACACAACAAATAAAATTATTGTTTGGCTAAATTTCCTTTAATTAATTGCCAGTCCTTATATCTTTATTAATAAATAGTTGGGAGATTGTTATTACAGATAAATCCTGCCAGCTAGAACCCTGAAAGGAAACAAAAAACCGCTTCGGTTAGCCAAAAGTAAATCACTGAAAAAAGCATTCAAGCTTACTAAATTTGAGTGTGAGATAGTAGGTTGTTGGAGATACATGTAACACTGAACTCTAACACTAAATAGAGTTTAGTGTTACATGGAATCTTAATTATTCCGGCTCAGAATCTGGATGGTGTGGTTCCAGAAACATATGTATGCCCCCCATGGAGGGGCTGCAGAATAATTAAGCCATGTTTTTCTTATGTCCCCGGTCTGGAAGTTTATAACTTACAGGCATGTTGGTATAATTTTAAGATTCAGCAGGCCTTGCTTGTGCAGCTATTTAAGTCTCTATTTATGTATTTCATTCTGATGTATTTTTTTCTTCTTCATAGACATGACCCAGAGTTCAGCGGATTTGATTTTAATGGTATTTCTCGGGAAGCTCTCCTTAAAGGATGTAAAAATGGATAATCTGCATAAATTAAGGAAATTATTTCAGTTGGGGCTCCTAAGAGGAAAAGACAAAGCAACACACATAAGAGCAATTGCAAGTGCACTGTACAGTGAAGGGTACATTTCAATACCTGAAGAGTCTAACCTCGCATCACTGGCACGAAGTGACATCAAAGTTATTAAGTCGCTGGATGGAGATGGTGAAGACAAGAATTAGCGAGACTCATGGGCATGGCTTGACAATTCACGTTGTGTTGTATTACAAATGAATTATCTTTGTATCTGGTGGACACAATATAGCACCAGTTATGTGTTATCTAGCTATGTTGTCATACCCGAAGAGTCTAACTTCGCATCACTGGCACGAAGTGACATCAAAGCTATTAAGTCGCTTGATGTAGATGGTGAGACTGACATGGCAATGGCTTGACAATTCACGTTGTGTTGTATTACGAGTGAATTCCCTTGAGTTTCATTAAGTACGGGCTACAGTTATCTTTGTATCTGTTGGATACAGTTTGGCACTAATGATATGTGTTATCTAGCTACGTTGTCAAGTCATGATATGCAATGTAGAGGTAGAAAACAATTGTGCAAGACTGGACATGGACTTTGCTTGACAATTCATGTTCTTATATTGTAAATTCTCTTTACAATGAGCTACAGTGCAGAATTTGGTACATTGTTTCTGCATGTGGTTAAGCACTTATGCAATCCGTGTTGCCCCTGATGTTTATTTATGTGCATCTGTTTTCTTGTACCAGTAGATATTGTTAGTTGACAATATTGTTTGTTAATAAAACAGCTGTCAGCTTTTTAAAGTTTATTTAATGTGGATTTATGTTTATTTTTCCATATTGGGGCAGGAATAGTGTCCTGTTTTAGAAACAAGTCAGTTCAGCAACTTAAGCAAATAAGTTGGTGTTGTCCTTCCACTAAATGGAGACAGTAATCAAAAGGACAAAAGCAAAGGAGCTTTTCTGCCTCCACCAAGTTGAAAAACGTTTGGAAACCAATGCGAACAATAGCTACTGTACAAATCCAAGTATGTATTACTTAATATGCATGCTTGGTTTATGTAATTTTCCAGAAAAGGATGCTTGCAATTCCAAGTCTGGAAAAATCCTGTAAACCAAGTTTGGAAGGTTAGAAAACCAACTATGTGTTGTCACTCATTTCCCAATATAGGTTTTTCGTTATTCCAAACTGGGAAAATCTTTTGAATCCAAATCTGGTTATATCAAAATCCAAGTCTGTACTATGATTGAAATACATGTTTGGGTTTTCACTTTCTACATTAGGTTATTTGCAAATCCAGATGTGGAAAATGATTAGAATCCAAGTTTGGGAAAAGGGATATCCCAGCATGCTTATTTTAACTTCTATAATCCATGCTTGGATTTGCAAATTTTCATCAATCATAGTTTTATTCAAACCAGGTTTGGTATCTTTGAAATCCAAACTTGTTTTTGGGCAAAATCCATGTTTGGAAAAATTATACAAAATACATGTTTGGAAAAAAGTTGATTTCCAAACAATTTCCATACAATTTCCACACATAATACCACTTTGGAAATTTGCCAATTTTTCCAGTGATGGCGTCCAAGTAGCCTAGACGTCCTGCGTGCCCAAGCTTCCAATCGTCTTGCATCGTGTCGACAAATTTAAATAGGAGATTAGGAGAACATAAACTAAATTATAAAGTCGACGATGTCAAAAGTGAGCTCCTCTTCGTCTTCGCAACAGAATTTCAGAAATTTCAAACACTTGCTGACAATTTGTTGCGCTTGGCGATCGCTTTTACAGCCGCCGCCACTGCCGGTTAGCCAGGATAAAAAATCTCGAGCAATATCGCTTGACATGTCAAAAGACGCAACTGTCCTGATTTGACGTCGAGTCTTCTGATCGGCGTCGGCTTCATTTTCGTTGCCTAAACACGCTGCTTCAATCTGAGTGCTGTTTGGCTTTTCGTCGAAATGAAAATACCAGCGGTGTTTGTTCTTTACGTGTTTTCTGCAGCCTCTTTGCGTGGTAAATCCATCGTGATTGCAGGTTTGAAGTGGACAGTGAAAAAGGCCATCAGAATCATCTTCTTCTAAGTGAAGCCTCTTTGGTTTGGGCGATGCGTTTGCTAACTTTGACCAGTCGATCTCGTCTTCTCGTTTGTTCATCTCTAGCACCAAACTTAGCTGGGAGATTTGAAAGTTTTGTCGGCTCTCGCGCGGTTACTACATATATTAGCCGACTTGTTTATCCCTCTCAAGAGACATTATTCGATGTTTGGCTAAAAAAGCTTGTTCCTTGTCGCATTATCTCTTGCATGTTCCATTGTTCGCACAACGCAATTAAACAAATTTGTTTTAGGGCCGACACATAACCAAACGGAACAAAAGGACAATTCCGAACTTGCACGGACCTGCATGCCCTAATAACGTGATTAAGCATGTTGTAGGCAAGCCAGAGTGACAAAGAAGTGGTTCGTTAGAATGGAAGACTAACATCGTGAGCGCGAGTTCGTGATTGCTAACGCTAAATCGCATCCATCGTTCCCATTACTTAAAGCGGTTAAAACAAAATGGAACGCCAGTTCCTGTTCGATTAAAAGCGGAGCTTATTGTGGTTTAAAAACGGAACAACAGTTCCTATTCAGTTGAAATAGGAACAGTTTGATTAGGAACAAACGTGTTCCTTTGTGACACTAATAGGAACCTTTTAAACAAAATGGGAACGACAAGCAGTCAATTAGGAACAACACGTTCCTCATTGCGCATCAGAGAAGGCTTAATCGGAACAACTGGTCCTCATTGTCGAGGTCGAGTTAACAGGAACAAAGTGTTCCTTATTGGGTTAAGTGGGCAGTCAAATTAGGAACATTTGTTCTCCTTTCTCTCAAAAGGGAACAGATAGAAAAATCGGAACAACCCAAAAAGGACCTTTTGTTCCTAAGCAGATGATAACAGAACCAGTTGTTCCTTTTCACCTCAATAAATAGGAACTTCGTGTTCCTAAGTACTTCAAATAGGAACCAGTTGTTCCTTTTCACTTACATTAATAGGAACTTTGTGTTCCCAAGTACTACAAAGGGAACCAGTTGTTCCTTTTTTACCTCAATAAATAGGAACTTCGCGTTCCCAAGTAGTACAAATAGGAACCATTTGTTCCTTTTCACCTGAGTAAATAGCAACACGAAGTTCCTATGTACTACAAATAGGAACCAGTTGTTCCTTTTCACCTCAATAAATAGGAACTTCGCGTTCCCAAGTAATACAAATAGGAACCAGTTGTTCCTTTTCAACTCAATAAATAGGAACTTCGCGTTCCCAAGTAATACAAATAGGAACCAGTTGTTCCTTTTCAACTCAATAAATAGGAACTTCGCGTTCCCAAGTAATACAAATAGGAACCATTTGTTCCTTTTCACCTGAGTAAATAGGAACACGAAGTTCCTATGTACTACAAATAGGAACCAATTGTTCCTTTTCACCTACATAAATAGGAACTTTGTGTTCCCAAGTACTACAAAGGGAACCAGTTGTTCCTTTTTTACCTCACTGAATAAATAGGAACTTCGCGTTCCCAAGTAGTACAAATAGGAACCATTTGTTCCTTTTCACCTGAGTAAATAGGAACACGAAGTTCCTATGTACTACAAATAGGAACCAGTTGTTCCTTTTCACCTCAATAAATAGGAATTTCGCGTTCCCAAGTAATACAAATAGGAACCAGTTGTTCCTTTTTAACTCAATAAATAGGAACTTCGCGTTCCCAAGTAATACAAATAGGAACCATTTGTTCCTTTTCACCTGAGTAAATAGGAACACGAAGTTCCTATGTACTACAAATAGGAACCAATTGTTCCTTTTCACCTACATAAATAGGAACTTTGTGTTCCCAAGTACTACAAAGGGAACCAGTTGTTCCTTTTTTACCTCACTGAATAAATAGGAACTTCGCGTTCCCAAGTAGTACAAATAGGAACCATTTGTTCCTTTTCACCTGAGTAAATAGGAACACGAAGTTCCTATGTACTACAAATAGGAACCAGTTGTTCCTTTTCACCTCAATAAATAGGAACTTCGCGTTCCCAAGTAATACAAATAGGAACCAGTTGTTTCTTTTCAACTCAATAAATAGGAACTTCGCGTTCCCAAGTAATACAAATAGGAACCATTTGTTCCTTTTCACCTGAGTAAATAGGAACACGAAGTTCCTATGTACTACAAATAGGAACCAATTGTTCCTTTTCACCTACATAAATAGGAACTTTGTGTTCCCAAGTACTACAAATAGGAACCAGTTGTTCCTTTTTAACTAGATAAATAGGAACTTGGTGTTCCCAAGTACTACAAATAGGAACCTTTTGTTCCTTTTCATTAATATAAATAGGAACTTCGTGTTCCCAAGTAACACAAAGGGAACCTTTTGTTCCTTTTCACCTCAATAAATAGGAACTTCGTGTTCCTAAGTACTACAAATAGGAACCAGTTGTTCCTTTTCACCTCAATAAATAGGACCTTCGCGTTCCCAAGTAATACAAATGGGAACCATTTGTTCCATTTCACCTGAGTAAATAGGAACACGAAGTTCCTATGTACTACAAATAGGAGCCAGTTGTTCCTTTTCACCTGAGTAAATAGGAACTTCGTGTTCCCAAGTACAACAAAAGGAACAATTTGTTCCGAATTTGCTGATATTTGTTCCTTTAACGGATTTGCGAAGGAACAAAAGTTCCTTTTTGTACATATTTAATTTGTTCCTAAAGCAATTAAAGGAACAAAAAGCAAAAACTCGCGGAACACTTGATTTTTGAAAAACCCATCATATTTTGAGTCGAATCACTTAAAATCCTAAGTTGAAAATGTTTTAATATGAAGAGTAGCCCAATAAGACCTTGCACAAAATACCAAGTTAAAACTTTGTGTTTAAAGCCAAAATTTTTGCTATCATTACTTTTGGGGAATGTATATGATTATGGCACTGGTGCTGGTGTGTTATTTCCTCGCGAAGCGAGGTTTATAAATTTGTCGCGCGCGTGGGGATCACGCGTGGATCGCTGGAGGGCAAGCGAAATGGAATCTCGGGTCGCATTTATATATATATATATATATATATATATATATATATAATACGCGTTGGTGTCCTGCAGTTGCCTAGCAACAAAACCGCGCCAAAGCTCCAATTGACGTCATCCAATGTGACGTCGATGCCTATAAAAGGAATCTCGATCACTGACAATGTCGCACTCTCAGGTTTATTCATGGCGCTGTTTATTCTTCGTCTGTAAAAAAAGTTTACTGACGGTGAAAACACGACCAATTTCTGATGCAAATGAGAGAGAATAGCGAACACAACAACGCTGGATTCAACAAGTGGCTGGAAATCCTCGCCCGAGAATTTTACCACCGAAACTCCGCTGGATGGGGCGAGAACGGCGACTTGAAATTCAGCGCGAGAAACGAAGAAGAAGAAGGACTAAGAAGACCACGGGCAAAGAAAACATCGTGCATCGATTACAAAGACTTCGAACAGCCCAGGCATACCGATATAGTAATGAGAATGAACAGGAACGAAATCAGCGATTACAAACGCTTCGAGAAAATTCCGCCATGAGAAAACTGAACGAAACCGATCAGGAGAGGCAACACCGAAGTTGTTGAACAAAATTATTTTGTTAGCTAGACGCAACGAGCGGCAGCAAGAATTACAAGATCAGCAAAAATACTCGTGACGAATATCTTTCAAACGGATGGAGAACAGCCAATCAGCCTTTGCACCAGCAACATGACAATGGGTTCAGATTGAGATGGCCAAATTTCACGGTACTATGAACAGTTTACAACTGATCGAAATTGTCTTTACATGTTAGAAAACTTAGCCTATAAAACAACTAGGTTAAACTCTCCCAATGTTTGAATGCCTATTAAAGATGTAAGCGAGATAAGGGAAATCCTTAAGACTTAATTATACTCCCAAGAAAATGATATGGATCCGGGTGCTATACCATTAGAACTTCTTTAGGCTTGACTGATATCGAGGATACTGTAGATTGATGTTTATTGATATGCATCACGATCCTCAGATACTTTTGCTTGCTTTTCAGACATCAATATACATTAGCATAACATTTATATCTGGGCACCCTTTCAGCTTGCATGGTCTTGACACATACTTTCTCTTTGAAGTATGACCAAACCTATAGATCACACAGGTGGAAATTATTTCACAAATATACAACATTTACATGATGTTAGCATTATTTGTGAATGACCAGTGAGTGAAATATACATTGCATGTCTTGAGTTTATGGCATTTCTTTGTAAAATAGTTCAATATATAAGAAATAATATTCAAATTGTTTAGTAAGGAGAATTTCTGTTTACAATTTGATTGAAACATTTTATTTGGAAAAAAGCATTTTTCTGTTAGCAATTACCAGCTAATGTGTAGCAGCTATATAGTTAAACACATAATAATATACATGAAAAAATTACTCGATTCTGATTGGCTAAGAGCAGTGCAGTTCAAGTGTAACACTATTGCAAAACGTGTAACACCAGTGCAAAAAGTGTAACACCAGTGCAAATTACAATTCGAAAAAAAATCTCGTTCAATTTGGGATTAATTTGCACTTGTAAGTTTTTCAAAAAGCTCAAATTGCACTCGCCGAAGCGGGTCGTGCAATTTTGAGCTTTTTGAAAAACTCACTGGTGCAAATTAATCCCAAATTGAACTCGAAACCGTATGATTATCTATACTAATTGTATATATGTATTTGATGTGAAACATCAAAATTACTGCTTGACATTATTAATTATTGGAACCGTCAGATCAGCATCTCAAATCTCCTCAGAATATCACTGTACTGGCAAACACATAGATTATGGGAATAGAGAACCTGATCACTTTCAACATGAGTTGTCAGTGGAAATTAAATAAACGTTCACTGTCGTATGGCTATATGAAAGAGGTTAACTGGTCTTGAAGGCATAACTGCCAGTCTTAACCTACAAATTCTTTTTCCTGGACTCCATAAGTTGCTTTTGGTATTTGCAGAGAATTTGTTGTTACATCTTGAATATAGAGTACTAAAGTGTGACGTCACAAAAACCTAAATTTAAGAAATTATTGGATTTAATTAGGTATTCGGAAAGGGCATGACGAAAAACGCCTGCTTGCCAAAAATCAGCATCCTAGTGAAATTTGGGGATTAGATATTGGCCCCTTTATGCTCCGATGACTCCATACAAACCCTTTTTGTCTTGGTTCATTACATTACTGTTGGAAGAATCTTGTGCTACTTTCTCAACCAATGGAAAATAAAACCAAAAAAAATCATAACTTGCTTGCACACATTTTCCCATGCTTGACACTGGCTACCTGCAATTGCTCCGAGTTCTAATTTGTTAATTGGATTGACTGTGTGTGTTGTGATTGGCTAAAGTAATTACTTTGGTTTGGGTTTTTTCACAATGCTACATTATGGTATGTTGGTATGTTCTGTGTTCTACTATTTTATGTTACTGAAGTCTCATTGCTGCTTTTCGATAAGATTAAATTATTGTAGTTTTTACTGTAACTGTAACACCATTGAGTTGTTAGATTTTGTACAGCATCGCTCTTTAGTCGCAATAAACTCCTGCGATCTCAACCATTCAAGGGAAATAGTGAATTGGGTTAGCAATTATTTGATATCCAGTATATGAAAAAAAACTACAGCAGTATCTAAGGGGAACAGGTTAATTTGGAAGATAGCATTTACAAGCTTCAAAATTGGAATTTGAGACAGCAGGAGTTAGCTGTATTCCTAACGGAACCAACTCTCACCAAATCAAAGTAAACAAAACATCACTGCATATTGTCCTGGACCCAGGTCCACAACAGAACTATACATCCACTTTCCAATTTTACTTCTGACAAAATTAATGAAGAGAGGTGGGGTGGGGGGAAGGAACAGCCTGAGGGTCTTTTGGTACCCAGTCCCATAGCAGTTACGACCAACAGCTCAAAACCCAATACTGACCAGTACCAGTTCCCATTTATTTTATTTAAGGAAGACAGGAGACTGAGTACAAGTTTAGAAGAGACTGGGAACGAGAATGTCTCAACTTCAAATTTCGATGCCATTGTGGCCATGCAACCCAACCTCTCCACTTAAATCAGAAATTCCATCTCTCCCTCCGACGTTGCTAAGATTTTGTGATGCACCCTTCCCCGAGCTTCGCGAGGTTCTGCGAGACACGTATTTCTAGTAATGATTGTAGTCAGTGTTGGGAAAGATGGCAATTATTGTTATAATTGCTATTATTATTGTTTTTATTACAAAGGCGTAATATTATTTTAGTTTGGAAGCCAGTTAAGTAATGATCCGCATTAAATAAGGATAGTTCTGAACGGTAATGCACAATGGAATGTCAACTTTTTTCGTTGTTACAACTAGTGAGCTCATTGGCCTAGACACAAAAACTGCTAAAAAGTTAAGGTTCAAGGTGCATTTTGTCTAAATTTTTTAAGGTTTCAAGTAATTTGAGACCCAATCGCACAACATACAAGTTTTAAAAGATATTGTATTTGGGGAACTTCATCAAAGAAGCAAAATTATTAGCTATTGTCTTCTGCTATTCTGATTGGTTAAGCACGAACATTTCCTAAAATTTAATTGACGCAAATGGATTTTATTTAATTTTATACTGAAATATAATTATGAACCATCAGCCCCTCCAGATGAAACATTTTTTAAAATAATTCAACTCAACTGAGCAACGTAACTCCCACTGTCTTGCTTTGTCTTATTCCACAGCCTTTGAAATGTTCACAAATTCTGTTTTCTAACAATCAGAATCTATGCGCCTCCTACCCCTGCCTTAATAACGGGAAGTGTTATTTGGGATACACTGAAAAAAGGTACTACTGTGAGTGCCCAGCTGGCTACACAGGAGAAAACTGCGAGAAAGGTAAAAGCCATTGCTCGTTATTTACTTTTTGATGAGAGCCCCAACAGACTGTTTACAGGTCTATTAATAGTACTAATATATCCACACAGCGCTTGCTTGATTTTGGGAGTGCCTGACGGAAACAACTCGAGCGACTCCCGTACAACCATTAACAATGTTTTTCTCTAAACAATAAATACAATATATGACCAGTTCTTTCAAAGTTTAACTATGGGTTGGGGAACAATCAACACTGCTTCTAAGGTCACTTTCGCCTACATCCACAAGTAAGCACGTAGGCTTTATGCCATTTAGGCTGGAGAGGTAGCTCACGTTCCGACGTTACAGGTCGCCTTTACCCTTACATCCTTAACTATATCAGTTCAAACAGACTTATAATGGCAGATAGTTTGAGTAACTTACAAAAGGCGACATTCCGGGTCACTTAATACGCCAGTAAACTGAACAGAAATAATAAACGAGACTGACAATGAATTGAACGCGGTTGGTTCTGAGGCTAAGAGACTCTGGGAACGAGGTTAATCACTAGGTTTGCATAATATTACCGACAGGTTTTTGGACCCACAACCAACTCTCTTTAATATGATTGGTGACGACAAAAGCGTCATTAACCAAGCACGTAATAGTATCGTTCCTGTTATAAACATATCCTGATTAACTTTGCCGCTTTTTAAGACATTGACGAGTGTTCTGCAGCACACATGTGCGACATCAATGCAGTGTGTAATAACACCCATGGATCCTACAATTGCATGTGTAAGGAGGGATATTATGGGGACGGACGAACTTGTACAGGTAATTCTTTATAAGGGCAGTGACAGGAAAGTCGTGCATTTTTTAGTCAAAAGTGCACTAAATTCTTGACTAAGTACCAGCGCCCTGCTAAGTACCTTTGTTTAGACGTGAAATGCTCTAAAAACGCCAAGATGTGATGAGTCTTAGTAATATTTTTATCCCATCCTGGTCACCTGCAGCTATAACAATGGTTACGTTTAGAACACTACTATAGTGAGTTGTTGGCACAATTCGGTAATAGATCATTGCTATTAGGTTTCTATTTATACAAATGTTTATTGGCTTTTGTAAGTGATGCTTAAAATGTTGATCTTTCCTCTTCAATAGAGTTACTTTCTACTTTTGCACGTCTCGCTATTTTGCACGACTCGCTATTGGTAACACTTTACTATTTCGAAAAAACCGCTGAAGTTCTGGCAGAGATTGCTGACGACTTACTGCTGCCGCTATCAGGGATCCTCTCACCTTAATATTTTTTTCTGTTTTTAATAAGTTTGACTCGTTGAATTTGAAACAACCGTTACGGATCCTCAAATAACTTACATGTGGCCGCATAATTTGTTATTTATCGATATCGCGGTTTTCTACCAATTATTGGTAAATGTCTGCCATTAATGACTGTCTTTGGTCTTTTGATGGCCAAATTAATTATGCATGGATGTGCTTTACAGAGGTAAATGCGTGTATATTCAAGCAAAAGCTATAACGTACAATAAAAGATTCACTGAAGATGTCTTTTAAAACAGATGGAAATAAACTTTTTTATATATATATTTTGCAGCTATCTTGGGCTACTTTTCCTGGAAGCCAGGACAGTCATGTTCGGAGATCAAGACGATCGAGGGCGAACGAGCGGTCAGCGCTAAATACTGGCTGAATAAAACAGCTGTCTTATTCCAGGTTAGGTTTAATTACGATTGGGTGTCTTTTGTGACTATTACGAACAAGTCCATTTTTGTTCAAAATTTTTGTCCAGTAATCTTTTGCCCGTTAAAACAATTTTTGAAAAACAAGGCACATTTTTGATAGTATTGACTATACCTGCTTTTAGACCTAAGTCATAAATGGCGGTCGATTAGATTTTATATTCATGCTTATCGGTCGTACTAGCCTCGTTAGCATGTTAACAATTAAAAAGAATTTTTACTCTAAATCGAGACCAGTAGGTTTAATTAACGTAGATACAAAATAATAATAAATCGGCCGCCATTATGAGTCACATAGTCATCATTTGGCTGTGTCACCGCGCGATACGGTTCCATTCTAAAGCCCACATTTCACCCTCGCTCACCACAGAGTCCCAGAAGCTCAGTGGTAGAGCATCCGGCTAGATCATGGAGGGTCGTGGGTTCAAATCCCATCTGGAACTCGGATTTTTTTCCGAGTTTGATGCTATTTCTCTTATGTTTGATTCTTAATTACTCACTTTGGAGGTTCATTATGAATAAGGTCGAAATTCGCACCAATCTCACTGATCGAGGAGTTCAAGGACTCTGTAAACGAGATTGGTTAGGGACTTTTTCACAACTTTCAGCTTTATGATAATGATACTTTTTTGTATCAGACATATTGCCACATGGAATCAGCTGCTCAGGTTTGGACTCTGATTGCTCGGTTCTCGCAAGCTGACGCCGAAAACTGGATGGAGGACAGCGGTTACTGGTGGTATGACAACAATGGTACTGTGGAAGAAATTGATCCATCCAGCAACACTGACATGATCTCTCCAGCATTTTGGCTGATCAACGGCAACGAGTTTAAGATCACACGCAGTGATGACCCTCAATATACCGCTCTGTTGCAGACCACAGGTGACTGTATGGATGGACAGACGTTCAGATCCAAAATCACAAGCTATGGTGACTTTAGGAATGGCGCCAATTGGGGTAACATATGTAACAACGGGTGTCTGGGGAATTGCACTGTCCAATATGGCGGACAATACGAAACCACTAAAGGATTCATTAGAGCGAAGTGTAATGGGACCATTCTGAGCGCAGATAAGATTGGCTTTTGGTGCGACAGAGGTACATGGTATGCGTCCGTGATGATGATTGGTGGCAGTGGAACAGGTGTGTGTGGTCGCGTCTTTCATGGTATTGGAGTTACCACAGCTAAAATACCTTCCTTTTTTGTTGAAAGCGGTAGACTAGAAGCCGACTTTGGGGATAGCCCATACTTTGCCGGCACCACTAACAAGTACTCGTTAAACTTGTGGATTCGTTAGTGCAACCTATGTAGCCCCAATGTTCGAAGTTGAAGTGTGCACGCAATGTGCTGGCCAATAGCCTTTCACCCATAGAGGATAAAGGATTAAAATACATTATAAACGAACTGTTTGCTTAAGTTTCCAAATTAATAACAACAGCAGCACAGGAAGATTAGGGAAGTACTACTTAATGACAGACTCGAGGGACAGAGATTAACAAATTTAGAACTACTTTGTACGAGAGGTACACTATATATTTTTTGTATAAATCTACTAGCGTTCTATCACGAATGCTGTTATCTTATTGGCTACGCTACTCACTGTCTATTCTGTTGTAGAAAGTGAGTAGAGTAAGTAACCTAATGGCGGCCGGCCCCTTCTTCTCGTTTTCGAATTGAGTGTCTGTGAAGAGTAAGTTGTTAAGTTTTGAACGTCAAGTAGATTTCTAGAAAAACAATTAGATTATTCGCTCTTGATTTCTATCATATGATAGTTGATTCGGGCTTCGCCCTCATCAACTATCACGCTATAGAAATCTCGAGCTCATAATGTAATTGTTTGGAAATCAAAATTTCAAAAAAATACACAGATATCTTTGCGCAAGGCGACGCGAGTGAAGTTAGAACTATAAAATCCAAGGCTTTCACTGCACGAAATATTGGATTTGCTATACCTTTGACTTTCATCAAAGGTGTGGTCAAATGTGGCATCGACTTTGACATCACCTTTGACGCGCGTCAAAGGTGATGTCAAATGTATAACGGCTTTGCATATACCTTTGAGATGGGACAAAGGCGAAGTCAAATACGACAACGTGTTTGACTTCACCTTTGACGTGCGCCAAAAGTGAAGTCAAAGATATGACAGCTTTGATATTCTTTTGATACCTGTCAAAGGCGAGGTCAAATGTGGAAACAACTTTGACTTCGCCTTTGACGCGCGTCACAGGTGATGCCAAATATATAACGGCTTTGCATATACCTTTGAGACGGGACAAAGGCGAGGTGAAATACGACGACGTGTTTGACGTCACCTTTGACGCGCGTTAAAGGTGAAGTCAAAGATATGACAGCTTTGATATTCTTTTGGCCCCTTGTCAAAGGCGAGGTCAAATATGTAAATAACTTTGACTTCGCCTTTGACACGCGTCAAAGGTACAGTCAAAGATATGACGGCTTTGGTATTCGTTTCTTTTGACATTTGTGAAATGTGAGGTCAAATATACTAAGAACTTTGACTTCACCTGTGACGGGCTTCAAAGATGAAGTGAAAGATATGACGGCTTTGCTTTTGTTTTGAACATCTTGTCACGTTTACTTACGATTAACTGACCAAAATGGCCGTCCCGAGCGGCCGGACGATAGACTGGAGCCGAGGCAGCCAGTTTCCCGCGCTTTCCGCCGGTTTCCATTTCTCTTTGACCAATCACAACCAAGATACATCTGACGCGTACAGAGTGAGTCGAAGAGAAAAAAATATTCTGATTTTCCTGCGTTCAGAAGATCGTTTGGATAATAATCTTTCCACCTTTCTTTGACCCAAACTTCACTTAAGATTAAAAGGTAAGTCTCTTTTTGACATTTAAAAAATTAAATTAAGCCTTAAATGAGATCTAAGAGTTCTCAAGCGTTCCAACACGGATATTTGCTTTCTCAGACTTCTATTAAACTTGCCGGTAAACAAACAGAATGAACTTTATTTATTTCCAGCTAATCCTTTTTGTATATAAAATGTTAGCTTTTGATGCTTGTTTATGAAATACAAGGTCACCAAACGAGGCTATTTAGTGAACTACAAGAATTTGGTTTTATCGACTGAGTCGATAAGGTAAATTAGCCACCGTAAAAAGATTCGAGAAAGCTGACGTTTCGAGCGCTAGTTTTCTCGAATCTTTTTACGGTGGCTAATTTACCTCATCGACTCAGTCGATAAAACCAAATTCTTGTGCTTCACCCCCACCGACGCAGCACCACAGTTTCTCTAGAAACTAACCCCATTTATTTAGTGAACTGTTTATATTAATGACAAACCCTGGATATCCGTTTTATTCATCATTAATTTTATCTGTCATTTGCAACTGAAAATGGCGGAATACCAGTTTGTAGAAAACCGAATTGTTTGTTCATAATACTTAAGCTTAAAATTGCACTTCAACATCGCATATTTCATTTGTGATACACAATCTTGCTACAGGGAATGTTGAAGTTTTTGCTGCATAGAACATTGAGCTCCATGTTTAAAAACTAATTCATATGTTTTGGGTACATCACATTGAACTTGATAGAGTCTAAAAAATGGTCGCGGGCAACATGCTTACAATTTACAATTTACAACCTACAATTTTTTTCTTTACAAGTGGTGAGTTCTTCTGTTCTACTTTTAGTTTTACATTTGGGTGAAATTAATATTAATTTCTAACAAAGATACATTTTACTGTTCCAACAGTATAAACTAATAATATTTTCAGATCAGATGCCCAATAAAGACAGTTTATTAAAAAGTCATGTAATTATATTATTTGATTTTCCAGCAACCTCCCATTAAATTGGACCCTGTGCTTTCAGTGTTTCAAATCTTGGTTTTTCTTTTTGCAAGCACAATTTTATAATTGCCTTAGTATGTTTATTTGAAAGTAATTAATTTTATGTGTAAACAGGCATGAAAATTTGAAGATCAAAGATGTCTTGCTGGGCTGTTTCCAAGTCAGCTTGCCGTTGGCAGCTACACGTGTCTGGTTATTCAATCAAAGAATGCGATGATCAGAAGACCAACGAAGTAAATATTTCTCTATAACTTTCAAGTGTGTAAAGAGCCACTGAACAGATCATGCTTAAACTTAAGACACTTTTCAGGTTCCATTAGAACGAGTGAACATATTAGCCACCCTTTCGGTCCCAAGAATGCTTGATTATTTTTAAAGCAGCAGAAAAAATCAGTTAATTTATTAATACTTAAAAAATTAAAATTAATGAAAAATGATTAAAACAAATATACAGGTAAAGGAAATGATGTAAGTTAAGAGAATCGCTTGTCATACTTCCACATTCAAAAAATAATTCAAGCTTCAAGAAATGAATGGATGTACAGTATCGCATCGAGCATACGTAAACAATCATGTGAAAACACGACCTTTATATTTTGGTATAAAACTTGCCATGATTGTTCAAACAAATGTGTGACTTAGCCTGTTCATAATCTGAGAACTTTAATTTGCATTTAAAGTGATCACGGGGGGGGGGGGGGGGGGGGGGGGGTACTCCCATATATGAGCTATATAGGTATGTGCCGCTGTGAAGGGTATGATTTTCAGGCAGTTTAGTCTGGGATAGGGTATAGTAATCAGAGGTTTTTGGTCTAGAATAGGGTATCATTTTCCGTGAAACTGACCAGTTGCGTGAAGAATTTAGTCTAGACAAGGTTTTACTGGCAAATGGCATTTATAAATCGGTACGGCGGGCCGTTTACGGCATTTTTACTGACCCCTGGCATCTTAGACTATGATTGTGAACGAGTTTCTGGAAAATAGCGAGTCTGGAATAGGTCTAGGATAGGGTAGGGTTTTTCGGTGTTTAGTCTAGAATAGGGTTGCAAAATTCAGCTAAAATGGTCTAGTATAGGTTAAGGGTCTCAGAGTCCCAGCGGCACATCCCCGCCCAAAAATTGCCGGGAGTGATCATAACTTAAGTTTGAAAGAAAAGACAAAAAGGCGGCTGTAAATGCATGGATAACATTTTCAGGGCACCAACAACTTCTACTGACATTGCAATTAAAATGCATGCCTGTTTGCCGAACTCATTTCTGATCTAGAGTCAGGTGAGATTAGGTTCACCTAATGCATAAATTATGTTACAGTCACACCACACTTGAAACCTACTTCACAGTCATGTTTTCATATCACATATGGTCTTGAAAAGATGCAACAAACAGTATATTGTCTTTTCTTCAACTTTATAACAAACTAACTATAATGCATGTGTAATTTTGTAATGATAACAAGTGGGCAGATGACAAAATGTGTTGTCGTCTCAGTGAAATTCATCTCCTGTACAAAATTCTTGTCATGGAAAACATTATTTCATTTCCGCACCTGAAATATGATCTTATGTATTGATTTCGTGAAAGCCGAAATTTGACACTGAAAATCCACAAAAAAAATACTTGAATTTTACCATAAACGTTCATATAATAGTTAATTAATTTTTAAACTTTTTAAACATAGCTGTGGCTCATAACTTGTTATATGTATGACTGATATACATGGCAGTACAGTTAATTGGCAGGGATGAGTTATTGTTGGCTTTCGATTGCCGTCAGCAACCATGTAGCAATTAAGGAGGCTCGTACCCATTTCTCAAGTCCACACCCTTTCAATTTTAATGGGCCATATCTTTTGTTGTTGCGCATAAAAAGACAAGCCACTTTGCATGCAAACACACAATACACTGAACTTTATGTGAGTATAGGATTTGTTTACATCGGTGCTTCCATGGCAACAGAATGGTGATCCTCCGAAATTCACAAAATGCGGAGTTTCTCTAGATCGAGAGAATTTTTTGTAAAACCCGCTACTGGACTAATTGATTAGACCATGGGCTTCAACTGGACAAAGTTTAAAAGAAATGTATGAGAGCGTTTTTGAAATTTTGGGGGATGAAGTTTTGGGGATTGTAAATACAGTGAAAAACATACTATCGACCTTATTGGCTAATTAATTATCTAAAGAAAACGATGCGCGATGGGAATGCAGTTTCGTCTCAAAATAGTTTGACTCCATTTGAAATAGTGTGGGAAAAGGTGAGGGGGTTGCTTTGGCCGATTGCGAGAAAGAAGGATTTGATTAGCGTACGTTCAGCTGCTCATTGTTGCCATTTTTGTATGTAATTTGGTCTATGCCTACAAATGTGATGATAATTTGGAAACAGCGAGATAATTTTTTTTTTAATTGACAATCTGGAAATTAATTATCAATTTATATGGCCTGCAAGTTTCAAGGGCATTGAAGACATGCAAGGCAATAAAATAGGGCCCCCAATGTACCAATTTACTCCTGCAGATTTTGAGTTTACAAGTGAGAGTCCTCATTATTCACGAGTATTGTCTTAAAGTTTCATATGCACGTGCAAAACTTTAGCAAAAAAATTTATTTGCATCGAACAGAACGCTCGATTGCTTTCCGAAGAATTTTCCGAAACATGCTAATAACTGGCTTGCGTTACGAATAGCAATGACAACAGTACTGATGAAGACAACGTCGGAAACGTCACGTTTAATTTCATCAAGTGGGATGCAGAAATAACACGCTTTGGCAATGGTTTATGATTGTCTCACTCTGGTTATTTGTTGCAATCGGCGTAGCATCTGTTACTTATTTAGATATAATATAGCGCAAAGCAAAATTCTCAACTAAAATATAAAATTGTCACACTGTTCTTGCGTGGGACATAAGAAGCACTGTTTCTGTATTTCGTTTATAAATTTGCAAATTGGAATATGTTCTTCTTGTCCTGCAATTTTACAGAGACCCTAGGTATGGCTGCATTACAGCGTAATTGCGCGACATCGAGTGCGTAATGTTATCATAATTCTCAAGCCAGTTATTAGCATGTTACGGAAAATTCTTCGGAAAGCAATCGAGCGTTCTGTTCGATGCAAATAAACTTTTTGCTAAAGTTTTGCACGTGCATATGAAACTTGAAAACAATACTCGTGAATAATGAGGACGCTCACTTGTAAACACAAAGTCTGCATGAAAACATTGGTACATTGGAGGCCCTATTTTATTGCCTTGCATGTCTTCAATTCCCTTGAAACTAGCAGGCCATATAAACTGATGACTAATCTCGAGGTTGTCAATTTAAAAAAAAACTATCTCACGGTTTCCAAATTATCATCACATTCGTAGGCATAGACCAAATTACATACAAAAACGGCAACAAGAGCAGCTGAACGTACGCTAATCGAATCCTTCTTTCTCGCAATCGGGCAAAGCAACCCCTTCACTTTTTCACACACCAATTAAAATGGAATCAAACTACTATGAGATGAAACTGCATTCCCATCGCGCATTGTTTTCTTTAGATATTTGCCAATTATGTCGATAGTATGTTTTTCACTGTATTTACAATCTCCAAAACTTCATCCCCCAAAATTTCAAAAACGCTCTCATACATTTCTTTTAAACTTTGTCCAGTTGAAGCCCATGGTCTAATCAATTGGTCCACTAGCGGGTTTTACAAAAATTCTCTCGATCTAGAGAAACTCCGCAACTTGTGAATTTCGGAGGATCACCATTCTGTTGCCATGGAAGCACCGATGTAAACAAATCCTATACTCCCATAAAGTTCAATGTATTGTGTGTTTGCATGCAAAGTGCTTGACCTTTTATGCGCTGCAACAAAAGATATGGCCCATTAAAATTGAAAGGGTGTGGACTTGAGAAATGGGTACGAGCCTCCTTAAAGGATATAATCCTGTTGCAGGCAAGAAATTTGTAATTTCTGTAAAACCCTAAAAATCAGAATCTCTTACAAGAATAATTAACCGAAGTGGAGGTGGGTAGTGGTGGATATTTACCTCGCCGCTTCGCGGCTCGGTAAATATCCACCACTACCCACCTACACTAAGGTGACTAGTTGTTTTAGTATATACTGAAACAGTGAGATAATATAAGGAAAATGATGCTTTTTAACTCATTTATTCCTGTCAACGATTACAATTTTCGCGCGCAAATTGCTGGGAGGTGAATATCACTTGCTATTCTGAGTTTCAGTAGCCAATCAGAGCGCGCCAACAATGCTATCCACTGTTTCAGTATATACTAATAAATATTATTTATCACTTACTTTATATCATTTTTAGGTGCAACTGCCAAAGTCCAAAATAATTCATTCCAATTAATCTTTCGTGAAATCCTTGAATTAAGTCTTTAAGGTAGTTCTCTCCTAGGCTCCAACCGGCATACTTCAAAGAGCTCAAAAGCTAGTTTTCCCTCTTTGCAGTTAAACGATTTTCACACACATGTTGACCAAATGATTGAAGTTTGAAATAGTGGGTGTGGCTTGGTACTCGCCATTAGTATGCTCATGTTATGAGGAAATCCCGATAAACAGTTTTTAGAGCTGCTCTCTAAAAATGCGCTTATACATAATCTTACTTTAGCTCAATGATACCAGATGTTAGGCTTGGATGAAAGTTTTGGAGGATGCTCTTTTTATGCTAATCAGCGTTTCCATAGCAACGGTAAACAAATATGGCGAAAAACAGTTTTTCCTAATTATCTTTCGATTTTGGGGCTACCCGCGATAAGCGAATAAATTTGCTATAATCTACACAGTATAGCACACTAAATTGGAAAATTTCAAATAAATTAAACTGTTCGATTTTGAATAAATTGCTGAAACATTTTTAACACGTGTTTTTTCATGTTTGAATTAAAAGTGGCTATTACATTCCATAGATCTCACAAATTATCATTAAATTACCAAAGAAAGTTCCTCAGACTTAAATTATTACTCTCTGCAAATAGCTCTGACTAACTCCTCGGCAATAAAGAGATCGAGCTTTTCATTCAAATGCAGTTTTTCTTGACGTTTTCCCTCTTTTTAAACTGCATTTGAATGATAAGCTCGATCTCTTTATTGCCAATGAATTAGTCAGAGCTATTTGCACGGAGTAATAATGTAAGTCTGAGTAAACTTTCTGTGATAATTTAATGATAATTTGTGAGACCTATGAAATGTTTTGACCGCTTATATTTTAAACATGAAAAAACACGTATTAAAATGTTTTAGCGATTCAAAATCAAACAGTTTAATATGTTTGAAATTTTTCCATTTAGTGTGCTACACTGTGTAGATTATAGCGCATATATTCGCTTGTCGCGGGTTGCTCCAAAATCGAAAGATATTTAGGAAAAACTGTTTTTCGCCATATTCGTTTACTGTTGCCATGGAAACGCTGATTAGCATAAAAAGAGCATAATCCAAAACTTTCATCTTAGCCTAACAGCTGATATCAAATTCAGATTCATTGAGCTAAAGTAAGATTATGTATCAGCGCATTCAAAAAGGGAAGTGTGACCCCCCCCCCCCCCCCCCCCAAAAAAAAAAAAAAAAAAAAAAAAAAAAACTACTTGGAGCCACCTTAAGAAAATTATTTTGAAGTTATCTTTTGGTCCCGAATCGCTGATCACACGTGTGAGCGTTAGAAAAAGAGAAATTTCTTAGCCTTGCAGTATAAACAAATAATCCAAGCGGCTCGTGATATTTTGGGACAATTTTAAAATATTACTCGAGGTATTTATCTCCCAATACCCCTTGAAACCATTGTATTACCTTTACTAATTTGCTTCTTATTAGTACTACTGCATGATAATTTTGTGACACATTTGTACACTATTGCAGTTAAGGCCTCATTAATTAATTTTTAATTCAACCATGTATTTTCTGATACTATTTGAAACAGTTTTATGGCACTTTTAATTTAGTACAGAGTGTATTCTGCTTTTGACATCATTAAATTTGAATTTTTAAAACAGTCATCATGGCCTGTATATTTATCATAATGAATATTGCTGACGTAACACCAGTATTTTTTAATGATTTAATTTAAATTTCTAAAAGTGGTCAAGATATTTGACACACTTTTCACACCAATCGTAGACAATGTGATTACGCCTTGGACAAACCTTTGATAGTGGACAAAATAAAAGCGAATTGAATATCACATTTAACTTGCGTCAAATATGTGGTAAAGATGGCCTTTGTCACCTTTACCACTATATAAAGGCGGGATCAAAGATGGCCTTTGACGAGTGTCAAATGTGTGTAAAGCACATGGCAAAGACGATTCACTGTTGACAAGCCTTTGACACAAGTCTCAGACATATTTGACTACATCTTTGATCAGCCTTTGACATGCATCGCAGACGGATTTGACCAAACACCTTTGTTCAACCTTTGACACGCGTCACAGACGGATTTGACCACACGCCTTTGATCTACCTTTGTCACAAATCACAGACGAATTTGACTAAACCTTTGACAAACCTTTGATAATGGACAAAGGTGAATCAAATGTAATCTTTGATGCGCGTCAAAGGTATATGTCAAAGATGTGGTAAAGACGGCCTTTACCACCTTTACCACTATGTCAAAGGCGACATCAAAGATGATCTTTGACGCGCGTCACAGGTGTGGAAAGATGTAGCAAAGGAGGTCTTTGATACGCCTTTGACCACACATTTGATCGTCCGCAAACGCGATTTTTCGTGCAGTGTTTTTTGATTACATGAAATCGCTTTTCAACCTACAGAGTATAATGTAATGAATGAACAAACACAAAAAAGGAGAACAAAATTTTGTTTTGAAACATTTTATTCAAATATCCGTAAGTTTATGTTTAATAGCAAAAAGCATACAATCAGCACATCTAAGAACTCTCTGGCTGAGCATATGGCGAAATTCAAGATATCGATCCGACTGAATTTGACTGGCACGTTTTATAAACATTTTTCCAAAACAAACGAGAACACAAAGAAAAAGTCAATGAAAAATTGATATCAACATAAATTCCCATAGAATTAATTATCTTACTGCTAAGTCCCTCGGCTGCTAGAAAATTCTTTAAAACTCCTCTTTTTCGCGGGTTCTGAAGTTCCTTGAAGCAAGATTTCATTGAACGAAGCTCTTCTTTTTCTGAGTATTCTTTTAAGCTTTTTCCTTCCATTTGGAATATTTTAAATGTGTGTTATTGCAAAATCACGGCCGGTTTGGTCTGCACGTTTAGCTTTAAACAAATACTTCGACGATCTACTAGCTTCAATTTTTCTAAGACAAAATCAGGTAATTTCTACAAAAACGCTTGACTTGTAGAGTTACGCAGCCTCAAATGCGGTCTTGACCACTGTTTGAAAAATGTGAAACCTGTTCTGAGTAGCAAACTGCGAGAACCGTTGTACAGGGGAAAACGATTTTGCAAACCGTTTTCTCTGCTAAACACAACGAAAGTGTTTACTGTGGCTGACGTAACATCGGCCGTGTAGCCACACGGAAAACAAAGCCTCGCTTTGGTTTCAAAGTTGTTAAGATCCCTGATTTTGTGTGATGTCATACGCGCATGTTTTGCAACGTCATACGCGCCCGCGTGCTAGCCCTGTGCGACGTAGGTACGTACGTTGTTCGCGCCCGCGAAACGTTCCGCTAGCTATGACCACGATAAATGACGGGCATAGGTTCTGCGAGTATGGAGCTCCTCTAGTGGGCTTTTGGCTCGCGAGGGCTCCGCTATAAATATATATGTATGTTTATTTGCTTTTGTTTTCGTTATGTATTATGTAAATTAAAGAATAGTAAGTATCGTATTGTAGTTTGGCAGTTTATTACGAGAAGCGTACTGTAAGTTGCTTTAAACAGACACTGTTCGACCTGTTCCGCCGAAATAACAAAATTTCGCTTACCTCATTACCATGTTATATCGCCAAAAGCCCCTAAATATACAACAATTGGGCGAAACGATTCTAAAAAAACAGGAGCAGTAGTTTGAAGATAAAGTGCAGCATTGCAAGGATGAAAGTGGATTACAGTTTAGTTATTTTTTTTTAGTTCTTCAGATTTAATTTCGTGAAAGGCGGTCAAGAAATCAAATTTGTCATTCTTGTGGAATTTTGACATTTTTAATCCATTTTTTATTTTTATTTCTTTAATTGTTTTTGACCCTTAGGTCGAATTTTTGTCTTCATATTTGAACTAATAAAGTACATGCTTAATAATGATTTCAAATCAATGCGCACTGATGCATTCCTCTGTGATTTATACATTTCGTTGAGATCTGCTGTGCATCTTTTATTATCTGTATTCGAGCATGATTGTACCTTATCACTCCCCTTAAAACTTTCAGATTCCCTTAAGGTTCTTTCTAGGATTATTTTGAGCAATAAATGCCCTTTTGCGATTTAAAACGTTTTACAGCAGGCATTCTGAACGCAAAAGGTGTACAAACATAACATCAAGCTTCTTTTTGACATTATCTTTAAGTAATTTCACAAAACCAGTATTTATCTCTCGATCAATTTATTACCAGTACACAAATAGTAAGGTTTGAAATGTTATTGCGATTTATTTTTATTTGAAATCAAACATACAGAAAGTTTTTTTTCTTGTAAAATATATATGCCATGTACCATATTTTAAGATGTTTATGTGGGATTTTCAATGCGAAATCTCGAACACGCATTACTGATTTCGAACTTTCTTGTTTATCGTCGTCATGGTAATATCGATTTAACCAAAAAATATATCTTGCCAAACTTCAATTCAAATCCAGTTAGTGGTGAAAATTTCACGTTGATCTGACTTGGAGAAGACTGCTTAAACGCCGATTGCAAAATGTGGGTATGGTGATCTCCAGAAAATTGTATCGAAACACCTTAAGTAAGAAGTGTATTGTAAAGAATATATTGTAAGCGTTGCATAGAGGTTTTGCACGGCAGCCATGTTGCATGGCGGAACGATGAAAATGTTTTGCATTAGAAAGAACATTCTTTCCCATAGGGAAAAGAATCTATTGTTCCTGCCATGCAACATGGCTGCCGTGCAAAACCTCTATTGCAACTTAAATAATGAATAATAATATTATTAATAATTACAACACCATCCCAACTTTGATCGGCTGATAGTTCACAGTCAGAATTGGGTTGGAGAACTATCTTACCCATTTACTACACTTTAAGTAACAATGCGTGTAAGAAGTAGGAAATGCTCTATTGTTCCGCGGCATTTCGCTTTCCCCACATATTAAAGATCGTTTAGTTTTTTTTACTGAGAATACATCAACCTATCGGCATGTTTTTTAGATAAAATGTACTGGAACTTTATTTTAAAGTGATGTTTCTTTTGTGCTACAAGATTTCATCCAATCGTGAAACTCCAAAACAATCGCCAAGGAAGGCTTTTAATTTTACATGTTTCCCACAAAGAATTTTGGTTGCATTAAAACTCAGAATAGGTTTCAGTAAATGGGAAGGGAATCAATTAGTAAACTAGAGAGAAATAAATGCACTACCTGGTTAAGTTATGGTAGATTTGCACGTTTTAGCCAATGAAGTGGACGGTTTCAACAATATCACAATTAACACCTTTCTGCATTCCCTGCCGTTAGGTTGCCTACTTCTTACTAGGACCATTACTTAATCAAGCTTTTAATCGATGTTACCATAGCAATGAAATGATGTTGTCGTGGGTTTTGCATATCACCTATTTCCTCGACATATGGACCCAAGTTTATCAAAAGAGCCATTTTTTTCTTATAGCTTACATACAGGTCTTCAAGTACGTAAGTTAAGTTTGAGAAATTCTACGAGAGAGTTTAAAAAGAACGAATTGAATATTTTCCTTGAAATGAAACAATAATTCGACTTATCCATTAGACTATCGGTTTCTCGAACTTACTTACATACTTACATACTTAACACTTACTTTTTTCTGCGACATATATAGAAATACTCTCCGTGGTCAAGTCTTTGCTGCGAAACGAGCGTAGCGAGCGAGCAGCAACATAATCAGGATTTAAGAGAAATATATGAGAAAAAAGTATAAGCTACGAAAAATCTCGATTTGATCGCTTTTTACCAGAATTCACTGCGCCACGCACACATTTTGGGCCAGAATTCACTGCGCCACGCACACATTTTGGACCAGAATTCACTGCGCCAGGAACACATTTTGGGCCAGAATTCACTGCGCCATGAACAATAGCCTCGCTCGCTGCTTCAAGCTGTTGGCTGCGAGATTTGTAATATTTTGGTCCAACATATGCCAGTCGTAATCGGAACTGAAGTGTCGAAGACTACCGCGAGTTGAGCGAGGACTGTGAGGCATGGTGATAGGACCGTTGGATAGCAAAGATTTTCGAAGATTGTACGGAATAAAAGACAAATTTATTTTGAAATCACTCCGACAGCGGTCGATGAGACTGAGCTGAGCGCGTGGGGACGCGAAACCTGAGCTGAGCGCGTGGAGACGCGAATACGATACGGCTAGCTAGTAACGCAACATATTCATTATCAATAATTAAGTTAAACCTAAATTTTCACACCTTCCTCGTGGTGAACACGTCCTTTGCTCAACAATATTCTACAGACATTGCAAGAACTTGATGCGTGAATTACAAAACAAAATTAGTCTTATCAGCTGGAGTTTTCGTCGATTCATCCCGGTTACATTTGCTTTGCTTTCCCTCAACTTAAAAAAGTAAATTTGTAACGCCATTTTTTCGGCCGGTTCGAACGTCGTTTTCATCTTTAAATTTAAAGGCGTTCCAGTGAATCAATGGCAATGAAACTTTCAGATAATATTTTGCACATCGGTAAGCATGCACAGTGAATGTTTTAAAAAAATCCATCGAGCCGTTTCTCAGATTTTTGCAAAAGCCATTAAAATCGAAAATTACCCAAAAATTGCACATAAAGGGATGTTAGGAAAACAGGTAGTTCTCAAGATCACAAAAGAGAAAGTAAACAAAACTTTCAAAGTTTACAAACATAACATCAAGCTACTTTTTGACATTATATTTCACAAAACCAGTGTTAATCTCTCGATCAATTTAATACCAGTACACAAATAGTAAGGTTTAAAATGTTATTGCGATTTATTTTAATTCAAACATACAGACTTTTTTTATTCTTGCAAAATATATATGCCATATACCATATTTTAAGATGCCTATGTGGGATTTTCAATGCGAAATGTTAAACGCGCTAAATTTCACTTTTACTGATTTCTAAGTTTCTTGTTTATCGTTGTCATGGTAATATCGATTTTACCAGAAAATATATCTTGCCAAACTTCAATTCAAAACCAGTTAGTGGTGAAAATTTCACGTTGATCTGACTTGGAGAAGGCCGCTTAAAAGGCAATTGAAAAATGTTGGTATGGTCTCCAGAAAACTGTATCGAACCACCTTAAGCTATGAAATTAATGAAAGCTAATGAAATTAAGCTATGACTTAAAAGTCATAGCTTAATTTCATCGAAGATAGTTTTTGTAACCTGACATGTTAACCCATTTCATTTTAGTTCCAAACGTTTCCTCTGGATAAGTTTTAATGTAGAAAACAACTTCATTTTGTAAGCTAGTCCGATGCTGGGGCTCTCAAATTTTGCAGGCCGTAGTGTAAAATACGGACCGGAAAATTGACCAATCATAGCGCGCTTACTAACTGAGAGATATAATAAGATGATTGTGTTATCATCGTTCATATGACTCGTACTATCCTGCCCACAAAACTATCCCTTTTAAGGAATGCGCATAAGTGCAAGCTAATAAACGGTTTGGAATTGGAAAAATGACAAAATGCATATTGACAGACATAGGTCTGGCACAGCATACAGTTTCATAGCGAGACATTTTTCTATCAATGATCCAGCCCTCCCAATAATTGTACGGTTAATTGTTATCATATTTTAGAACAAACAAGAGTACTAGGTACATATGAGAATGTCTTGTTATACGCTGTGCTACACTGATAAATGCCTTGTTATACGCTGTGCTACATATATACCTGTAGATTAGTTCAGTATTAATCGGGACCCTGTTGTTCAAAAGCCAATTGGCGCTAATTAAAGATTTCAATTCGCCAAGCATTTAATTTCATTTTCATTTTTATTCTTAAACGTCTATCTAAATTTAATCTTATTCGAACATCTCATTTGTTTCTGTGATAACATTTGCCAAAAGCTTATGTTAAAGCTGTACTGCGCAATCTCGGGGTTTGTTTTCACTTTTTGTTTTGAATTTGTTATGTTACACTTCGGTAATAGCATACATGGAGTAATTGGGAGTAAACCGTCAGTCCGTCATTACGGCCGTTGTGTTTATGAATGTTCGTTGAGCTGAAACGTCGGTTTGGGACATTTTTGGGGTTCTTTTACTTGTTATTATTGTTTGGCAAGGACATTTGACGTTAATAATGAAGGAAAAGGTAAGTCTGTCCCGTAATTTTCATTTTCGCTAGTGAACGTTCCTTGTCTGTGAGTCTCACAAAAATTGCCGAGCTGAGATTGCGCGGTACGGACTGTAATTCATCTTTAAGCTAAGGAAAAAAAGGCAAAACTAAAAAGGTTTACTGATTGATTATTTTAATTCTGTCGAGGATTTCATCGTGCCTTGAACAACCCAGCTCAGATTAATTATTTTCTATCTTTCATCGATGTTAGTAAGCTTTAGCTAAAGTATTGGTATTATGTAGTAAAACACAATAAAGACACAGATAAAGAAAAAAAATGGAGTATTCTTGAATGCGTTGGAAACTGACAAATGCAGCACCAGTGACGCAACATGTAATCCTACTTGTGAATGTTTGTTGAAAAAATACAATTATATCCCTTGTTTATATTATTCAGTATACAGAAGATCATTTCATCACGGTAATATATAGATTTAGTTTGAAGCAACATCGAGGGAAATTTTAAGGTTATTCCGAGAATAAGTTGAAGGTGAAGTCGACAACCTAACCTCCCTGCTCAATAATAAGATCATATCTACACATTCATTCATTCATTCATTCATTCATTCATTCATTCATTCATTCATTCATTCATTCATTCATTCATTCATTCATTCATTCATTCATTCATTCACTCACTCATTCATTCACCAGACAGAGTCACTCATTCATTCGCTCGCTCGCTCGCTCATTCATTCATTCATCCATCCATCCATCCATTCGCTCGCTCATTCATTTACTCATTCATTCATTCTTTCTTCTTAGTTATTTTAACACATGTCAAACTTACATGCGTGTGATGGTTTTTATTGTATTAACAGTGTTGATTTATCAATCAACAGTGTTGATAATATAATAATATAATGATGATGACGATGATGATGGGGATGATAAAGTTGATGATTATTTTAATGTCGAACTTACCATTATGAATGATGATGACGTGAATATGTTCATTTCATGGGGACGACGGGGACTGTGTTCATGATGGCTGTTAATAATGGTGATGATGATGCTGGATGGTGACAATAACTAAGATGATAATGTTACTGATGGTGAAGTTGATGATGACGATAAGCATGGTAGCTATGATGATGTTGATGATAATGTTGTTTGCAAAGCAATACAAGGCTCCGAGTCATCAGTAATCACTCAGACATCTTGAGTGAGTTTGCAAGCTTCGAAAGTGCCTAACTGACTAGGTAACGAGCATAACATTTACAACGTGTCCTTATGTCTTTATTCTAGGGAGAGGAATAACAAAGAACAACGAAAACCAAAAAAAAAAAAAGACAAAAACCCACTCATCTCCTCTGTTACGGAAGCTTTAGGTGGCGTTCCACAACAGAGGTTAGTTGGGGTGGGGGAGACTTCTCAACGTTTGCCTCCCGTACCCTGTAATTCTAGGCCTGTTACTGCCCTTTTCTTGGTGGTTCCGGGAATCTTTGCGCTTTTTTTCTGCAAAATAAATTGCTACACCGTATGTTGCGACATATTTTATATTTCTACCGTTTCTCGCCGCCATCTTTGTAATCCCACTTCGGCCGTCCATTCTCCGTACGGTAGACCTCTCATTTTGCAGTGGATCCCATCCTCAGTATTTTCAGGACACTAAAGAAAACTCTTAGACAACCAATGTTTTTCCTTCAGAATCGATATATTGGTGAGGCAATTCCGTTACTCGTTCGGTTCGCTGTCAGTGTTTCTTTCGCGGGATTTTATATCACGGACCATTTAGGTAAAATTTTATTGAATGTATTTTGAAAATTATTTGTTAAAACAGAGAGAAAAACACAAGAGAGTCAAAATAGCTTCAATTGCATAACAACGGTTTTTTTTACGTTAAATGATCCATTGTAGGATTTTTTTTTGGCCATGAAGAAACCAGATGATCTGAGATCACAAATCCAATTTCGGATTCTTCTACAAAAACGCAGCCTTAATTACATTTCTGTGTTTATACTCTTTTTTCTGCAATTTTGCCAACATTTTCAGAAAAATTAAAAATCAATCAACACCGCGCAACTGGGGTCATTGTGAAGTGACAACTCATTGGAAACTATATGCCATGTACTAAGCTGAAGAAGTTAAATTTTAACTGAATGATGTGGCTATTGTTCACGAAGGTATTTATATAAAAAAAAAACAGTATGTAAACGAACAAGCAAGCTTTAACTTCCATTTAGAGAAACAAATATAACAGGTGAACAGAAAGTGAGAAGGAAAGCGTTTTATTAATTGTAAAACTATTTCATAATCAATTATTACAGATTAGTTTTCACGCTATATTGCTTACTCTACCTACATTAATGTGGCATGTGCGTACTTTTTAATGCAAAAATAGAATAGAATATCTAGCCAGTAGAAAACTTTGTGCCTTTGATTTACAGTCTTGAACAACCTCTTTTTACTCGTTTCAAATTTGAAGAAAAGAAACTGCTTCTAAAGAGGAAATGACATATGCATTAGCATTTCAAAAGCTCCGATATGTAAAACAGTCATGGGATGAAAAATAAGGTAATAAATGTTCACTGTTAATGTTATCTTAACATGACAAGGAGTAATAATGAAACAGCAGAAAAGTAAATTTGTGAAGGCATGAAACATAACACTGTCTAATGCGTTTTAAAAATTTCCGCCATTTTAAATTAAAATTATGGCATGAAATTTTAATAGGCAATTTTAATAAAAGCTTTCTTGGCTCGTGTTTACCTAATTCTTACTACGTTCTTACTACGTTGGTTTACTTAAGGTTATTATATGATATGTATTCAAATAGTCCTTGTGCAGGCGGAACGTTTCAACTTTTATTGTAAATCCTTTAACGAATAGAGCACTTGTAATTAACTACGTAGTTTTTAATTTTATTTTTAACATCTAATAAATAACATTAATTGCTCCACTTTTCTCTTCGGAATTTTATTCGAAATTTGGAGTTCTTTGCTCGTTATACAACAAAATTTTCAACTTTTTTGCATGTGGTTGTTTTCGGCTACAGCATGTAAGAGACAAAAATAGCAAATATCAACTTATTTTTTCTCCTGTTATATTATACTGAGTACATTTTGTACTTGCATTATTCCATTAAAAATTGGCCTCATTTGATAAATTATCAGTCATCTCTTCTTTATTACTTGTTTGTTTTTCATACTATCGTTTCTGCAATTTAGCTTCAAGTTTCATGGCAGATTTTCAAGGGGAAATTATAAATCATAACAAATGTTGTATGACTTGTGGCAGAGCACCATTGTAAATGTTGTAGTGCCTCAAATTTTTGGGTTGATGCAAAATCTATTTTTTTAAATTGATTTTACAAATGATGGTATCGTTAATTTGTATCGTATTCCAAAAGCTCGTTATTGTAGGTGTCGTAGTTTTTGCTGTCGGGGAAAACTATCTTTCTCGATCTGCGTACCTCATAACGCGTGAAAATAAGCGACTAGCAGGGCACATAGTTGAACGAATCAAGAATCAAGACTCCCAGTTCAATATCTTGCAGTCTAACATGTCTCAGAAACTCGTGGTGCACTTCAACAAACTTCAAGGTGAGATACAAGGAGGACGACAAAGGAACTTGTGAGCTGAACAAGCACCTGATCGACGCTCCTATTAACGAAGACACCAATCTTATTGACCGACCAGGTTCAACTTTCTCTATGTTTTTTAAGGTAAGAGCTCATAACGTGCTAAACGTACATCGCATATTAAATCAAGAGTAATGGTGGCTCCTTATAGTTTTATTTCCAAGCGCGCTCACACGCAAAAGTGAAATTGGCGTGAGCACAGCAAAAAAAAAATATAACTTAACCGCAGATTTTCTAGCGTTCCTTTCAGTTGTGTTTTTTTTTCTGAAATGTCGCGAATTGTGAGATATTAACGCTAGCTTACATATAATTCTTGTTAGTAAAATATGTCTGAGCAATTTAGTTTAATTAAAAAAAACATATATAGTCCATGGGCCAAGACCCCCAAAATAGGGTTTTTTGTACCAATTGGAGGCACCAGTGCTATCATGGATTTTTTTAATCTACATTTATTGAACTTTACGAAAATCCATGATATCAACGCTGAATCGGTAGCTTTTTTGGTGAAATGACCTGAAAATTGAGGGGGGGTGGGGTCTCCAGTAGAATAAAAAATATGGCAATTTTTGCATAATGCTCAACATTAAAATATTAATATCTTTGGACCATGATATCCGCAAGAAGTGATACTTGGATATGTTATGTATATCTATTAGACCTTTCATTCCAGGAAGTCGCGTGTGTTTATTTCGTTGCCATGGCAACGAATACCGTAGAAACGGTATTTTTCGCCTTTGGACGGATGCTTGTTTTTACGCATAGCGAAATCATGAAGCTTGTTTTCTAACTTTGATGTACTCATAATGCCCCAAATTCCATGTTTCAATTTAATAAGTATTCAAATCATAAAATATTACAAGATAAAGTGATGTCAGTAAAATATCGCTTCACAGTGAATATCGAAACTTGTCAATAATTGCCTAGAAACTGCTATTATATTTATAAATGGGGGAAAGCATCGAAGAATTCGTATCTTTTGACCATTTAGCGGAAATCAAACTATACTTGGACATTTTATGTTTCCCCATGGGTTATTCATTTTAAACAACAATTTTACTGTTTTGGTTACCATGGAAATGGTTACCAAGGAAACAGGATATTTTTCCTTGTATAGCCCCATAGCGATATTCGCCGAATATTTTGCATGTTTTCTCGACGAAATAGAATATTAACGGTTATTAACAGAGTTTACATCAGTCGTTAATTACACGTGTAATCTGATTAGCTATAGGCTGTAATGAGCTCCCTTAAGTTCTGATAAACCTCCGTCCACGACAGTCTGGCTTTTATGCACCCATCGCAGAAAACCATTCATGCTAGTTTCGTACGATTCAAGCATCAGTTTCACTGGAAGATAAAAACATTCTGTTACCGCTAAAATTAAACCAGCTTTATACTGGTAAACTTGCCGAGAAGTACTACAACTACGGCTGACACAAGTGATACGCAACAGCTGATTCAGCAAAACTAAGGAAATATTTTTTCCTGTAACTTGTTTTACTTCCTTAGAGGCGACTCGATATTTGATAACGAGAGCCTTACCTGCTATCGCAGTTCTCATCGTCATGGTCATCGTCATCTTCATCGTCAGGCACGACATCATCATCGTCACACCTGTTGGTGCAATCCTGAAGGCGACAGAGGTCAGTGCATTTCAGGCCATTTGCCATACAGGAGCATGATGGAAGCTTACAGGACCTGCTGCATTGGCAAGACAACAGTTCCAGAACTGCTTTCGGGGCTGGTAGACCACCCATCCAATCAATCGCCAGCCTGCCATCTTCAGTGCACCAGCCACATCCAAGAGGCGAAGGTATTTCGGGGAATCGTTGAAGACTTCGTTTCCAAATTGCGGCCTGGTAGTTAGCTCTAAGCGCATGCTTGCGAAGTGAGTCGTCACAGGGAGGTAGCTGATTGGAATCAACATCCCCTTTCTTCAAGCAGAACAACCGGTATCGCAGCTCGTTGACTTCATTTGTTCCCGCATTCTTGCAGTACATAGCACAGGTGAACCTCTGGAGGTCACGGTAAAGCTCGTTAGACAGCTGCCATTCCGTTCCAAGTCCCTGGAATACTTCCTGGAACCCTTGATCTTGTGCCATGATCCGAAACACTAGTACCTTCCCCCGTCCCTGAAACGCACTAACTGTATCACAGCCAGTAAACGCATGGAATCCCGGCAATGATCTGCATGTACTTGCTCCAATTTGCTCGACTATCCTTAAAACATCTAAGTACTTTACTCTCGTCTGGGAACTGCATTTGATGAACATGGAGGACGGAATAAAACTCTTGAAGGCCAAGCACAGTACCAAGACATCTGTATCTTCGGACACGACTATTACCGCAACAAACTTTGATCTCGCGGCATGAGCTGCATGCAACAGTAACCTGGTGTCCGCTTCTTCTTGAGATGAGTCGAGATCAGTCAAACGTTCAACCACTCCGGATGACAACTGGTAGGCTTCTCTGCCACAGGTGACCACAAGCGTCTTCCCTAATAATTTGTCTGCATACTTTTCCTTCTGCCATTCCTTAGTCACAAAGACTATCAATGCTTGCTTGTTCCGTGAACAGCACAGGAATTTTCGCCATTGTTTGACCTGGTGATCTGCTTGGAGGTTACGAAACTCGCTTCCTGAACCTTCCCCTCTGTTCTCTCGTTCCGCGCTCTTTATTGAGTCGTCTCGGTAATCATCGAATACGACATCAATTCTGTCGCTCGAAGTGCCTTCGTTTAACGCCATGCTAAGTAGAGACTCAGCAATCTTAGCAAATGTTTTCTGGTCACCCTTTAGACGCTGAACTAAAGCCATGCCATCTATCAAGCATGCTAAGGGTTGGGGAATAACATCTGCTGCTTGCACATTCTTCTGGAGTTCCTTTGCCAAGGAGGCTTTATTCGTCTTGCGCAACGTGCCATCTGGCTTAGCCAGTGTCCATGGGAGTGGTCCGAGAGGGTGGGCGAGGACTTCACTCATCTGCAAGTTTCGACTCTCTGCGATCACAATCATTTGTCCAAACAATCTTCTCTCGGTTTTAACAACAATTTCTTGGTTGTTAGAAGCTTTAACCTTTATCTTCTTGTTGAGGTCAGTAAAGGTCTTGAGCTTGGCTTTCTTCAAGGTGTCGTGGAATTTTACAGTTGGCGGATCACATTCGAGACGCTGTTCTCTGAAAGCTTTGTAAGCTTCCTCGCCAACATCTTTCGCTCGTAGCAGATCATCTTCTACTTCAGAAGAGGCAACTTTTCCGGTCGATAGACAGACAAGATCTTGAAGGTCGGGGTTGAAGGGATTTAGCCAAGTATCGTGAAGTAATGAAATGATGTTCTTAACGTCAGTTTCATCACGCGTGATCCTTGAGCGCTGTAAGTCATTGTGTTTCGAAGAAGAGCTGTTGATATGCAGCATGTCCTTAAGTTGCCTGAGGAACGTGCTTCGATATTCCGCCACCAAATAGTACTTGCTGACGGCGTCGGGTTTTAGGCTGAATCCTTTCGTGCCTCCTGAGGTTTGAGTGTCCTTATTTACTGTCTCTTCACATGTTTGGTTAACAGGTACTCTCCCAAAAGGATTGCTGTTGCCGAGCTGAACAGAAAGTCCTCCCGAACTTAGATACTTGAATGCGTCTGGGTGCTCCTCGGGAAGATCGGACATTTCCGAGATATACGCAGAGAGGTACCTGGCGTAATTGACTTTATCATAAGCGAAGCACCAAGGGACAATTCCTCTGAGAGAAGAGAGGTGCATTGACCAGTTTCCCTCCCTTGTCGCTCTTATCAGTCCCAGTAGCACCTCGACCATGTCAACATACGACATCCAGAACTTCGAAAGCTTTCCGTTACTATGACGAAGGTGGTGCGAATACGACAGAAATAGCTGCGAGACCTCTTCAAATAAGGGACTTCTCATGACGTCCTGAGACTCCGGTTCACACGTAGAATCAATGAGCGGCTTCAGTCCTTTCATAAGCTCATCCACACGAGGTTTCTTGTCTTCGTGGTGTTCTTCAATCCACCGCTGAAACCCATTCCACGCTAGTCGGTTAAGAACTTCGAACATGAGCTTGTGAAACCTGATGGCACGATTATAGCTACGACCTTCCATAACGCCAGCCGCGGATCCGTCAGCAATCACTCCAGATTCCACGCATACATCTCGCAAACCAGCATCCTGGAAACGCTTTCCTATCACCGCTAAGAACGTACAAATGGTATGAAAAACTCCCATTCTCAAAACAATATCATTGAACTGGGCACTGTGTTTCCATTTTATCTCAGTAGCCTTGGCGTAAAGCGCCTGGTCGAACACAACAACAATGCTTTGGAGACGCAAGGTTCTTTGATCTGAAGCGACTTCGTCAGGACTTGGTACACGGTAGACATATCAGTCGCCGGGGTGTTGATAGTGGGGAGGTAACCTACGCTATCCTTTGCGACCACGTGCTCGTTTCTCACCAAAATATTGAATCCAGTCCAGCTAGGAATGGTTTGGTTTTCACTCGAATGAAGGCGTGCCAAAAGCCATAGCAAGTTCTTTTTCCTGGCGTTTTCCATTATTTGTGTTGATGTCACCTCTACATATCCTCGAGAAGGGGGGCCGCGTCGATCACCTGCATTATAAATAGGAAGATTGGCGTCGTCCAGTGTATCTATGCTTCTCTTTTTTGATTTGACCATCGCAGGTATTGACGCGGGTGGAAGTTGAGGACCAAAATGCACAGCTTGCACGGCGATACCATTGACTCGGTGGGAGGTGCCCTCACCAGACAAAGTTTCTTCGAGACGATCGATGTTGTCCCAGGCGAGAGTAGTACCGATAAACGGGCGGATGTTTTCAGGAAGAGGAACTTCGTTACCAGGAGTTGCCGCCATCTTTTGAAGGCACAGTGCGGTATTTATCTCTTCTAGTTGGGAGTACGCAACTCCGTGGCCACATCGGTTCAAGATCTGGATAAGGTCAACATTGTTGGTGAGAGATTTGACGGCATACGGGAGTAAGATATGCTTCGGGGGCTTCTGCCTTCCGCCACTTACAGCAAATATCAGGTCTTGTCCTAATGACAGCATAAGGCGATGAGTCCTTGGCGAACAAGATTCCATTCCTGAAAAGCTAGTGCTACCTGTCATAAGAGTATATAAGAACTTTTTGACTACCTCTGGGATGTTCATGGCATTTTCAGTCAAGTCAGATTGTTTTGGAGGCCATGAGGCTTCGGTATCTTGGGCTTGGATCGCTTCTCTTAGGCTAAGGGCGGTAAATGATGTATCGCTGGTGCTAGACGAAGTAGTGTTACTTTTCTCTGTAACTTGCTTGGCTAAATCCAGTCTTGAAAGATTTCTTGGAATCGCAAAAATTCGATTGTTCCCATACAGATCTTCAAAATCAATAGCATCTCTAAATTCTTTCTCAAGACTTCTTCTGAAATGGGTTTTTGTGGATTCTGGTATTTCTAGTTCTCCTTGAGAATTAACAAAAGAGGTAAACAGGGCATATAACTCGCTCAATCTCAAAATCCTAGGATTTTGTAGCAAATCGGTTCTAATGTAGTTGAACAATTTCTCATACCCCTGCAATTCGGCACGGGAATATTCACTATACTCGCTGTCTTCTTTCTTATCGCCACTGACAGGGATATTTCGGGTATAATTGCGGTAGCATGACTTATGGTAGCACGCTTCAGCAGCCACAAGCTCTCTAGAGACGACAGCCAAGATTCTGTGATCATTTTTTCCTACAGCAGCCTTCCTGATCGTTTCATCGGCGCGCATATCCACGCACTGAATCAGTTCCTCCCTTGTGCGAGAGTTCCTGATGTATTTATCCTTTTCGCAAAATATACAAACCCGCTGATAAATTCTACTAGGATTGGCCGTGGGTTGTCGGATGGAAGATCTGCCACTGTCGGTGGAGTTACAATTTGCTCTCTCTTTCGCATCCAATTGAGATAACTTGTCGAGGTTTCTCTTCAGCGTAAATATGCTACGGCACTGCCTATGGTAAGTAACTCTAGGTAGTTCTCCTTCTTCTAGAGTTTTTGCGATCTCAAGAATCGGCTCGTGGTTACGAATAGTTGCAGCATTTAAAAGTGTTTTCCAGGACTCGAGGTCCTTTAAGGTTGCCAATTCTCCCGTGTCGTTGCAACAGTGAATTATACATTCTTCTTCTCTCCGTTGTCGTTTATCCTGTTCTCTATTATCTGTGACTTTTCGTTTGGCTCCTTTTAAACAAAAGTAGAAATATATAGTACGAAGATATCGTCCGCGATGTAAAAAAATACTGCAGAAAGTATTTATCAACTACATTAGGGGGTTATAAAATAAAAAGATTGCTTTGGCTGCCTTACAGTTCTCAACTTTTCATAATAACTGGCTATTGGCGAACTCGAATGGCTAACTTTTTCATTATTTCCGCTTTAAATTGCCAAAACGACTTAAGAAAATAGAAAAATTTGAGCATGGTATCCTTCATTAGCCTACACTTGGTGCCATTGGCTCCATTATTCGAAGTCCGGAGGGATAGTTTGAAAATGCTCTGAGTGAGAGTGAGCCTATTTAATTATCGAACCTCCATTCGCCTCTCGAATGTCTGTAAGTTTTGGAAATATTTTTACTCTTTATTGACAAAATTAAAAGCATTCTCAAGGTATTAATAGTCATTTATTAATGTGCAATAATAATTGTTCCTTCTAGTTTCGATTTCTTTGTTAAAAAAGATAATAAAATAGCGAGAAACAAACACTCACCTGCCTTAGTTGTAGTCGCCATCTTGAATTTTACCCATGATGCATTGCGAACACAGGCTCATAATGAATTGTTTCTTATGTTGTCGTTTTTTAAAAAATATCCAAATCTAACATAATAAAACTATGAAAAACGCTTCTTTCTTTTATTTTGATATCATAAATAAAGTTTTTACTTCGAACGATAAATTCTATAGCACTTTTAAAATTCAGCCCCGTTTTTATGCAAAAGCGGGCTTTGGCGATATTTCAATGCTTCAAAAATACAATAAAGCTACCGATTTTAGATTGATATCATGACTTTTTGGAATCACCAACGGAAAAACTTCAAATCCGTACCACTCTCGGCTGGTCCCTCGAATTGGTACATTTGAGTGGCTCTGGACTAATATATTAGAAGACCATTTGAACGACCATTTTTCCTAACAAAATGGTACGTTGCCTTTAACCATTTCCGCAAGATACCAATAACCGAAATAAATTCGAAATATTAAAGAATTATTAATCCTTGCGCAATATTTGCCATACTTTAGATGCACTGTTGGCATAGCAATGGTATCCACGTGAAAGTGACAACTGATAAAGAAGGATAGATATTTTGGAATCCTTACTGGTAAATCTCGTGAGTCAAAAATGCAAGACAAGTTAGTGTAGGTGTTTTTGGTGAACTCTAGGTGGTTTTAAATAGTGCGTTTTTGTGCAACAGTTTTTCATTTCGAAGCTGTTTAGAACTGTTACAGATGATACATCGAGTGAGTAGCGTAAAAAGATCTTAGATCTCTCAGTCGAAACGAAATATTTTACTTCCCTATATTCACAAAAAATCACCTTTGATTGTTTAGGGTTGTCTCAAGACTGGATGCCTCAATGGCGGTTCTTGTTTTTTTGACAAGAGAAAGGAGACTTTTACTTGTTCGTGTAAACTCCCTTGGAGTGGAGACAGATGCGAAGTCAAAATAGGTTAGACCATCTTGTATTAAAAGCTAGCTGCATATTTCCATATCAGAGGTCTTGAAACAGGTACCTTATTTAATTTTTAAACGTTGCGATAGAATCGTTGACAGGCAGTCGAGCCTCTCTTCGATTATTTTGCTACGGATCACATTATTGGTAGAGCTCCTAAAATCATTTCTGGAAATGCAGTGAAATCAGTAAAATATATTTGCCTTAAATTGAATTATTTGGCTTTTTTTCCTACTCAAATCGTGGCTTATTTTTTATCAGTAAACGGGTAAATCACATAATTTAAGACTTTGCCATAATCAGGGAATATGATACAGATGGCCTTACTTAAAGGGCTGTGATCAGTGATTTTTCAGAATATAAACGACGCAGTAAAGAGTCGAAACCTCAGAGCCACAAAACTACAGGATGTCCGTATTAAATTAATTTGGCAGTGAAAGTGATGAAAAAAATATTATTTGACTTATTTATTCGTGTTTTCAGCCCTTGAGTTTAAGTTTACTACACTTAACGCAACTGGAAAAGATGGACCGAAATCAAATACCGGATACAAAGGCTACTCACTTGAAGATATCATAGTGGCAAATGGTCTACAATTTTGGAGTGTGCCCTCGACTGGCTGGTACTACGTCGATATATGCGGTGCCTCGGGAGAAGATTCGTCCAAACAAGGAAAGAAAGGCGGAAAAGGAGCGAGAGTAAACGGTACTATCCATCTTGACAAAAGAACTGTACTAGTTGTGCTGGTTGGTCAGCAAGAGTCTGGGGGTGAATATTCTGGATGTGGAGGTGGAGGATCATTTGTCGTTTTTGCCTTTAATTTTACCCCCCTCAGTGTTGCAGGGGGTGGGGGTGGAGCATCACTTGATAAGGATGGCGGACCTGGACAAGCTGGTGTAGCTGAAGGTTTGAAAAACGGCACCGTAGGAAAGGGTGGAGTGGCTTGCCTCGATGGAAATTATGGTGCATTCTTTGGATGGGGACCTGGGGCTGGGTTCAGTGGTGATGGGGAATGCTGCAATAATCAGAAGTGCGGTGGACCGGAGGGGAAGTCATATCTAAACGAAGGAGCAGGGGGATCGGTGCGTCGTGATGGTGGATTTGGTGGCGGTGGTGCGGCTGGTTTGAATAGATTAGGGGGAGGGGGAGGAGGCTTCTCTGGAGGAAGCGTCATTGGCCTCTCATCAGGTCAGCATTCTGCAGGTGGAGGCGGCTCCTTCGTTCACGCCAAATATAGTAACAAATGGAGCGCACAAACGGGAGCATGTAACAAGGGTAACGGATACGTCACATTTCTCTTTTTGGGACAAAACAACCCTTGATTGACTTGACCGAGTTTAGTGTTGTACAACTGACAGAGAAACGGTGGCAAAATGTGCTCAGTGTAGTAGGTAAAAAACAAACTATGACAAGTGTTTAGCACTTTAAGTCTTTCATTGAAAACATGTTACAAATGAAACAAAAAAATTAACCCCACGCTCTAAACACTAATCAGTGAAACAGTCTTGTAAACAGCTGAAGGCTTAAGAAAATGTCGTCTCTTTATGTATACGGACTCCCTGGACCCATGTAAAAGTGACGAGAAAGTTAATCGTACGTGCATTTGAATGATTCAAATGATATTTCTAAAAGTGTCCAGCTTCAAAGTGCTCCGATCGCCGTTGCGAATAGCAAGCGTACCTTTTAGGATAAGGAAAAGGTGGAAAACTATGCTATCACTTTTAATCGACTCTGTCGCCACTAAAAGTCGTGAAAAGGTTTCGAGATTCTGGTACCTTTTAGCAGCATCCCTTACAAAATGTTCGACGAGAATTTCCGTTACTTTTACACTAGATACCCCCGCCCAGGTTTTTGTCCAATAATTGATAATTTGTAATTATTCTGTTACATGTACTTTAATATATCATCGTACACTTCGCTCCGTTTTTTTCATTTTTCTAATGTACTCAATTTTCTATTAATCTGCCGTTGCAGATTTATTTTGTCTTGTCCAAACATTTCCATTTTTTTGACCTTTTTTCTATATAGTCCTCTTTAGCTACCAAGAAGTTTATTGCAATGTATCATAAAAGTCGTCATGTCAGGTTTGGAGCAATGTAGTATTGTATAAAATAAAAAGAGAACAGAGAAAATGTTGCGTGTATATAAATGCGCGACGATATATAAAACGCGCTAAACGGTAAAAATAAGAAAAAAAAAACAGATTATGTTAGCCACTTCATGCATGGATTCAGGGCAGGAGCTCAGCTTCAGGGTATAAAAGGCATCAGTGGATAACAAATCAGAATATTAACCATTGACGTTATGGCTTCATGGCCTAGTTTCATTGAAAAAGTCAAACGGTTAGTACCATTGAGCGGAATCATGTATCTTATACGGAGTTTTAAAATAAATGTCTTACCTTGTAAACTATAAGACCAGTAAAATGAACGCTTGGGTTTTCTAATACGAGCACAACTCCAGTCAAATTTAAAATGCCAATTAAAATACAGGTAAAATTAAATTTAACAGACATCCACTCTGAGGTATGCTTCAATCTCATGCTATAAAATAGCCAGAGGATTGTTGCAGCTTACTGTATGGATTTAGAGCTTCTACTACGTTAACAGCATAAATACCGAGTCTAATAATAACACAGAAGCACTCCGGGAACTCAAATCATGCAGTAGAAGTAATTTGCATAAAAATGATACAGCTGTAGACCGACTTGTGGTCAGTCAACAAATTAATTCTGCAGCATTCAAGTGTATCATTGAAAATATGAGTTGAGTGTGTTTCTTGTCGTGATCTATTGAGAACCGGCAAGTATGCGTTTTTCTTCAAGACTTCTTGTTTTCTTGTGTTTAATTGTACTAACGTCAACCACCTTCAGTTTTGTGCTAGAGGGACATATCAAGCTTACCGGTTATGTGAGTGCCTGTAAATCTATAACCGTGACCTAATTTAAAAATATTTGTCGTTTTACTACATGGTTTTATTTTCTGTTGCTTGTTTGCCTTTCGTGCTAGCATTAAGTACATTTTAAACCAAGTTAACAAATATTTCATTCTTTCTTGTTTAAAGAATTTTGCCTATCTTGCAAGCTTCTGTGGAAACGCCAGCGGGCCTGTTGTTCACTACAATTTCTCATATCCGCAGGTACTGAAGCAAGTCGACAAACAGTACCTACTCTCACATCTGTTTTACTATTATACAGTTGTGAATTGCTCTTATCAGTGGTTGTAATCAACCGTTTTCAACTGATACTCAAATACTTCCAACTTGCATCCCTAACCCCGCCATCTGGTAGTTAAAATGATTATGTCACGAGAATTTGGCTTTTTGTAGATAATATTGTCAGTGCTAAAATCATCTGTCAGTTTTACACTCACACACAACATTATGTTCGACATTCAAGAGTAATACATGTAACTTTAAGGAGGCTCGACTCAGTATTTTTTGCCGTGGGGTGTATGTTTTGAAATCAAAATTTCGCTGGGAAGACATGCTTTGATTGCTTTTATACTTCACCAAGTTTATGAAATGCGATGAAAGCTTTGTTTCGCTGGTTTTCAAGCGACAGTGGTTACCATAGTAACACCAGTTTATTGCCCTTTATTTTAAACAGTGTCGTTTTTATTAAACATCGCACTTTATCTTACACTTGTTTGTAGTTTTCCTTTCGACCTGCCGCATAACTTTTTCATTCAACTTACATTTATTTTTACAATAAAATTTCCTTCTCGAATATTCCCTGCAGAATAAAACTAGCCTGTGACGGCCGCCTCCTCCCCTCAGAAAAAAATCGGGGAGAGAAGCTTCTCTCCCCGATTTTTTTCTGAGGGGAGGAGGCGGCTGTCACAGGCTAAATAAAACAACATAAATGAAGATACACAAATTGGTGCTTTGTGTGAGTCACCTATATTTCGATCGGATACACCGACCTTCATCGGGGTGAATGGCCGGTAAAATGCGTTACACGCCACTAACATACAAGTTACAATTTTAATCTGAAACGTTAGCATACAACACGCGCTACGTAAAATAACGACTTAAACTATGAATCCGAATCTTGCGCGCGCTAATAACAGATGCGCGCGTACAAAGACCGTAATGTTCCCCCATTCAGCTCAAAAGAAATCGTTTTCATTTAGTCCATGGGGCTTTATGCATTTGTCTGTACAGTTTGCAATATAAGATGGGATACAATTTTTTCAACTGCAAAACTGTATGTTCATAAATACAATTTGGGAAAGATTTAATATACATGGTATTAAAAAGAAAGTTTAAGCTTTAAAAATGCTGTGGTTTTATGCTCTTACAGTATTACATGTTTTTAATTATATTCATCAGGCATATTGTTGTTACCAGTTGTTCAGCTATTTTCAAGACCAGTGGTGGAAGATATGGCCTAGACCTGAACTGGTACGTTTCCCACTACAAATATATAGCATCATACAAATGCAGTATATTCCCACTGAAACGAAACTATTAATTTAGGATGTGCCATGAATACGGTCTGTAACAGATGGCTATAGAGTTTGTAATAGCTGAAGATATTTTCACTAGATGTTATTCGTCGGGAATAAACGTCACTTTCTGACTTCATAATAATAACATAGTGTCGGCTTATTAAAAGCGAGGTGAACGCAAGGAAGGACAGTTGGGGTTTGTTGCTAAAGAAACTGCGGTACTGCGTCGGAAGGGGAGTAAAACATGAAAGTTTGGTTTTATCAACTAAGTTGATACGGTGAGCCCGCCACCGTAAAAATAATTAAAAAAGCATACATTGTGAGCGCTAGTTCTTTGCCAGAGCGAATCAAAGAATTTTGCGTCGTGGGTAGCTTATAGGCAAAAGGTTGAGCTAAAGGGTGTTGAGCGTAATATGTTTATGAAATATAGAAAGGAAAAACCACCTCAATTCGGATCGAGATATAATTGAAATTATGGTTTTTGAGAAGGGAGTACAACACCCTTTTTTCCCGTGCGTTCGCCGACTTCAATCGTTCAGTTCGTTTAGACGCCATCTTGAATGTCACGGTGCGATAAAATCCGGGGAGAAAAAAAAACGCTTCCTCTCTCCGCGCCTCCCCTGCTTCTAGAGCAGTTTTTGTACTCCCCTCAGTGTTTATCACGTCGTGAAATTCAAAATAGTGGATATTAAGCGAACTAAACGATTAGACGAACTCGACGAACACATGGGAAAGTAGGGGACTGTGAACAGTCAATGGAGGGTGAACTCACAGAAAAACAATCGGATTGACCGGAACAACGCGCGTGAAAACACCCATAATGTCAAGTGCGAGATTCGATCTAGGCCCTTAAGGCTGGTCTTCACTAGCGACGGAGTTGATAGAGGCGTCGTAATCAGAAACGTATCTGGTGAAAAACAAACAAACGAAAATCTTTGTACTCATAACTTCATTTTTGAAACGCACACGCTTGTCTTCATCTCGTTCCATAAACTTGCAAAAGGAGAACTCGACCAATGTTCTTTTCTCTAACATGCTGCAAGCAGCCTATACTCATGCGCATGCGTAAGAAAGTTTTACGATATATTTTTAACATGATAAGATGTCTAAAATGTTGAAGAGTTACTCCTTTCATTCAGTCATCGTTCCTGCAAACCACGTTGTTTACTATTGAATGTTTTGTAAATAAAGACTGTAACACAATGAAGCCAGTGATTCGTCTAAGTCTTGTATATACCTAACGTGAACATTAGTAATGTAAGTAGGGTTGTAGGAGACGCTTCAGTAAACGCTGTGTTACCGGAAGTGAGAGTAGCCGGAAGTCACTAAACAGGAAGTGTAAATGGCAAAGCTATGAATCGGAAATGCGCAATTTAAAATATGCGTACATAAATTTTCATCCAAAATCGTGACACGATGAAAAACGGAGGGCGAATTTTAACTCATGCCGCTTCGCGCATGAGTAATAATACAAACTTTATCCTAGTTTTAAAACCTTTCGTCATCAGCAACTGAAAATAATAGAGTGAAAAAATGAGAAGACTCGTCAGGTGACTTGTCTTTATGAGTGATACGTATTGCTGCGGTTTCGAGCTATCATTGTAGCTAATTAACACTAGCTAGTAGTACCAGAATAAATTCGTACTTGGTTTAGAAGGTGTTGTGTTGCAGGATTGTCATGAGAAGGCCCGAGTACTTAAACACGATGAAAGCCAAGTTCTTAACCTCTGCACAAACAGCTCGCGTGCAGGTTGTCAAGTGGTGGTATCTGAAAGTGGCTCAAATGTTTTATGCCAAGGTAAAGGACAATGCATGCCTCGGTTGATAGATTCACCGTGTTTTGATGATATGAGGTTGCTTTAAGCTTGCTTTATTATCTTGAAATAGGAGGAAAACATCGCCAAAAGTGATGAAAGCAAAGAGATATTAACTCAAGAGACAAAATAATAGCTGCAGAAGTCAAAATTTCACAAGAATGGCGGGCATTTTTTTAAATCGCCTGTCACGAAATCCACTTCCATCCTTGTAATCCTGTACTTTTTCCAAATCACTGCTTTTGTGTTGTTCCTCGGATTTTCTTCTATCTAAATGTAATCTAAATTTATCAAAATCGATTTAATTTGGTAGCATTTCGCGATATAAGTAAACAAATTGAGGCAAAAAGGTAATCATATTTGTCGTTAAAGGCAATAATAATTATGTGGAGACCTGAACAAATCCCCCCAAAAAATGAGACAAAACAATTTATATAGAGAGGCTAAGGTGTGAAATTGGAACATTGTTTGAAGCCGAGTAATAATGAATTAATGGAAGGCTTTATCCTTTAAAACTGGTTGGATTAATCTCAAATTCGGTTTCTTACAGCTGTAGTTTGTCCTCATAAGGTGGACACACGCATGACCAGCCCAAGCTGTTCTGCGTTAGAGAGGTGTCCGCCTTATGGAAGGAGGGCTGATGAATTAAACCTGACCCTAAAAACTAGATCGTTCTCATTATCTGAAAGCTAGAAAGGCTATTTGCCATCGATAAGAGAATCAGGCAAAGTGTTCCAGGCGATACTTGTGTAACTTCCTCTACCACGTGCACCTGAACACGTACTTTGTTTAATCAGTTTAGTACACAAAGTATTGTAATTGTATTGTATTATATATGTTATCTGTAACGTCGTGTTTATTTACTTTACTTTGTAATATTTATGTTATACAGGACTCTAATCAAACTAGCCAAGTCGCTAATTAGATGTTCCTGTTAAAATATTGAATTAAAAAAAAAACAAGGCCAATTGGAACTAACTGCCCTTCGCCACAAAATCTGCGACAACCATTACCGAATTTTGCTGTCGCATAAAGAACGTTACGTCCAGGAGTTGTCAATGCAACAGATGCTTATAAATACCCCTTACAACGTAGTATTCATTTTTGTTATTATTTTTTATTTGTATTAGAACTTAATTAGTGCTATTGTACATATATTTAATAAATGTTTTTATACCTATTTTTTAATAAACTGCAAGTTTGCCGTTAATTTGCCGTTGAACTCAGTGCTCAATCTCTCTAATAACTATTTTTCACAACAGGATATCAAATATACCACGTACAGACAAATGATATATTGACAAAGAAATGTTGGTTTTTAGCCGTTAGCAACTGCAATTCTACGGGGAGTTCTACCCTGCAGGTAAGTTATAAGTTATTTCTTAGATACTTTACGTTTCTAGTACGTTTTGTTTGCCTTCAGTGTCTTATTCAGCATTTCACCTGTCATACGGGATACAGCTTGAAAATATGCATCGAGCGACTGATCAAGTATTCCACCCCTCTTATCTACTTTATTCCAAACATGTCGAAACAGCTGTCTACAGCTAGAAGATCCATGCTAATGATATTGTTTTGGGTGTTCAAAGGTACCTTCCAGTCTGCACTGCGCAAACTCAGGTGTTCAGTTTCTAATTTGTTGATACGTTACACTGGTTATGGCTTACATGAAATAAATTCTACGTTTGTTATTCTAGACCTGTCACTTTCATGGGCTAGAATAATTCGATACGGAGGCAGTACTGAGTATTTCAATGTGACGTCTTCATATTTACATTTAGTGTAACAATATAAAACTCACTCTCTTATCTATGTTGTACTTTAAATAGCCGAGATACAAAAACCTCAGCAATTCTGGTCATGTATGTTTGACTCAAATAACGTGACTCAAAATAGACCTTCGAAGCATTCGTTTCGGCAAATGATTTTTTTTTTCTACTAGTTTGTACTGTTAAACACCTTCTACTTCTTTTTCAACTCGACGTTGGGGTTGCGCATTACGGACTAAGAGTTACCTTTACATATCAAATGTTGACAACATTGAAAGAGGCAGTGTAACATATTTACTACACATACTTTCAAAATACTTCGGTGTAGCGCCTTAAATATAAATGAACAACAACAGGCAACAGCAATACCAACAAATTTTACAAGATAAATGATATATCAGTCAAAGTGGACTGAAAATAAGACCAAATATAATTATGATACAATGGTTTTCCGGACCAGAACTTATGCAGCCAATCAATAGCTTTTAAACTTCAAAAATCATATTTCTGGTGGAAACCGGCAATTCATAACTCATATAAAACTTTCATCTTCAGGGTATCCAAATGGATTATTCTCTCAACATAACTGGTGAGTGTGATTTAATATCTTTTTCTGACCTAATTAAAGATGCAGTTTATTTTTCTGGTTCAATTTCCCCTGCAAATGTCTTGAGACGTTCCTTTATTATTTCCTTTATTTTTTAGGAGCAACACCAAACATGGCGCCGAAACATCATCACATAAACCTACTAGGCATGGCCTTGACTTCCATAGTAATCAACTTCGGACTTAGTTTGCTTTGATCGAACAAGGAAAAGAGTCGACCCTATTTTAATTTAAACTTTATGGAAGAGCACGAGATTTGATCACAGTCCAGCAGAGCTATCGGTCTCACGAAATATGTATATATGGGTTCTATAACCCATTTATAATTCAACAGGAGAACACTGCCGTGAATGAGGTTTGGATACACGGTCTTACTTTTACAAAGATTTTGGCGATTTTTTTCCTTCGTTTGCGACGCATTTAATGATTAGGTTGAGACTACTATATTAAACTCGAAAGAGTGTTTCATCAGGTATCCAAACACCTCGAAGTGGATTAAAAACTTGTCTGCCGCCTTCTTTTTCAACCTGGCCACTTTTCGGTGTTTGGATATATGTATTTTTATGGAGCGGAAATATATATTTTTTTCAATTTCCAGTTATTTGAGTGTTTGAAAATTTACTAAAACAGTTATTCATCTCGGCCTCGCCGAATATGAGCTGATATATATAACCAACTCGGCGCGGCGCCTCGTTGGTTATATATATCAGCTCATATTCGGCTCGTCCTCGATGAATAACTGTTAAGAGCGGCTTTCCCTAATTTTCGCCTTCGACCATGCAAGATAAAAAAATCGAAAATTTTCAAACTTTGTCATAACAAAGGTCTTACTAAACCATTTGTAAAAATATAAGTTTCAGTTTGTTTACTTTAATATTTTTCCGTTACGGCGACTTTTCCACTCAGATGACCCGGGGGCGAGGAAAACCGACTTGGAAGTGTCACTTGTTTAAACCTCTCGTCTTTAAAATATGACGCGTAGAAATAAAAATGAAAGCAATATACTAAAAGGAGAGTATTTCTTCCACACGTAAGCATTGTCAAATATCAATTTTATGAAAACCAGAATTTTTGACAGATTTTCAAAAATTAACCGTTTTGAGTGGAATTGTCCTATGCGAAAATAAGGCCAAATTCAAAAGCAAAAAACACGTCTTGGTACATAACTTCGCCAGAAAAGACTACATTCGTCGGAATAAGCAATGTTTCTTCTACGATTTTATGAAATAAAATTTTTGGGTAAATTAAATGGAAAAATTTAAGAGCGCAATATACACATTGTATTTATCCTCAAAACATGACCTTTTGACCTTCACTAACGGCAAAGTAGTGACCAGCGTTTTCAAGTAACACCCGTTAATTCTGATTTTCTGCGGCTATGATCCAAACTTTAAGCCTCCTGGTAAGCTTTAAACTCAAGTAAAGTTATCAAATCAGAAATAAGCGGTGTTTTCTTGCAAGTAAGTACGTATTTTAGCGTGAAAATATTTGCATAAATTGAGTTTATTTTTCTGACGGTTGAAATATTTTCATTTACATTCATTATGTAGAATGGTGGCAACAGAAAACAAGATAGGTTACTCGCCCAACTATCAGTATCTATAAAGTGTATCGTACCTTGAGAGCCCCTTCCTGTACAAGAAATGACGAGAAGACCGCTAAAAATCAACCGTCGAACTTCGGTGATCTTTCAAAATACCATAACTGTCACGCAATATACGAAGTTTTGTACGGGGATGCTCCGCCCCAAGGTCAAAACCTTACCCTTTCATATACCACACCTTTCATTGAAAATGGTACCCCTTTCATATAGCCTTTACGTGCCTCTGTTTGATATATTTTGAAAGGCCCTTTTCTAATACTTAAATGGCAGTTTCCCCTTACCCTTTTTTATACTTCAACTTGTGTTTTCCACACCCTTTCCTGTACTTCGTGAAATCCCTACCCTTTCATAATACTTAAACTCGTGAAATCCCTACCCTTTCATTTACTCATATACCTCCAGCCTCAAAAAGGTACCCCTTTCGGGCGGAGCGTCTCCTTATAGCCCAATATAGGGAGTACGAACCCCCACCCCGGGTGGTGATGCGGCATTTGTTGGAGGAATTTGTGGCTGTAGCTCAAAAAATCCTGCAAATGTTCAGTACGTTACAATACACAAGTGCAAAAAGGATATCAGTGCACATCTGAACGGCTACAAAGTGTGGGATTCATCACTAGATTCGGAGGCAAGCCTTTTGCTGGCGCATGCAGAAACTACCATGAAGTAACTTTTAAAGTATTATTATCACTTTCGATCACGAATAGTCCCTATTTTCTCTTAGGGATAGTCTAGCGAAAAGTGAAACAGTGTTCACAAACAAGCGTGGGAGAAAGTTGTCTGCCTTGCCGATACATGTACTCAACAAATGAGAACAATGAAAGCGCGTCAAGTTACTATGCAGCTGGGGACTCGCAAGTTTTGCTTTCCGCTCGACTATCAGAGACGGTCGGAGACCAAGCAATAACCGCCACCGAGGGCCGACTAAAGGAGCGGCGTAAACCGCGGGTCAAACTGAAGACTTGACTGGGAACCGGAAACAGCGCAAAGAAACGTACTTCATAGTGCTGGCATTGATTTATGCGTCACATATTTTTTTGAAAGGCTCCCGGGATCCCTATCATTTGTAATTGACAAACAATCTAAAGTTGGAGCCGTTAAAGACTTCTTAATGTCTTTAGCTTCATCTCGTTTATGTTGTTTGGCCAATAACATTACACCTTAAAAGCCAAATAATCGATATTTCTCTTTTCCAAACCCCCTTCACCCCCTTCACCCCCCCCCCCCCCCCCCCCCCCCCCCCCCCCCCCACCTTCTGCGCGCCTGTCGTAGTCTAAAGCCTTCCGAACAGATTTCGACCGAAACGATTGGTTGGGTGCTCCTGAATATACGACAGAGATTTCTTTTCTTTTCCTGGATTTAGAAACAGTACAGCTAGCTGGCTTATACCTGTAAACATAGGCCGTTTAATATTTTTATCATTCTTTTGGTCGGTACTGCACCTTCGTTCTTAAAATGATACCTCCAAAATTATATACCGTACATAGTAAACGGAATGTGTTTAATTTTGTTCTATTTCTAATTTTTTTTACCATTGTTGTAACTGAATTACAAGCCAACGGGCAAACCAGTGCATTAATAAAATTCTTTGGCAGATAACGATTTCACTAAGGCGAGACAAATCTAGTGAGCCTTGAGTTCATCGGAATTATTTCCTAATCTAGACAGCCTTTTCTAATTGCTAAAAGTTGAGAGTCTAAAGTAAATAAAATTTATGGGAAATTCTTCGTCCTCCTCCCAGAGCCCTCCTCCCCACACCGCTCCACCAACACGGGGCGTAGCTGGTAAGGCAAGACCTCCGTACATTGCGTGACATTTATGGTAGATCATCGAAGGTGCGACACAAAGTTCGACGGGTTCGACGGTTGATTTTTAGCGGTCTTCTCGTCATTTCTTGTACAGGAAGGGGCTCTCAAGGTACAATAAACTTTATAGATACTGATAGTTGGGCGAGTAACCTATCTTATTTTCTGTTGCGACCATTTTACAAAATGAATGTAAATGAAAATATTTCGACTGTCAGAAAGATAAACTCAATTTATGCAAATGTTTTCACGCTAAAATACGTACTTACTTGCAAGAAAACACCGCTTATTTCTGATTTGATGACTTTACTTAAGGTTGATGCTTACCAGGAGGCTTAAAGTTTGGATCATAGCCGCAGAAAATCAGAATTAGCGGGTGTTACTTGAAAACGCTGATCACTACTTTGCCGTTAGTGAAGGTCAAAAGGTCATGTTTTGAGGATAAATACGATGTACATATTGCGCTCTCAAATGTTTCCATTTAATTTACCCAAAAATTTTATTTCATAAAATCATAGAAGAAACATTGCTTATTCCGACAAATGTAGTCTTAACCGGCTAAGTCATGTACCAAGACGTGTTTTTTGCTTTTGAATTTGGCCTTATTTTCGCATGGGAAAATTCCACTCGAAACGGTTGATTTTGGAAAATCTGTCAAAAATTCTGGTTTTCATAAAATTGATATTTGACAACGCTTTCGTGTAGAAGAAATACCCTCCTTTTAGTATATTGCTTTCATTTTTATTTCTACGCGTCATATTTTGAAGACGAGAGGTTTAAACAAGTGACACTTCCAAGTCGGTTTTCCTCGCTCCTGGGTCATCTGAGTGAAAACGTCGCCTTAACGGAAAAATATTTAACTAAACAAACTGAAACTTATATTTTTACAAATGGTTTAGTAAGACCTTTGTTATGACAAAGTTTGAAAATTTTCGATTTTTTTATCTTGCATGGTCGTAGGCGAAAATTAGGGAAAGCCGCTCTTAAGAATCAGATCAGCTCTTAAGAATTTGTTCCAATTATAAAGTAAAACTCATTCGTACTCTGTCTGGTGCATAGATTTTGTAGCGGTTTGCTAATTACACAAGAATATCGTGTTTAGGTATGCAAGTATTTTAGGCGTGTATGTAAGGTGTAACTAATTCTCTGGGATTTAAGTGAGACTATTTAGAAGTTTGTAAGTTATTCAATAATTATTGGAAGGCATCTCTGTCATTTCTGTCACTAAGAGTTCAGAATGCTTTTTGCTTTTTCATATCTGTGAACTCTTGTAGAAATGCTTTTGTATTGTTCGCTCTATCGACATGTAACATCAATAAAAGAGATGCCCATCCATGATGCTAAGCGGGCGTGTCCGTAGTTACGAAATATTTTATAATCGTTTCACGAGTGAGTGTGATCAGAATCCGGGGGTGGTACTCTGTATATTTTTGGGTGGGGATGTGCCGCTGGGACTATGAAACCCTTATCCTATACCAGACCATGTTCATACATGTATAATAATAATAATTAATATGGAAGCCTCATAATCACGGACATTTTCTGGGTTGCGGCGGAAATCCCATATATACCTAATTCAATAAAGGTTGCTTTGGTCATTGGTAATTGGGCATTGGAAAGCTATTGTTTGGCGGTCACTCAAGCAAAGCATTGCATTGTGTTCCAAATGCCAATTACCAATGACCAACTGCCAAAGCAACCTTTATTGAATTAGGTATATTTTCTCCAAAATTTACCCGGAAAACGGATCGCTATTTTTCCCGTCCAGACTAAACTAATCACTGGGGACTAACATCGTTTTAACGAATGATTGTATTGATTTGGAACGAGATATATTTAAACAGTTCAGCTAAGAGAAAATTAAATATGTTTTTCCAATCGTTATTTTTAACGATTAGATGTGGCACTGTACGGCATTTCCCAATGAAAAGAGTCAAACGTATTTAAAATTGAGTCAATCTTGTGAATCGGCTTCATGAAAAAATTTAAGCCTCTATCTTACGGGTGTTTTATGCAACCTGGCCCAGGGGAGCTTATTTTTAAAAGTTAAACCAACCCTTTATGCTTCCATTTCAGTTACTCGCAATGCTTGTCTCTAACGGCAAGTCGCGCTCTTCAAGTTAGCGTTACGGCTAGCTCCTCATGAAGATTCAGGGTTCAGATGTCTGTTTTAATATTAGATTCCAAGGCGTCAAAGTGACTTGTGGCAGCTTCATGGATTATGCTGAGGCATATGTTAACACAAAATATTTTGTTATAATTTACAATAATGTCTTTTGCTTTCATTCGTGACCGTAAACATGTAAAAACATGTTTAACGACGGGCAAGATCTGATCATGACCTGCGTGACGTCAACGTTTCGTCACCTCCAGTTCCATTTTTTTGTGTGTTATCTGATAACAAAAGACAGATATTGTTTACTAAGCGACCTCATTATTTTATATTTACTGGCCTAAGTACTGCATTACAACGTAATTAAAACGTAAACTGATCGAAGCACGGAATCGCCATCCACTCTGAAGCTTTGCTGGAAATAAGGTACGTCTTGTAACGAATCGTGTCTTTGGACACTCCAAAAGAATAATGAGAATTCGTCTAACGCTATTGTGTATACCAGTCTATATTATTATCTAATTACTTATGGCTACTTGTGTACTGACTTGTAAATTTGAAAGATCATAATGCATAACAAAAGCACAATGCGTTCTAGGAAATAATGTTTGAAAAGTAATAAATATATAGGAATCAAATTTAGCTGAAGAAAATAGCTTTAAAAATAAAGTTTAATTGTAGATGAGTTTTATAGATACACAGACGCGATTCGATGAAAGCTGTGGTTTAGTAGTGAACTTTTATTGGTTAAAATATAGCTTTGCTAAGGTTATTTGCCTGTTCAATAATGTTCTTCATGGTTGATAAATCAAAATGCACTCATTGATTCTGGTGAATATGATCCCGTATTCCATGGCATGATCATAAGACAACTGTCGAAGCGATGCAGACATCGCTCCAATATGACTGATGCAGTACTGGATACTTAGTGGTATGTCAGTTTCCAACTGATGAGCAAATTTCATATAGAGATTTAAAAATACAGGAAAATGAGAAAACAAAATCAACTGGGCTAACTCGATGATTTTACTTTAACCTTTATTTTTCGTTTACACGATTCGTGAACATTGTTTTGCTGGCGCGTTTTACAGACTGAGTATTTTTGTTTTCTTGGTGACAATGGAATTTTGCAAACATAGCTGTCTGTCTAAGGAGAACTCGCGACAAGAGATCACTAAACAGTATTAATTGTTTTGAATACAAATTACGAAATTAGATTGTTTGGATCAATCACAATAATCAAATGTCCTGCAGGAGTCGAGAATATTCCGTCGTCAAGGTAGATATAATTTTGTTTAGATTTCAAAGTACCGTATACAACCTAAGAAGTGTGCGATGTTCTGTTTTTCGCTGCATGCAAATGTCCGTGTTGTTTGCAATGGACTATGAGTTCATTTTCAACCACTCTAATTAAAGTTTAATTTATAGTAAGGGGTCCTCACTCCATTTTCCCTCGAGAAAAACAATGCTAGTACAATGCTAGTACAATGCTAGTACAATGTTAACACTCTTGTGTTTGCAAACCTTTCACTTTCTAAACAAAATACGACGCAATGATAATTATAGCATTTATACTAGTAATAACAAAAGCAAGTAAATAGCATTTTCTTTTAAGAATGCTCACACTTCAATAACGTTCTCGACCATTTTTTGACTACGAAAGTGAACCAGAAGCACCCAACAGTCATTAGTCCTTTCGGTGGAAAATCTGTTCGGACCGGCAGGGTAATTTGCCGAACGCCGAACGCCGAATGCCAAATGCCGAACGCCGAACGCCGAACGCCGAACGCCGAACGCCGAACGCCGAACGCCGAACGCCGAACGCCGAACGCCGAACGCCGAACGCCGAACGCCGAACGCCGAACGCCGAACGCCGAACGCCGAACGCCGAACGCCGAACGCCGAACGCCGAACGCCGAACGCCGAACGCCGAACGCCGAACGCCGAACGCCGAACGCCGAACGCCGAACGCCGAACGCCGAACGCCGAACGCCGAACGCCGAACGCCGAACGCCGAACGCCGATCGCCGAACGCCGAACGCCGAACGCCGAACGCCGAACATTGTTCTCACCAACAACAGTAAATAAAAGCTAACCAATTTAAATTAGTGCTTAACCCAAAAATACTGTAGCACTGATTTACAGTATTCAGGGTTAAGCACTGATTCAAATTCGTTAGCTTTTATTTACTGTTAAGGGTGAGAACAATGTTCGGCGTTCGGCGTTCGGCAAATTACAGGTTTCGGTGATTTTAAAAATTCGCAATTAATTAGATATTATGAAAGTTTTTTCCGACTTTTTGCTTTCGTAGGGATAAGAAATGTCACTTTGGTTACGAAATAAGATCAGCTAGGATTTTTAAACGGAGAAAGCAGCTAATAAATTCGGTGGATAAGATTCCATTTCCTAAAATTTTCCGCCGTTGAAAAATTCAGCTAAAAGAACGGAAAAGATCAAACTGTATTATCTTTCATATACGTTTTGTTAAGGCACTAAAATAATATGGAATATTCAATTTTAAATCAATTCAGTAAAACATTCCTTGTTGGGCGGCCCTGTGTGCTGTCGGTGTGATCTCCACAAGTTGAAAGCCACCTCTTGAAAATATTTCACGTCAAGTTAAAATCTTCAATGTCTTAGCTGTTATTGTACATAATTGTTTGTCAATAAACTACATGTATATTGTTGGCGAGGTAGGTAAAGAGTAATAAATATCTTATACGCGTCTGCATTCGATACCAAATTTCTAAAACGAGGTTGTTTAAAGCTCCATTTCCTTTTTCAAAAATGATATGCTTTCTGTTTCAATATAACTATGTGCGTGCTCAGTAAACAAAACGTTCGACGAATGTTAAAATTAAATAAAATAAATTGAAATAATTCTGTCTGCCTTTTTGCCTTTTTGCCGCCGATCAGACTCAATCCTACCCTGGCTCCAGAGGTCCGTTCTCTAAGGCCCCGTTTACACGGGTCCGGACAAATTTTTGCACGGACAAAAACTTGCACAGTTCCACCTTGCGTTTACACGGGACCGGCGGAACTGGACGAATTTTTGAACGGCTAAGTGTGCAAGTTCCGTGTAAACACCACTGCAATCTGTAACAGAATTTGCACGGACCCATGTAAACACGTGGTCTAGGAACAAAATTCGTCCGTGCAAAAATTTGTCCGGACCCGTGTAAACGGGGCCTAAATGTCAAGAGTGAAATTAACCGCATGAACGGTTGGAAAAAAAAAATAGAATCTCTGCACCCAGTGTAGCTCAGTCCCTCTTCTTCATAGATTATATTTTGTGGTGTTAATTTTTTTTTGAACAATTGAAAGAAAAAACGGATTAATAATTTTCAAGCCACAACTACAAACACATGGCGCAGGTGAGTCAAATTTGACTGCAATTTCTTCTATTTTCACGGCGCAAATATATTTTGTTTATGGATCAAAACTATGAACGTGACCGAACAAAGCACGAGGCGATCGTGCATGTTATACGTCTCGGCAACTTTTGTCCTCAGGCCGAAAGTCGCATGCAACAATGACTGTTGGCGTGTCTGCCCCCTGTGGTTTACCTCGTCTAATTTCTTTTGCTTTTTTTCTTAAACATTTCGATTGATTGATCGCAATACTTCAAGTGACAGTGTGTGAAACGTCTTTCAACTGCAGGATTAAACGATTACTAATATTGGTACAGCTTTTTACTTTTTGAAATTACCATGGTGACAGCTTTCTTACCTTTTCTGACAAAAGACAAAACGTTTATTCTGACGTACAAGGTAATTTTACGTTTTATTCGATTTCTGTACATGAAATCACAAAGTTCTACCAAGTTGGAACCATACAACGTAATAAATGGTACCACAGCAATGAGCTACTCAACAGTAAAGTTGTTGAGTAGTACATTGCTGTGGTACTATTTATTACACTGTATAATTTGGTGCCGACTTGTGAGTGAAATCGCCAAATCTGACCATTTAAATGAAAGTACTGAGCAAGTATTCTCTTCGGTGCTGTTTAGTGTTCTGTACAAGGAGGTTCTACGATTTTCGGCTAAAAACTTATTTAAATGACAATAAAGGATAAAAAATTAGCGGTAATAGTTTAGAATGACGTTTCGATGACTCACTCATCATTATCAAATTTGTGTAACTAAAGTCAGGTTCTTGTGAGTTCATTATACAATAAATTGCATGTGAAAGTCTTGTTGCATGTGATTGAAAAAGAAATAGAATGTGGAGTGTAGAGGATGTTAATTAGGTAAATAGTTTTGCTTTGATTTAGTCAGATTGAGTGTTCAGTTTAGGTTTCTTGTCTTTGATGAAGAGTATTTCGTAAATTAAGTATTCTAGTTTCCCACGGCATTTCTCAAGAATGGTGAATTGTTCCTGAAGATCTTTACTCCTCTGATTGTTTGCGTCGCGCAAGTATTTTCCAACAGCAGAGTGCTTGTGTTCCTCAATGCCATGAAAAAAGGTGTCGGCGTGTATAACATAGCAACATAATCTGTATAGCACAGACCACATCTGAATTTGTAAACAACGCATTGTTGATGTATTAATGGCGGTTTGGCTCCTGCTACTTTGATCTCATCGGCGATTTTCTTGCTCGTAAACACTGGGCGTAGATCGCTGTTTATTTTCTTTCCAAGATCGGAAAGCTGTCTTCGCACAACGTCAGCTGATCTTTGATCTTTAAACGGCAGAAGAATCCGAACGGGTGCATTTGCTTGAGCATTACGAACTTGCTCTTTATTTTGGGACTCGATGAATCTAGTTATGGTGGAATTGATGAGCGTCTCAGGGTATTTTAGTTTCAAGAAAATCACTTTCAGGTTATCACATTCTTCAGCAAATAGATCTGGTGAGGTTGAGAGACAGTGGGCACGGTTTAGTATACTGATAAGAAGGGATCGTTTGTATCTGGCATCGACATGACTTTGATAGTGGAGAAGGAGGCCTTTATTTGTTGGCCATAAATTATAAGAATGAGTATCAGTAGATTCTGATAGTGCTGTTTAATACGGTTTGACAATCAACTTGACAATCAACAACCTGAAGATGAAATCCTAAATGTGTGACCATTTCATTGAAAGTTACTCAGCAGTGCTTTTCATTGGCATTGCAAGTTGAGCTCTTAGTATTAGTACAAGGTGTTTCTGAAGTGCGACCATTGAAATGAAAGCTGTCAAACAGTTCTTTTCTATGTTGCTTCTAATATTGATTTTCCCTTTAAATTTTTTGCAATTAATCTTAGGAGAAAAGCTTAAACAAGACCCACGGAGCAATCAGTTATTCAACCGGTTGTGGGCGACAAAAAAGTATAGCTTGTCCAATATTAAATGTCAATGCTCTTTTGTTTTCAGAAGTGTACTGTGAATTGGAAATGTGAATTGTACATCAAGTGTACAATAAAAAAACTAATCCCGTTTCCTGACAAAGACGTATTACCATATCTAAACAATTTTTCACTTGTTCTGATTCGAAAATTTAACCTGTCATATAGTTACAAAAGATGTGTCAATAATGTGCTCAAAAAAATTCATAAAGTATCTATGTGATTAAAGATTCGGTAAACATTTTTACCTTCTGCTTAAAACAAATCATGTATTTGCCGCGTAAAACGGGTATGTGTAGCCCTAAAGCGAAGGTACGGAAATTTGAAATATTCTTAAATAATACAACTTTTCTGAATTAAAGACCAATATTAGTTAAAGGCGCTGAAATCTTGCTTTCTTATTTTGTTTACAGGTGTTGTCATAAAAGACGATCCTTTAGGAAATTCAAGTGAAAGGAAATTGCCGTCGTGTAATCCGTAGCGACCGTCAACGCTATTTTTTAGTGGCCAGAGCAGCATGTCAAATGTAGAAGACAATTTTCAGATTTTTATCGCTTTACCGACGGATGATGTTTGTACGGTTAAGGGATTATCTCGAGAGATGCTCGTTTATGAGCTAAAGTCGAGAGTAGAACTGAAGGCGGGTATTCCCGGAGACATATTCAATTTGTTTTTCATGAATACACAACTGCTGGACAGGGAGACACTCAAAACATATAATCTTAAACATGGCTGCATTGTTAGAGTAAAGTTAGAACAGAATTGGATCGGTCTCTTTGAGGCGTGCTGGCGAGGAGACATTTACGATGTTTTCGAAAATGGTGTTCAATTCTTGGACGAGGATAAATTTCAGGGATATAACATTTCTCTGTGGAATAAGTTAGTTATTCAGCGTGCGACGTACGCTTTGTTTATTGCATGCCATCGTGGTTACCTTGGTCTGATATTGGAACTTATTAACCGAGGAGCCACCGATATCAACGGTAAAACAATATTTGGACGAAGTGCATTACATGTGGCAGCTTATCAAGGTTTTGTGGGCTGTGTATCGTTGTTGCTTAGCGAAGGCGCCATTTGCAATCAAATTGACATCGAGGGTAAAACACCACTTGCAGTAGCCAGCGAAAACGGGCATGCGTATTGTGAAAGAAGGCTATGGCTTTATCAGTGGAATTTACAAACATTTCGGCAACCTTCTAGAAGCTGGAGTGGAGAATCAAGCGAATCGAGCGAAAGTGACGTAAGGTAAGACTTTTACTTCAGATAGGACATATACAAAACCTAGTGAATCTGGTTTTCTAGTTCGCATAAAATTACTTGTTTCTCGATTTTCGGTGAATTTACAGCTTTTTAATCAGTCTTGATCTATTTACTCCTGGAAAACTACAACATAAGATTAAGACATTGTACGATTCTCTTCATTTTGTCTGCATCCCTGTAATGCAACTATCAAATAATTGCGAGGGAAAAAGCCACAAAAGACGTCTTTTTGAAATGGGCTAATAACACTAATAATGTTTAGTTATTCCCTGATAATTGATTTTGTTTTGAGCGCTCTCTCTTTCGGGAGTATTAACTAATTAATGTATTCAAAACCATAAAACACGTCAAATCAGGTGTACTGTCAGCAAGGTAATTTAATTTAAGAAAAAAATAATAATTTGTTCCCGGCTTATAAGGATTAAATATTAGGTGACAACGTCCAATAACCAAAGGTGAAGATGGCTTAAAACGTTAATTGCTAGTAATCCTTCAGATTGTATTTTCTGGCAAAAAACAAACACATCGTTTTTGTCCTCGTTCGGTTCATTTTATTTTTCGCAATACGCAACTAACGCAAACAAAATATTAAATGGGTATGTTCACTGGCGAATCCAGACTTCATCGTAATGGAGAGGGATGGAAGGAGGGGGGAGGGGGGGGGGGGGGGGGGGGGTTGTGGGGAGTAGGGGGAATGGGGGAATTGGGGAGGGGTAGGCGGAGTGAATAAAGGAGGCCCGGATTGAACATGTTAGAGACTGACGATCTCTAGCCGTGACTGTAATGTCTTACAAGAGGAAACCGGAGGCAGAGTTGGCTTATTCATTTTAGTGGATGGGGTTAGTTTCTAGAGAAACTGTGGTGCTGCGTCGGTGGGGGTGAAGCACAAGAATTTGGTTTTATCGACTGAGTCTATAAGGTAAATTAACCACCGTAGAAAGATTCGAGAAAGCTGACGTTTCGAGCGCTAGCCCTTCGTCGGAGCGAATCCTTCGCTCCGACGAAGGGCTAGCGCTCGAAACGTCAGTTTTCTCGAACCTTTTTACGGTGGCTAATTTACCTTATCGACTCAGTCGATAAAACCAAATTCTTGTTATTCATTTTAGGTTGCGTTCGATCCCGCTGAGATTGTAGTACCCATTTCTACAGCGGCGCGACGATCTTCACTGATCCATTATACTTCATATTTTTGTTATAGTTTCAGAGGAAATGGCAGATATTCCGAGCAAGTTGCTAAGCTGCCATCTGCCAGAAGAACGCTGGAACAGCCTGATAACAGCAACAAGAACAATCAAGAACCAACAGTAAGCTTACCAATATTCGCTAGTTTGAAGAGAACGGGATCCCTTGACTCACATGAATGTTTGCACAAGCCACAAGCTAGACACTGAATAGACCTTTTATCTTGTTGGCACCGGCCATGGCGTTCATATACAATATATGCCACATAAACTGTTAGCTTAAAGAATCGCTCCCTTGGCGTTACATATCTGACCAACGTAATATGAACTCTGAACCTCAAGATTGAGTCAGCGTTAAGAAACAAGTGTAAACGCCAGTCACGTCCGTGGGTTGTAATGGGCTGATTTCGATCCATGTTTCTATTTATTTAGGGTCTCAAAAAAGAATAAGCGCTTTTTAAACTACTTTGTAATTGTTCCAATTTGTTTAATTTGTCAAATGTGACTGAATTGTCTAGGAGCTGAATTCGCAGGGACGGCTTTCGTGATCTTTCATACTGAGCATATAGAGAAAGAAAAATAAACCGTGTTGTGTTTACGTTCCACACAAAACGACTTATATTTTGATCATCTGACATTATTGCTTTGCAGGGAACGCAAAGAAATGTACCAAAATGTAAAACGCAAGTGCAGCGGCATTATGTTCGTTCATTAAACCTATTGTTATGTGTCGTTCTCGTCCCCGTCTCTGTCGTGGTTGCTCAACGGTTCCCTAATTAAAAGCCATGTAAAACGTGTAAAGCACAATGGTTGGGTTGCGTTATGGATGTCTGGCTGTCAATCGAGAAATCTTTAAATTCAAAGTACAGTAGATATGGCTAGCCGCAAAAACGACGAAATTCTTGTAGTTACTCTACAATTAATACTACAGTTATACCCTAGCGAGTAATAAGGCTTTCCCAAAACAAATGTGTTAATACAGTCCCGTTCTTCTTTTCCATGGTCGGTTTGTTGTTAGGCAATTCACCTTTATCTTCCCCGAGTTATAAATAACGATGACAAACGACAGCATCGTCGAACAAAGAGCCACGAACCACCACGATCGTCTTTTCGTTTGATGCAAATAGCTGAGAAGTATAGGAAAGAGCTTCAGGATTATAACGAGGGGACGGTGAAGTTACCAACGCAGGCTCAAAATGGATCAAAGGAGGAAGAAAAAATGCCAAAAGAAGACCCGAAAGTACCGGACATTACGACACCTTCAACGAATGAGGTGGAGATTGTGAGCGACGCCAACAACAACAACAGCTATGTGGGTGAATTAGAGGGAGGAATTAAAAGTAAAAGTCCAAGCACCGAAGAAAAGAGTGACGGTGAGCTCTAAATGTATCTAAGTGCATGAAGTGTTATCACAGCAAGTATTAAAAAGATTTTGCACCGACTGCGTTTGATGGCTTGGACACCAATATAAAAGCGAATTAACTAAAGAGTTTACTGATCACTAGAACACACAAATTTTCTATAACCCTTCGTAATAAGTAAGAAGTGTATGAAATGATATGAACTTTTAAGGATCTACTCTACTCTACTTTTCTATTCGAAAGGCGATGTGGGTTCCATAACATCTCCATCTATAGTTAAGTATGAAAATGTGTATAGGACACAAAGTGACCTCCCGTCACCTCTTACGATAACCAGTGACCAGAACTGAGACAAGATGTTGAGCTAGCCAGCGTGATTATATATAGGAGCTATTGTTAAGACCATGCTTGGTGATCCGGTCGGGATGTTTAACCCGCGACTTCCTGCTCGGCGGTTTGGTTGCCAACAATTTGAGCTATGGGTTTAAAGGCAGCTTCGAGCGACAAGTGCAATTAAGGCACGATTCCTTTTTCACCTTTTGTTATTGATTTCCCCCTCGCTCTTCCACGTTTTGTTTTTCCTTTGTATTAAGTAAGATCGTCATTTTTTTTTTTCACATAGACCACGCAAAAGAAAATAAAGAAGACAACAATGCGTCCAGGCGTCATACTCAAGATCAAACACAAGACAATCGACACGCAGTGGAAACTAGCCTCCAAGATCAAGAAAGGTAATATTTTTTTGTCAAATAATTCCGTTTTCAAGTTTTGCTTCTTCAGTACTAATCTGTATGAAACTGATAAACGTCTGAGGTCCGTGTAAGAGAGAGGCAATCCTCTATTAGTTGCACGTGTAAAATTGACTGTATTCCTGAGTAACGAGAACATAATTTAGAGGCATTACTTTCAGTACAAGCTAAATTCGACTTTGGACGACATAACGGCTGGTTGGGAGAAAATACATTCCCGTGTTAAGTTGGGTGGAGTCCAATACCAGAAAATACTGAATTTATATTCTTCCAACTCTGTCTTTGGAAAGCCGCAGTGTCGTCTCAAAAACGAATTTAGTTTTGTATCGCGATTCAACTACTTTTTGGGCAAAGGAAAGTAAAACTGAAACCGGATTACATGTGTTGATCAACATATAAATTCCTATTAGTCGTGATGTCTAAAACACGAAGCTTTGCCGCGTTATTGTGTTGTTTTATCTGCCAAACTTAACTACAACAAAGTCGCAATTTTTGCCCTTCTTTTGAGATAATGTCAAATTTTGGTTTTGTAAGCGAGAAGCCCAATAAATTGCCGCGGGAAATTTTGCCCTTGCGCATAATCAACCTTGAATCAGGTGAAACGTGGGAAATCTAGAAAAAATTGTCTCTCATTCAGTTTTGATGTTTGTTGTTTGTTTGTTGGAATGAAAACTGCTTGATTATTTCAAAACTTTGGGTAACACTTCTTTTTTTGTGGCCGAGACTATAACGGGAAACATGGCAGTCAGGATCGAGAATCTAACAACTACAACAATTAAATTTGCGAGAGGCAGAGGAAAGTTTTGCCTTCCTTACACTGCCCTTCGTTACTTTCAGTCTTCAACGTAATAACAAGTTATAATGTCGTCTCAAATGCAAGCCAAAGAATCATTATTAAATACGGGATCGCGACGGACTAAAGACACAATTAGATTCAAACAGCAATATATAAATACTACAATCTCGGACGGAATAAAAAGAGAAATAACACTTATCTGTTTAGAATCAATTAAATAAGTATTACTTCAACAAAATGCGGCTTTTAACGTCTAATTTGTAAACATTTTATGTGCCAGCATGTTCCTAGATCCCTAGAACTTAGTGCTTTTGTCGCTCAAAAGAGTCCGTACAGCCATTAACTGGCTCTGAATGGCATTGGACCTGCTCCCTTAAATACTGGCTACATACCTTTTATGACACGAAATTCATGATATATCTGCTATACTAGTGTATTTGTGTGGCTTTTTGGTGTGAATCTTAAGCAACCTTAGTTTTAACGGGACATAGCTCCGGTCAATAATAGTGGAATTTATTATATTGTTATAGCTTAGTCGTTTCAAAGTATATGAACATGTACATGCGCTCATCGCAGTTATACAACAACTGAGCGAGTTGCAATTAGAAGCTGAAAAAAAAAACATCAGGCAGGATTCGACCTTCATGACTTTTGCGATTTCAATCCTGAATTTTTTTTTTATTAAGTTCCACTGATTGCAACTCTTTCAGTTGTTGCATGTATAGCTGCGATGGTTAGATTATTTTTAATTCTTTATGCCGCAGTTCATGTGAACTTATTTTCATATACACATTATGATATGAACATGGTCCTCTGTGATTATTTTTTAGGCCCGCTTCAGGAAAATCTAATGGAATTCGCAAGTTAGACATTCTGATGACCGAAACAAGAGCTGAGAGATTGCAAATCGTATCGTCTTCACTTGAGCGAGACAAGTTACTTACATCGGACAGGAGCACATCCGAGAATGAACCAGACCAAGAACAGGGAAGTACATTAATTGATCTTCGCAAAGAATACTCCTGCAAGAGGCCCGCTCAAACATTTGAAGACTGGCTCCAAATGAAACGATCTCAACAGAAAAGCAGACCATCTACAGCGCCTACACAGAAAAGTAGGCTGGGAAAGAGTATGGATCCAGAATGTTTTAAGAAATGGCTGAGCAACAAACGACACCAGCGAATACACTCGAATTCCGAATCTTCCTCTACAAACAAAAAGACTTTTATTAGTTCTGGAGGATTAACGTTCGAACGCTGGCTTGAAACAAAGTCTTCAAACCGTCCTTTCAGCGCTATGAGTTATGTCACTGAGTCACGTGATGCGACTTCGGGGGCGAGTAACAAGGTTCGAAAACAAGTTTCAGGAAAGCCATTTCAGCTGTGGTTAGCGGAAAAGAAAACGTCGGAGCATTCCATTCATAATGGGGAAGATGCCAACGAACAAGATAATAACAATTCGAGAACTGGAAAACCGTTCCAAGTGTGGTTACAAGAGAAACACAAACAAAAGCAAATTGAACTGGTGCAGAAGATAACCACAGAAAGAGAACAAAAAAGACTGGCAGAATTAGATCAGCTACAAAAGTGGCTGAATCCACGTTACAAGACCTACGAGGATTGGCTGGATATCAAAAACCAAGAAGCTAGGTTTGAACGCTTGCGAACGCTAAACGAACCGCAAAAACCACAAGAGGATATTCCAGCTGAGGAAAAACAGAAGGACGCGGAAGTTGTTTATGGCATCTGGCATACAATGAAGGCACTGCAAGAGCTAAGCGACGAGGAAAGGAAATATAAAGAAATGAAAGCAAAGTGGGCAGCTAAACAAAGAGAAAAAGAACAGCTGAGAAGACTTAATATCATAAATAGGGCTAAGAAATATGACTCAAAACCTACATCAGCGAAGAGTTAGTGGCCGGCGATCGCTGTCGTTACATTAGTTTGTAAGGAGCAATGAACGTTATTTTTTTCGATCTCCTAATACCTTCTTTTAAGTAACAGATTGTTTTGTTAATCTTCATACAAATTGTGAAGCGTGAAATAGAAATCATCTTTGCCTTTTACAATTCGTTTAAGCAATCCTTTAAAGAAATTATTTGTAACAGCCCTATATTTTACATTTTCGTGGTTTCATTTTAAAACCAATTTCGTACTTAAAAAACACTAGCAATTTGTTTGAAGAACATGATAGAAATATAGGAAACTAAACCAGTTTATGAGAAGAAAATTGAATAAAAGATGAAATACCTGATAACTGAATGGTTGTTCACCTTAAAGGGGCTATGTCACCATTTTTAGCGTTATTTTAAAAAGCCAAAATACATCTTTATATCAGTGAAATTCCAAAACTAAGAATCCAGTTTTGTTTAAAATTATTCTACTAGTACTCTAAAAGTAAAAATAAGTGTCTTGGGCTGCAGATGGCCAGGATGGAAATGGATTGTATCTTGAAAAAATTGGGCCAATTTTTTCAAGTTTATCGCTTGTGTCTTAGAAAATTCGCTAAAACTCCGATTATGGTTTATTTTCTCTGCTAAAATTCACTTGATATCTTCCTGTTAGTGTTCTTTAAGCATTTCGTGTACGACAAAGGTACTTAGTTTTAATTTGCGACGGTTTTGACCCGAAAACCTCAAAATCACCATGACGTAGCTCCTTTAACACAAACAGACAAACAAAAAATCATGAGAAATTCCAACCTTTCTAATACTAACATTGAAATGACAGATCCAAGTACTGTCATAGAGGTGTCAGTCTATCGGTAATCAGCAGTAACAAGAGGTTAAGAGGCATATAGGGAGAGTACAAACACACTGCGAGACGGGACTACCGAACATATTCTGCATTCGATTTATTCACTTGCCCCAGATTTAACCTCAGTGTCGATTTGATGTTAGGCCCAAATAGCAGGTATTGAGTATAAAGGGGCCTCTAGGTTGGAATAAGGAGTAGATTATGACGCACTAAATGTATAAAAGCACGATACAACATACCATGTGAAAATATGACTCACCGGCCGGTGAGGAATCGAACCTCGGTCTCCTGCTTACAAAGGCAGACGTGGTCACCACTACACCAGAGGCGAACCGACAGAGACAGTGGGTGGAATAGCCAAGCTGTTTACTTACTAGCAGGGCGCGTGAACCATTCAGGCTTGACAAACGTTCTATCCTACAGTGCAGACGATTTTGAGATCACCTATCCTGCGAGCAAGATTTCCATCCCCCACCCTTTCGTTGCAACCTACTCTTCTCCGATCCTACCATACCCTATTGTACTTACCTATACTAACCTATAGCTGTAAGCCTATTAAGACTCTTAACCATCGAGATCATATTTTATCCCTGTTAGGACATACATATAATCGGTATTACACTGGAAGTGATGTACTCCAGCTTGAAGTCAAGGCTCATGTGGGGGAACTTTTCACATGCAAATATTTTAAATGATACTTCCCCGCGTTGAGCATCCAAATTTGCAAGCTACGCTACGGTAGGTCCAGTTCTATGCTGGGAGGTCAATGGCATTGGTCTGTCACTACTCCAAAACCTCCAGTCACTAACAATTCATGACCCAATCAATGATATGTCACGTGTAAACACTTTATGTTAATAAAACATGCCTTATTAGTGTTCTTTGTATAAAATATACTAAAAAAGGCTAAAAACGTTTGGTTTCCAGATGACTTTGGTACGCACTACACCAATATGGCGGCCAAATATGCGTTTTTAACAAATTCTTAATATACAGCACAAAATATCTTTATAATTATTTATTTTTAGTTAAAACGTTCAAAATACCTCTGATTTGCATCCTCGCTTTAGAAAGTCTACAAACTGCGAGAAAATACTTTTTTTCTTTTGCACATGTCCGAGACTTGGCGGGACGATGACTATTGCTGATAATGATATATTGTTCGGGTTGCGATCGGCGCTCGCGTTTCCTAATAAACAATGCGTGGAGCATCGCGGTAAGTGATAATGGGTCTTAAAACAGTACAAGGGATGAAGAAAAAACACACTGACACTGTCCGTTTGTATCGAACATTTTTATATCGAATCGTTGCTTTTCTCGTTTATCATTATGAAATGCATTTCATGCTCAAGTTGGGCTTTTTATGCTTTATGTTTAAGGGGCTCAAGTGGCGTCAAAATATGTTGTTTTTAATGAGAAGTCTAAACTCACGTTGGAACTCGCGCGAAGGGCACTAGATATAATGTATATTTAAGGTCCAACTCCGAAGAGAAACCATATTTTTATCCCACCATACATAAGATACGTGCAATATTCGCGTTCTTTGAGCGGTTTAGTATGAGCTACTGTACTTCCCCAAGCTACCAAAACTATGCACAGTGAACGAGTGCTTAAGCTTAAGAAGGAGAAAATAACTTCCATTACTCAAGTCATTTACATCTTATTCATAAGTGAGGAATATTTAAAAATATTTCTAAAATTACACAACACTGACTAACCATCTGGTTGGTGGAGTATTTGAAGTGGGTGAATATGTGCCCATTTGACCGTCGGACGTGCACACCAACTTATACTCTTACCGTGTTACAAAACGGGCTTGGGGGGAGGGGTAGCTGCAACCCCCTCCCCACTTGGGCTTTTGCCACGTTAAAATATTTTAAAAACACTTTGCCTTTAATAGATAGTCTGTGATGTTGTCTGCTGGTGATCTGTGATATTATCTTGGATTTTACGCAAAATTCACTGTTATAGAAAAACGTTTATGCTGGGGTTGTAAAATATTAAACATTCTATTTATTTTTAGTAGCATGTTATATATTTTCACCAAAAAGGAGAAAATTAAACACCAATGTTTATTAAAAAAATGGCTTGACATGATGATACTTTAATAACGTCATCTCTTTACCATAGCAGTAAATTATTGCAAAACTTTGCCAAAATGTTTCTCCGGGATAAAGAAACATAGAAATTCCGAATGCCTAATTCTAAAAAAAAATGTTTCTTTTATATTTTATTATGATAAAATACGATTTCGCGATGTTTGTCCGACGATTAAAATTAACATCACTGACGGATTTTCCAGACCTATTTATTTAAAATTTACGGCGCTAATGGTAATACATTAGAAAACGTGCCAACTTGTCAATAAAACACCACGTTCAAACCAAGTCCGTCAGGTGTTTTAAGGTGTAATTGGAGGATAGTCTAGAACATTCTCGATGTTTCTAAGGTAATTTAAGGCAAATTCAGTTGAACCGTTATCTGCCGTTTCACTTTTCAACTTATACTTACAGGTAAATTCGAAATGACAATAGCCACGGCAGGCTTTATTTGAAACTGAGCCGGTCGCGGCTATTTTAACATCGAATTTACCCGGGTAAAATTAAATTGAATTTAAAACGTGCAACCGCAATTATTAGCTGCCATAAAATAAACACAGTTTGTTCTAACTCAGGCCACCTGCAATTGCCTAAGTCATAAACCCGGAAAATTTTACGGGGGCGGCAATTCTCGTTATTCAAGAATGGCTTCCTTCGGCAAATTGGCCATGCTTGAATTTACAGTCATCCTTCTTTTCTTTTGGAATTCATTTGGACTTAAATTTCAAGCATGTTTTGGTAAGCATTTGATGTTTTTTTTTCTAAACTAGCCTTCAGAGTTTGTTCTTAGACTTCTTAGTCTAAGCTAAACTACAATCAGTCTTAAATTGTTTACACGAACAAAATTGATGTATTAATACAAACCTGCGAAAATATTTCTCAATCAACAGTAAAACAGATGTAGTGCTAAACCTTTTGGTAACTTCAATTATGATTGCACTATTTTTGGCCGTGAAATAATCCCTATCTTTATGGCGTTTGCTCCAAGAGCACCAAAGAGCTCCGGCGCTTGTTGTACGCTTACAATCCATGATTATAAGGTGCCTCGCCTAAAAAGAAGAGAGAACTGCAGCGAAAAACATTTAGAAACGATTACTCAGGGTAAATTTCGAGGGTGCACTCAAACCGACGTTATGAGAATGATGACAGTTTTCGCAACAACGGTTTTCTCCATTTCGAGTGCAAGCATGAAACACGGATGCCGTGGAATAATAACACAGACAAAACTGTATATAAATGATTTGCCAAATATAGTTTCTTCGAGCCTAGTTTGCTGTTTTATATAACGTTTGCCCAATCAATTTAGCCTGGCTGTTCTTTTCAAAAGATAATTGTTTTATTGTGTCCGTAAAATAATAAAATTAACATTAATTTAACAAAATGAATAATGACGGTCTTTTAGTTATTGGTCTATATTGGTATAGCTTGGTAAAGCTTCTAAGCTGTTGGTATATATACAGAGTATGTCATTGAACTCTTTCACTGCTGGAAACAAACCGCGAGTCGCGTAATGTGGTTCTAAGTTTTGAGTCTGTGGAAGAAATATTACAGTGTGACCATTCAAATGAAAGCTATTGAGCAGTACTTTCCTGTGGTACAGTTTGTCATGCTGTACAAGATCCGGTTCTAACTTTTGAGTCTGTGGTTGAAATCTTACAGTGGATTTAAACAAAAGATATTGAGCAGCGCTTTCCAATGGCGTTTGTCTTTGGGTAATTTACCAGATGAAATTTGCACTACCTTTTTGGGAGAAATTTTTTTTCTTGGACGCTCTTGGCAGTAAAAGGATTGAAATGAAGGCTCAGGCCAACCTCGTTCCCAGGGCTTTGCCCTTCGAGAGAGGGGCGGCGGGAAAAGACCCTGGCATCGGCTGGTCACGTGGCGTTCTTAAATAATAATTATAACACTAATGTATGCATTCCTGTGGTTAATCCTGCATTTTCATTGGTTGATGGAATTTGCTAAAAAATTACATTAGCATTGCGATTTCTAATTTCGACCTAGAAACATCGCCATTGTGGCTCATAAAATCAAGTAATTGTATGTAATATGTCTAATATGGGAGCGGCAGGTCTGCACGACTCTTACCTCATGTTTTTAATGCCATTTGCTCCTTCTATATGTTTTGAACGGGTATTCTACATTTAGTGACTGTACAGTATGGACTGAATTTTAAAACCTTTCAAAGCCGCGTGCAACGGACTAGAGGTCAAGTCTGTCGGTTGTAGTTCGTGGTGTCGCGCTTGTAGATTTTGACCTCATTTCAGCGTCTTTTTTGCCTGGCGGTTGTGTGTTGTTTTCGCCATTAGTATTGGCATGTAGATTTTTATGTAGGAAAGGTTTGAATTTCTCTAACTTTTCTCTCTGAAATACTGGATATGACAGGATCTGAAATGATCTGTTGGCCGTGAATGTCTTTCCTGCTATTTATGTCACGCTGGGCCCAGCTATTTTAGATTTGTCTTTGCAGGATTTTAATTTTCATGATCCAAGCTTTATAGCAGAGAGAGTTGTAGCTTAATAAGCTATTCAACTTGTAGAGAGTACAGTTGAAGTTTACCTCAGTCAAGGCTGTAATTTTAGCTTCCTTTCGCTACGCTTTATAGCTGTGGAGCTCGCTCCGTTGTCAATTTTGACAGTCTGGCGAGTGCTTTGTTTACGCCACTATTTCTCCGATATTTCATTCAGGCAAGACCATGGTTTCGGTTCTCCTCTCGAACCTCATCAGTTGCCGGGTTTGTATTTGCTAGTTGCTACCTTTCTTGCAACGCTGTTGAGAATGGTTAAACCATTCTGCTCGACATCATTTTCAAACATGTATTTATACCCTTACGCACTGATCTAATAGCATCTATTCCGAACTTAAGAAGGAATGTGCAGGAAACGAAAGCGCTCACATTTAGAAATATCCTCAATTCAGCCAAGAGAAGAAAGTGCTAAAATTTCCAAATAATGCCTTCCAAAGAAATACACGCTTAGGAAATTCGATCCCCATCAAGGGTATAAATACATGTTTGAAAATTATGTTGAGCAGAATGGTTTGACCGTTCTCAACAAAAATATGCGTTGCTAAAAAGGTAGAAACTAGCAAATACAAACCCGGCAACTGATGAGGTTCGAGAGGTGAACCGAAACCATGGTCTTGCCTGAATGAAATAGTGGCGTAAACGAAGCACTCGCCAGACTGTCAAAATTGACAACGGAGGTTTTATAATAGTATAAACCGGCAGCGAGCTCCACGCAGCTATAAAGCGTAGCGAAAGGAAGCTAAAATTACAGCCTTGACTAAGACAAACTTCAACTCTTCACAAGTTAAATAGCTTATTAAGCTACAACTCTCTCTGCTATAAAGTTGGATCATGAAACTTAAAATAGCTGGGCCCAGCGTGATATAAATAGCAGGAAAGACATTCTGACACGGCCAACAGATCATTTCAGATCCTGTCATGTCCGGTATTTCAGAGAGAAAAGTTAGTGGAATTCAAACCTTTCTTACATAAAAATCTACATGCCAAAACTATTAAATGGCGAAAACAACACAACAACCGCCAGGCAAAAAAGGACGCTGAAATGAGGTCAAAATCTACAAGCACGACACCACGGGAAACTACAACCGACAGGCTAGACTTGACCTCTAGTCCGTTGCACGCGGCTTTTGAAAGGTTTTAAAATTCAGTCTATACTGTACAGTTACTAAATGTAGAATACCCGTTCAAAACATATAGAAGGAGCAAATGGCATTAAAAACATGAGGTAGGAGTCGTGCAGGCCTGCCACCTCCATATTCTCGTATTAAACTCCCATCTTGCTTTTGATTATGCAGCTTCGATTTCACATCTAATTTATTACACCCAGGTTTTTCGGGTGTCCGATGGGCACGTGACCAGCCGATGCCAGGGTCTTTTCCCGCCGCCCCTCTCTCGAAGGGAAAAGCCCTGGGAACGAGGTTGGGCTCAGGCGTAACGGAGGCAAAAACAGGATGGGGACTGAGTCTGGTCTGTAGCACAACGAGCGATATCATTAATTATGGTGTTATATAATAGAGCGACAGTTTACAAAAATTTACGTACAACGAGGAAAGAGTAATCTTAACCGCACGGAAAATAGTCTTTCCAATTTAACGAAATGCCACGCTTGGCTGACAAGCGTAACAGCTTGACCGCGAAGATCGAGTTTCACCTCGAGCTCCTTCGAATTAATATTCGCCAGTACTCTCTACGCCTGGTCCTATCATTCAAACCCCAAATGTGTTTCAAAGACTCGTCGTTTTAGGTTCCTTTTTTTCGACATTTAGTTGCCAATGTCTTTATACTAACGCACGAAGCCTGACGATACAATATCATACTATCAACAGGGAGTTTTGAGCCACAGTTCATTTGTTAGTCACCAGCAAACGAGACAACAGTTGATAGACTGCAATCTATCTATCTGTTAGTTTATACCAAGTGGAGCCTAAATTTTTGAAAATAAAATTTTAAGAGTTTTGTTAAATGGCAACCTGCCAGATGCATAAACAAAATGCAAATTCGATGATTCCTGCCGTCAGTGGATCCATGCCAAAACTAAACTAGACTGCTGGCTGTCTCCTTTTTAGCCAATCGAGCGGGCGAACGTGTCACGAAAACAAGTTCGACGAGACTGGAGCGAGCGAACGTGGTGGAAAGCGCCCCCTCGGCTCGTTATTTTCGCTCGCTCGCTTGATTGATTGCCGATCGCACTGATAAAGTAACAGAGTGTAACGTCACACATTTTAACTAAATTTGTAAAATTATTGGATTTGATTAGATATTTAGAAAGGGCATGACGAAAAATGCCCGCTTGCCAAAAATCAGCATCTTATTGATACTCCATACATCCACTCCACTCCATCTTATGACTCCATACAAACCTTCTAATTTTGCGCCAGTTCCAAACATTACAATATGTTCTTTTTTATAGCTCATCAAGGCCGCTTCATGATGTTCAAAGAACCAATAAAAAACAAGGCATTGACTCATCACTTGATTAAGAGTGAGGATGTGCCTAATGAAGGAAGCTGCCGAGTGTTGTGTTATATGGAGCACGATTGTGTGTCTATCAATGTAGGGCCATTGGAGCAAGGAAAACACAAATGCGAGTTAAATGACGCTACTGCTGAACAACAAGGACACACACACGCTCTAACGAACATGGATGGCTATATTCACCTGGCTATAGAGGTAAAAAAGTTTGATGTTGAAATTTTGTCCTAGCTGCGGCTTGGCTTGTAAAAATGCAGGGAAAACCCACATCGTCGCCAGCGCGCCGTACAAACACTGGAAGGGCAAGTACCAGTAAAAGGGAAAGTGAAAAGGCCGGGAATAGTTACTTTAGCTTTGAGGTTCCAGCATCTTCCCTGGTGGCTTTTTTAACTAAAAATCTTCATTTTTTCAGAAGATCGAATATATCCGAACTGAAATTAAATTTAAAACTAACTCCTGGGGATGGGTGAGGGGGCACAAAATGCCCACGCTAATTCAACATTCAACATTCAAACGCTTTCAAACTTTGTGACTTTTATTAAAATTAATCTGGCAATAATTTGATAAGACTCTTATGTGACATTTTATTGTTTTATTGTTATGTGACATTTTATTGTTCTCGAGACTTGATATTTCCAAGGCAACAAGGTTTTGATAGTCAAGTTTTCGGTTTTTTTTTAAACACGTTTATCGTTATCATTTTCCATTTTTTTTTATACCATTTGGCATTGCTTAATTTTGAGTCAATTTGGAAGGTTTTATGAGATTTTTGGAGAAATCAAGATGGCGGCTGTCTAGAACTAATTAAGTATTTACACGTCATATGACGTCATCGTCCGATTTTGCGGACCACCAAAGAAAAGAATTCTGGAATTGTTTTATACCCTCTAGGTTTCATTTCCAAAGCTTTTTAAAATGCTGTTGAAAATGTGTCATAGATAGTCACGGCTTAAATGCTCTTGAAGTGATGGTCTCGATGTTTTTTTTTTTTAATTTCATTTTTTACCTTCAGTAAATGAAAGAAAAAACCTACGTTTGTCGTCCAGGCGTTATATTTTTTTGTGCATTTTTAGCATTTTTTATTGGATTTGATTATTTTGGGTTAATTTGGACGGTTTTTAAGAGGTTTTGAAAAAGTCCAGAAATCCAAGAAGGCGGATTTGCAGAACTAATTATACAATTTCCACATCCTATGACGTCATCGTTTCATTGTGCGGACAGGAAAGAAAACGATTTTAGATGAAACACGCACTCTCTTGGTTTCATTGTCATAGCCTTAATGCTCTTGAAGTTACGAGGGAAGGAGGGCACAATGTGAAACTCAAAAAAAGTCCAGACAAAAAAGGTTAAAAGGATAAATGCAATCATTTATCCATACATCCATTCGTCCGTCCATCTATTCGTCCGTCTATATATCTATTCGCTCGCCCGTCATTCATTCACGTATTCATTCATTTATTTATGTATAAATATAACCGTTGTGTTGTATTGTCATAAATTCCACGTATAGATCATAAATTCTAGATATATAAATCAATCAACCAATCATCGATTAATCAATCAATCAACAATCAAACAAGCAGTTAATTAATAAATCATTCAATCAGTCAGTCAGCCAGTCATTCAGTCTAAATATAACTGTTGTGTTGCTGTCATGAAATTCTAACAGTCGATGACTCAATCAATCAATCAATCAATCAATCAATCAATCAATCAATTAATCAATAAATAAATAAATAAATAAATAAATCAGTCAGTCCGTCAGTCTCTCTGTTCTCAATTTTGCAGTCAATAAATAGTCTTAAAGTGCCATTGACATTTATTTCAGAATCCCTGCAGTAGCAGTCCATGTATGTATAAAGGCAGATGTCAAGCTGGATTCACGGATAAAGGGTTTCGTTGTCTTTGTCGCAAGGGCTTCCAAGGAACACTCTGCCAGGAAGGTATTCTAATTAAATATAAAATTAAAGTTTCTGAATAAAATCTAACAAAAAAGAGACTATAAAAACCCGATTTTATTTCTTGTTCAAAACTAACCTGTCAATCATTGAAAAAGATCGCTATTTTCCTTTTAGTCACCAAGGAGGGAGTATGGGACTAAAGTCAGCCCGTGACAACGACCTGGCAGAATTGAGCTAAGCCGAGACCTGTAATATGAAATGAGACGAATGAATTAAACGCGGGGGCGCGGTATGAAAAAGGTCCCCCTGGTTCAATTAAATCAGTGATAAGAGATATTTGTTAGTCGTCTGAGTCGTCGCGAGTTGAGCATCTATTTTGCTCCTGTTCTTCTATAAATTCAATCATTACATATCAGTTATAAATATAATCTTAATCTACGCTGTGATCTTGTGTTCTTCATCGTAAAAAAGTCGGTTTATTTTAGTGTCGATGCTTCGATATTCGATCATGGTCGGCAGCCAAATAATTATGAATGGGGTTAGTTTCTAGAGAAACTGTGGTGCTGCGTCGGTGGGGTGAAGCACAAGAATTTGGTTTTACCGACTGAGTCTTTAAGGTAAATTAACCACCGTAGAAAGATTCGAGAAAGCTGACGTTTTGAGCGCTAGCCCTTCGTCGGAGCGAATCAAGGGATTGTGGGTAGTGTGTGGTTTAATATAGTAGGCGAAGCTACGCTATTGGTGGAAATTTGGTAGGTAGGTAGGTAAACTTTATTTATACACGGTGTCAATTCATAAAACATGGTGAAGGGAAAAACAAATGTAAATTAGTTGAATGAAAAGCGTTCGTTGATTCCGTGGGGTTTGAGAGTGCCGATTTGAAAGTTTTTACGGCTTTCTGTGTTACCCTGGTGCAGGGAAAGGCCGCAGATTGTCATGTGTTGTTTAGAATGGTTAGTGAGATTGAAATGACAAGCGACTGGTTTGGATGCGTCTTTGTCATTTTTTTAAACGTCTCGGAGATGTTCGCGAAAACGGTCGCCCAGTCTCCTCCCTGTTTCGCCAATGTATATCTTTTTGAAAAAAGTACATGTTATGCAGTAGATAACATTTACGGAGGTGCATGTGAAACGATCAGTGATTTTAATAGATCGTTTGGGTCCCGTTATTTTGTCCGCGTTATGAATGAAAGGATTATTTATAAATAAATAAATAAATATATAAATAAAAGGACAAGTGTTGCATCGTGTGCGTGCGCGTTTAAAAGTTCCCGGTTCATCGTCAGATTTCAGTGTGCTCGTCACTAGAAAGTTGCCTATGTTTTTGTCACGTTTGAATGAAATTAGTGGGGGTTATGAAAAAGTTCTGCTAGTTTCGGGGTCGTTTTGGAGTAATTTGAAATTTTTTAAAATGATGCTTTTGACTGTGTGATTGTGTGGGTGGAAAGTGAGGGTGAATGGAATTCTCTCGTTCTCTTCCTTCTGTTACGTTTGTAGTGCTGATTGTCTGTCGATTTGTTGTGCACGTTGTTGACCCGTATTAACAACAGAGTCAGGGTACCCACGTTTTTTGAAAAACTGGCACATTTCTTCTGATTTGTTGGAAAAATCGGAATCATCACTACAAAGACGTCGAAGTCTGAGAAATTGAGAATACGGAATGGCGTTTTTAACGTGTGATGGATGTAAGGATGAATGTAACAGATAACTGTGGGAAACTGTAGGTTTGTAGTGCACACTTGTGGATAAACTGTTGCCGTTGATTGAAATATTGATGTCAAGAAAAGCGACAGAGGTTTCTGAAATCTCCCAGGTATATTTTAGAGCCGGATGAAAAGTATTGACAGAAGTTATGAATTGATTAAGTTCCTCTTTACTGGAAGAGGTAGCGCCAATGCAGTCATCGATGTAGCGGCCGTAGAGTTTGGGTTTGGTTTCGTGGTACTGATTGAAGAATTTGTTTTCGACGTAGCCTACAAAAAGGTTAGCATAGCTTGGTCCCATTTTGGAGCCCATGGCGACTCCATTTACTTGTTTGTAGTAGTTTTGGGAAAAATGAAAAACAGTTGAGTGTCAAAACTAATTCAGCTAAGCGGAGCAGTGTTTCTGAGCTTGGGTTTTGAATGGAGCGCTGGTCGAAAAAATATTTTGGTGTCCTTAATGTACGAGGGTAGTGATTTGACAATGGGGGCCATGATTTTGTCTAAATAGCTAGAAACTAGTTCGGTAGGACAGCTACAAGCGGAAACAATTGGTCGGCCCGGATTGTTTGGTTTATGGATTTTCGGTTTGAAATAAACGCGTGAGGTTCTAGGAGTAGTGATGATGAGATTGTTAGCGGTAACTGGTAAATGCTGTTTAATAATAAGGTCTTGAATAGTTTCTTTGACAATGTTTTGGTTGGTAGGGATGAGATCTTTATCAACTTTGGCATAGAAAGCGGTGTCAGAAAGTTGCCGAAAAGCCTCTTGTCGGTAAAGATCGGTCCGCCAAACAACTACCGCGCCGCCTTTGTCGGCCGCTTTGATAACAATGTCCCGTCGTTTGCTAAAGACTTTTGAGCGCTGTCCACTCTCCTGTTGAAAGATTGGAAATTTTGGTGTGGCGGTTGAATTTAAGTTTTTGGACATCGTGACGACATTTTTTGACGAAAAAATCTAAAGAAGAAAACTGGCCCTCTGGGGGAGTCCATTTTGATTTGCGAATGGTAATTGTTTCAAAAACATCTTTTTCCGAAGTGTTAGAATTCTTTTCTTTTGTCAGCCTAGCTGCGGCTTGGCTTGTAAAAATGCGGGGAAAACCCACATCGTCGCCAGCGCGCAGTACAAACACTGGAAGGGCAAGTACTAGTAAAAGGGAAAGTGAAAAGGCCGGGAATAGTTTCTTTAGCTTAGGTTCCAGCATCTTCCCTGGTGGCTTTTTTAACTAAAAATCTTCATTTTTTCAGAAGATCGAATATATCCGAGTACGAACATCATTGCTATAGAGTTATATGGTGAAGAGAAATTGAAATCCACGTAGCCACAATAAAACCTCATTTCCCGATTTAATTGAAATGAGCAGTATATACAGACATATGTGTTCGCTCGAACAAAACAGAATATCTGGGAAAATTATTTATTGTTCAGGAATTGGTGATTCAGTGTATAAATGGTGTATTTAAGGTGAACCTAATCATTAACAAATTGGTGATCCCGGTACATGAAACACAACCCCACACCCACAAATGGGGTTGTGTTTCATGTACCGGGATCACCAATTTCTTAATGATACAACCACTAAAATGTATCGACATTCTTCTCTTACATAATATTCGCAATATCATTACAACCCTCGTCTCACTTTGCTTTCGGCTGTTTCGGGTTGTTTGATCGTATTAAGTCTGACATTACATGTAATTTGCAGCGGCGGAACAGTTTTGGAAACGCAAAACCAATCATTTTGAAGCCATGAAAGACATTTTTTAAATAAATAATCGTAGAGCCGACCAGACTAGCTTGGAGACGGTTGCTCGAAAACAGTCAAACGGCTCGCTGTTCGAGTGTTTCGCGTAATCCGGTCTCGCGTTTAGTTTGGCATTATTTTAATCAAGGACCAATGGAAACAGACTTTCTATAAGTATATTTATTTTGACCAATAGTGAGGTACAATACATGTATTTCCACAGGGAGCGCACACAATCTGCCCACAAAATCGCTCAAAATATCACTTTTACGGCAAAAGGACAACACACAACAAATAAGGTAATTTAACGTTTGTTTAGCGTTAATCAGTACATTTGGCGATACGTCGCTATAATATGACATTTAGGTAAATCCCATACATTTCCTACGAAATTACAAACGGTTATATTATGTTACACAAACAGATTGTGTGGGCTCCTTGTGGTATATCGTGTTATCCCAATTTCTTCACGCTACACGCGGGAGAATTCAAAAACGTTCTCCGCCATCTTTGCTGGTTAATCGACAGCTAATCAAAGTCTTCCTAAAGAAGGTCTCCTTTTATACTGCGCCCCCGCATTTCTAAGAATGACACTTAATTATTAAAAACTAATTTTGAACTTCGATCTTTTTACAGCTCCAAACTGTGGTGCGATTTACATGGCTGGTGAACACAGGGATGGCATTTATACCATTAAGCCTGACGATCTCGATCCTTTTGATGTGTATTGTGACCAAACAACTAACGGTGGAGGGTGGACAGTATTCCAGAAAAGACAGGATGGCTCTGTTGAATTCTACCTTAACTGGACACACTATAAAAGAGGCTTTGGAAACCTAAATGGTGAATTTTGGCTCGGGCTAGATAAAATTCACCGCCTTACCTCAGATAACAACACTGTGCTGATAGTGGACCTGGAAGAGGGCGCAGGCGAAACTGCCTATGCCATTTACACCTCATTTCGTGTTATGAGTGAACAAGACAAGTACAAATTGATCCTTGCTTACTACAATGGTAATGTTCATTTCTCTAACTGCGCCTTTCAATGACACGCGAACTCTGAAGTTCAAAGTCCAACAAAGGTTTACGTTTTGCGCTGCCGTCAATCATAATTATGGCGACACACATCGGATCCCTGAAAACAGAAACTAACAAAATGGATCAAGATCTACCAATCACAACCCACAAGAATGATATTTTGGTCATTTTGCGTAAAGCATCGTTGTACGCTGAGACGTCCTTTATGATTTTTGCGGCATTGAAAAACAAAACTGTTGGTTGAGCTTTTAACTTCAGAGTTCGCGTGTTATTGAAAAGCGCAGTAAGGAAAACATCAAAAATAGGGGACAAATAAATAATAATAACAATCCAAAAAGGCTTTATACAGGGAGCTCACTTCACAGTATTATAGTGGTATTCTGTGAGGCCAGTACTCTAGTATTTTCACTGTAACAGATAAGTGCATATTAGAAGCAACTAAAAATATGTATGGAAAATGTTTATGGTACTCACTAAAACTAAGCTACACAAACTCGAAATCGTTAAATCAATCTCACGACTCCCACGTCTCTGAGCGGTTTAATTTTAGCAGGTCGATTTCAGGCTGCTTTTATATTTCCAATACTGCATGGCTTATGACTAATAAGTAAGGGTTATCGGCCTTTCACTCGGGGATATCAGATTTATTCACCTCTGGTTCCGCCCTCGGGCTACGCCCTCGGTGGTGAGGTTTTCTAAAAAACGCACTTTTGTTTAAGATGTCGGCAAAAGAGCTTGATGAAGTTTTGTAAAGAAACAAAGATATCATGGTAGTCTCTAGGGACTTGCATACATGTGCGTAAAAAATTGCGGAAACAACATTGTCATGGTATGAGTTGAATAGGTATTTAAAGTGTAGTTTGCCTCGTGTTGTAATTTGCATTATTTTTCACATTGGTGAGGTTTTTGTAGATAATGCACTTTTGTTTAAGATGTCGGCAAAACAGCTTGATGGAGTTTTGTAAAGAAACAAATATATGTAGTCTCTAGGGTCTTACATTACATACATGTGCGTGAAAAATTGCGAAAACAACATTGTCAGGTCTGAGTTCAATATGTAAGTAGTTTGCCTCGTGTTGTAATTTGCATTGTGGATTACGCTTGATCTAGTTGAGCTGATGTCGAAGTATGAGCGAATCGGACTCCGATGATGACATTTTCATCACCCAAAGCAGTTTTTCTGGTTCTATTCAGTCGTCTTGCAAAGATGAAAGTTTGTTGGATTTGCCAGCGGATAATTTGGATGGTTTAGATGTCGAGGAAACAGTGACAGAATTATTCGAAGAACTAAAGCGGAGTGAGTACACTAATGAAGTGGGTGAGACTAGCAAGAAGGTTGAAGTATCGCGACGTGGTATTGAAATAGTGACACAGGGAGAGGTTGAGGAAAGGAATTCAATAAAATGTTAGTGTTATTTGGTGCAATAATATTGTAGTGTATTTGATGTTTCGAGGGGAATAACTGGAGGGGAATAACTGGAGGGGAATAACTACAGGGGAATAACTGCAGGGGAATAACTACAGGGGAATAACTCAGCCCCGCACTCCCCTGTTACAATCAAAGCCGCCACCTGCTTTTCAGACAGTTGATAATTGTTAGGGGATATTAAATTTATTCACCTGAATAAAACAAAGAAAACCGAGCCATGTGAAAAATAAGTATGTAGCTACGCTGATAGGGTTGGGAAATTGACAAAAGGCAAAATAAAGTGATGGTGTTGTTGGTAAATACCTTCATAATCATGGCCATAACGTACATTATTATGTCTTAACATTTAACAATTCAACTTCTGTATTCAGTTTTTTTTTAATCAATTACGACAGGAACGGCAGGTGATTCTCTGTCTCACCAAAGTAACGGGCAGCGCTTTTCAACAAAGGATCAGGATAACGACAACAACTACAACAACTGTGCTCAAACGTTTCATGGAGCCTGGTGGTATCGTGATTGTCACGAATCCAATCTGAACGGTCGCTATAAAGTTGGGAAGCTAGTGACGCCTGCTGATGGCGTTGTCTGGTACACATGGAAGGGACACGATAACGGGCTTAAACGGGCTGAGATGAAAATCAGACCATTTAATTTTAAGCGTTAAGGCTAAGTCAATTTCCTTGTAACTATGTACTTTATAGACGAATCGGTAACCGCTTAATATGCAATACAAACCAATGCAACTGAGTTTTCTAGCTTTTTGTGCATATTTGCCGACTTCGAAAAGCTCAGCAATAACAATTTTGGGGCAAGCGTGATGAGTTCTTTTTTTTAAGGTGATTCCACTGTTTTGCATTGCGCATCACTTACTGCGCATAATTTATTTCGTCATTAGCGCGTGCACGCGCGCACGCACATTTAGAACACAGAGTTTTTCCTTGAGACTAAGCTCGCAAAAAAATAAGTGGCTGTTTTCTCGTAAACGAGCACGGGCACCCCTCCTTTTTTTCCGTCCTTTCTAATCAAGTACCCAAAACCTTTGTATGAGAAAAGACTTATTAAATTTCTATAGTTGAAAATTTAATAAATGAGAAAAATGGAGCTGAACTGCAGTTTCTCTGTTTTGCATTTTAGTAATCAGGAAAACGGATTTTGTCTGATATTTGCTTAGCGTTAAGCCTTCTCTGTCTGAAACGATTGCAAAAAGTTTACCTATGTCCAACACAATGTATGCGAAGTCTTCTTTAGCATGTTCTCATGAGTTTTTGAGTTTTGAGGAGTTTTCAAATAATGGCAATGCACGTCGATAACAACACTGCTAAAACGCCAAAATAGGGCATATTCGATACCTCACAGCTCCTTAACCAACACGGGCACCCCCATTTTTTATTTTTGCGTCGACGAAGGAGACGCTTCCTAATCTTGTCGGCTAGGCGGAACGAATCGAGAAAAGTGTCGGTACCAAATCTGCGCCATCTTGAAACGTCACAATAGTATCCAGCATCGCGTGGAAATCAGGCATCATCCTGGGGAGCTTGGGTTCCGAAATGTCACATGTGAATAATCTATTTGTCTTGATTTAGTTTCGGATATTTTCCCGATTTTGGAATCGTACGGCTCAATACTTCAATGCCTACTAAAAGTTCGCAGTGGAAAAATTGGACTAAGGTTCTTCTCCGGACCAAGTAAGTTGTTGGGTCTCTTTGGAATCAAGCAAGAAGTTACAGATTTTCCTCGCTACCGTTCTGGTATGTTTTGAATGTTCTATCTTGATTTTGCTGTCGTTCTCTGCCTGATTTGTCACCCAAATACCGACGTCGTTCTTCGCGATGTTCTACGGTACGGTGCAATTCGCTTATGTCTTGTAGCAATATTAATTCACTGACCGGCCGCGCCAAGCGAACGCACATTAACTTTACAGTGCTCGAAATTGCGCCTGTATCGGGCGCATTTGCGACTAAAGATTTCGCAGTTTTGTGGCTAAAATTTGTCTAGCTAATAAAGGAATTATATTCAACAGTCTTGTGTCTTACTTGCAACTGGTAGTTGTAATTTTATCCGAAAAATCCTGCGAAATTCACGTTGAATGTTGCGATTTCATGCTCCATTAACGCGGTGTCCAAGAACAGGCTTTCTCAGAAATTTCTCATTTCCGGTTCCGGTATTAGTACATGTACTGAGGAGTATGATTTCAGAATCGGAGAAATAACCGAAATGAAATCAAGACAAATATACTGTTTAGATGTCGGAAAAATCTGAGACCTTTCGGAGTACACAACACGGCAGGATTTTGCCCGATTCCACGGCGATAGCGTGAATTTGTTTGATGACGGCCCGACGTTTTTGCCTGCGTGACATATCTCGCGACATAGCCCCTTTAAACAGGTGGCTGAATTAATTCATGAAACTGAGGTACTAGGTCAAGACGAGGTGCCATAATCTATGATTACTACTAGTTTTATTTTATAATTGAAGTTTTCATATAATGAATATCTCGTAGGCAAAGTTTAAACAAGAATCTATTGCAAGTTCTATTTCAGTGGAATTACCTTAAACACTATTCTCACTGCATACGTAATTAGCGCATCGCGGAATTCATCTTTTATCCCTCAAATTCCACCGGGCGTTCATGCTTTTTTGGCAAGCATGATGCTTTGCGCCCCCCTTTTGCATAAATTCCGTGTTTCGGCCTCGATCGTCCTCATTTGGCCGACGTTCCCGTCGAGGAAGCATCTATCTCTTTTTCTAGTCAACCGGCACCAGCATACTATGGCTGATCTTCCAGACCTTCCTCCTCCGCCTGCTGCTCCTGTTGCTTTAGAAGAACCGGCCGGCGCTGTTCCCGCCGCTGAAGTGGCCGTAGAAGTTGTTCCAGCTGCCCCGGCGGTTCAGCCTCCAGTCGCTGACGCTTAGGTATTTTTTCCTTTCCTGCCATTTTGTTATGTCTCCTAGTCTTGCCACGCGTTTTGTTCGCAGCTTCATTTTCGTCTCTTTCGTTTGGTTATTTTTGCTATTTTCTAGCGAGGTGCTACCGCTTTATGGCGAGAAATATTGTTTTATCTGCTAATTTGCTTTCTTTGTTTTCCGCTTTGTAAGCGACGTGTTAGCGTGTTACCGCCCTAGGCGAGGAATGTTTATTTGCATGTTGTTTTGCTGTGTTTATTGTTTCCGCTGTTAAGCGAGTTGTTTGCCGCTACATAGCGAGGAGTTTCATTTTGCCGCCGTTTTGCCGGTTTTTGTTGTTGTTTCCGCTTGTAAGCGTAGTTTTAATGTGTTACCGTCGTAGGCTAGGAATGTTCATTCGCATGTTGTTTTGCTACGTTTTTTGTTTCGATGCGTACGGAGGTGTTTGCCGCTATGTAGCGAGGAGTTTCATTTATGCCCTGTGTTGCTCATGTTTGTTGTTTCCGCTTTGTAAGCGAAGTATTAGCGTGTTGCCGCCATAGAGCGAGGAGTGTTCTTTTGCATGTCATTTTGCTGCGCTAATTCCGTTATTGTTCCCGCTTCGTAGGCGAGGTGTTTGCCGCGGGATAGCGAGGACTCTTTTTATTTCCGTGTTGTCTTGCTTATATTTGTTGTTTCCGCTTTGTAAGCGAAGTATTATCGTGTTACCGCCGTAGAGCGGGGAATGTCATTTGCTTGTTATTTTGCCGCGCTTATCGTTCCCGCTTCTAAGTAAGGGTGTTGGCCGCTGTATAGCGAAGGGTTTTTTATTTTCAGTGTTTTGAAGTGTAACTCGCCTTAGATTTGTTTTGTTGGCGCAGCGTGTACTCTTTATTAAACGTTTATTTTTGGTGTATGTTTGTGTTTTCTGTGCGTCCTTTTCTTCGCCATTCCCGTCGTTGACCCTGGGGGGCCTTCTCAGTGTCTCTAATATCTGGACCTGGTTCGGATTCTGGGGTCAACGGGGGGTTGGTTTCCCTGTCGCCGCCTTATCATTTTTTGTTTCTATTTCCCATTTTATTTTTTGTTTGCACCCATTTAGGCTTATCATTCTCTATTCGCCGCTCGGATTATGGCGGCGCGGGACTCATTTATAAACAAGAGTGGACCTGTTCCTGTATGTTCTATATCACGGGGAACCCAACCCTTCGTTGGCCCCCTGGCTTCTCCTGATATGGTAGCCTCACATCCTGAATTGGGGGTATTGTGTCAACTTCGTTTTCGTGACCCAGACCATTTTCTAGCTGGCACTATTCACCTATGTTTGCCGGTATGGGAGCACCTCCTAATGGCCTTGGTCGCCTTGACCAAAGCAACCCCGTTGCACATCCACGCGTTAAGGAGTATTTAAAGTTCGTTCGCGAGGAACAAGCAAGCCTGGCCGTTACCCCTTCCCAAGCCGTGCCCCTTTTCTTTGTTAAGTTCCAAAAGTTAGTCGCTCATATAAGGGGAAAGATTGCTAATAGTAAAACTCTTTCCAAGATCAGTAAGTATATTTTGGTTCGTGATACTACATTTTTTGTCGTTGATTTCTTTACTGGCGATAGAGCGTCCGATTTGGGTCGTCTGTTAGCCGACCAGGTTTTTCACTTAAAGGACCGTCGGGGTTACTTGTTGCGTTTTACCCTAACAAAAACCCTGCGCAAGGGGAACTCTCGTTCTTTCGCTTTAATTCCTTTTCGCTATTCGAACGTGTGCCCGGTTAATCGGATAGCTTATTATCTTTCAGTGTGCGGTTTGCTTAAGATTCGCCTGGCCCCAGGTTTTTTCTTTAGAACGTCTAGCCGCAATAGGGATGTCAGTCCCAAGCCTTTTTTGGGCTCAGCCGTTAATAACCGGCTCCGTGGGTATCTCGTGGAGGCAAACATCCATGGTGGGGAAACCCCACACAGCTTTCGTGTGGGCCTGTCTAACACTTTAAGATTGCTAGGCTGTTCTCAGGATGATGTAGCGCGATATATAGGGTGGCAGAGTGGGGAAATGGCAAGCCGTTACTCCCGGGTATCTGACACAGCGGGCTCTCTAGCTATCCTGGAGAAAGTCCTCCCAGAAGCAGTTGGCTTAGACAAGACCCCGGTCTCTCATCCTGGGAATCTCCGACCCGCATGTGGCTCTTGAACTTTTAATATAGCTTCGGTTCATTTTGTTTTTGTTTATTCTAGGCGTTTTGTCTTTGTTATTATTTTCTGGGCGCGTTTTCATGAAGGTAAAGGGATTTCTGAGAGTTGGGAGAGGTTACATTAAAGGTTGTGTTTCGCACGGTTGTCTTGCGATTTACTTAGCCTGAGGGTGTCCTTTTCGGTTATAGTTGGGTAGCTGTTATCCAGCGTCGCGGGTAGGAGCGGACTCCTCCCATAACTTAGTCTGCCAAGATGTGGTAATAGGGATGCAGTGAGAATAATTTACTATTCTCACTGCATACGTAATTAGCGCATCGCGGAATTCATCTTTTATCCCTCAAATTCCACCGGGCGTTCATGCTTTTTGGCAAGCATGATGCTTTGCGCCCCCCTTTTGCATAAATTCCGTGTTTCGGCCTCGATCGTCCTCATTTGGCCGGCGTTCCCGTCGAGGAAGCATTTATCGACCCGCCCACCTCCCCTGGTGCCGGTTGACGGCCCTTATAGCCTTTCTTCCGCTGCATACCTGCTACCACAGTAGTCGCGGACTCCTCCCATAACTTAGTCTGCCGCGATGTGGTAATAGGGATGCAGTGAGAATAATTTACGATGGCAATGGCATGGAATTTTTGTAAGGATTGCGCTAGCTGATTTTTCTTTCGCGATATAGAAATAATAGTACATTTAGTCTGCAGAGAGTTCCTTTTTGCGATTCCAAAGTCATGGTCATGCAAAAGCAAATATTAACGAATCTCACAAAATGCGAAATGCAAAGTAGTTTTATTTTCTTTTGTCTCATATCCATTGCTATAATCTGCGACAAAGAAAAAAAAAACAATTACACTGTTTTGAAAATGTTCAAAGCAAAAAAACAATAGTGTGATTTCACATAAGGGAACATTTTATGCTTATGAATAAAATAATATGATAATGATCGAAGTGTCAAATACGCCGTTCTAATAGACCAATTCCGATATATAAAATTCATACTTGGCTCCGAGGCTTAGGGGAATAAAACAAAAGAAATAAATTATTCATATCTGAACCTCGATGTGATTTCTTTTGTTTTATTCCCCTAAGCCTCGGAGCCAAGTATGAATTTTAATATATATCGGAATTGGTCTATTCTAAAATCGATTGCCCGTGACTTTAACCATAGCTATTATGTATTTATTTCTTGTTCGTCGTGTTATGAAGGACACTACTGCACTACTATATTCCTTTTAAAAAAGTATGGCTTTGTATCCGGCATAGACAAACTTCTAAAATTTTCTCTTCAGTACGAGAATTTGTAATACGTCACATCTTGTGAATCTGTGACATCAAGCCATAACGTTTTCACACGTAGAAAACGTACTGTAAAAGGGTGCATTTTCAGGCAGAAAAGTAATGAAATTTCCGTTAGTTTCGCTCGTCTCTCAGCGACTGTGTGATATAGCGCTAAACGGTTTCAAATAGACGGATTTTCCGAACCACAACTAAACAAGTGGCTTGAGAATAAAGTCCACGATTGCATGTAGTATCAATTTCAGCATTTTGCATAATTCTCGTTCAAATTAGCACAAAAAGTTTCGTTATGTAAAATCCTACTAACAAACCATAACATGACATTCCGGCGTAATGAATACAATTTCTTTTTGACCCGTGAATACGCGCAAGCGTAATGAACGGGTTATCGGTAACGGTGGCCAATTCACTCACTCACTCACTCACTCACTCACTCACTCACTCGCTCACTCACTCACTCACTCACTCACTCCTTCCATCAGCTGTAAACTTAGTGACGTAATGCTTTGTTACGAGTGCGTTTCGTAACAAGAACAGAATCCAGCGGTAACAATAACTAATTTGTTGTAAACGAATATAAGCAACAATAAGCTTAAATATTTTTCGCATTTGAAGTCTTTAATGCAACATTAAAATCGATGTAAGGGGATTTTTCAATCGAGACACTCGTTTTGATACGTATCTACCTTAAAATAACAAAATTGAGTATTAACTAAGCATGTGTTCCTCGGTGGTCGAGTGATTTTATTAGTGTTCGGACTTGGAGTCGGGAGGAGCGAGTTCAAGTCCAGCTCGGGACATTTTTTTTTTTCTTTTCGATTCCTTTTTTCTTTCTTTTCGGACTGGACATTATGGAAGTGATCTACAGTTGTTGTTTTTTTTTTTTGTGTGTGTGTGTGTGTGTGTGTGTGTGTTCGTCAAAAATCCTTACATTTAATTAAAAAAAAATATCGAACCGTGTCAGTGTGAAAACATAAGCGTACCGAAATATTGCGTTGCGCGTTAGCATTTCTTATTCACGAGTTGGCTCTTAGGAGCCTTTGATTAACAATTGGTTTTTGTTTGATTTCGAACGAAACGTCATTAATTTGGGGATTTCGTGCAGAAACGAGACATATGGGGCAATGTCTTTCGACTAGTTGAATAAACAGTGGAAAACTGAAACCCGAACACATTTCATGCTACACATTACATACATTGGCTGCGGCTGTACTAGAGTAGTTAACCGGGTTAATTGCAATTAATTAATTAATTAATTAATTAATTGAAATTAACTGGTTTAACAAAATTCCTGATGCGGCCGCACTTTTTTGGCGTTCACCGAATTTAAACCGTGGAAATAATTAAAGAACAATATATATATATATATATATATATTAACCTGGTTAGGTTTTTTCAAACCACCTCGCTAGGTAGTTTAGTGCAGGTTCCCTGTTGAATTCGTAGGGACGACTTTCTTAAATGGAGAAAGGAAAACTGTCGTGTGTATGTGTTCTCCACAAAACCAATAATTTAATCATTTGACGATGTTGTTTTGCACGGAATACCAAAATGTAAAATGCACGTGCAGCGGCATAGTTTTCGCTCATTAAGGCCTATTGTTTTGTGCCGCTCTCGCTGCCTTCGCCGTCGTGGTTGCTGCCCGGCGGATGCTTTGGCAGGCTTATTTCGTTCTTCGTTCCCATCAGATGAATAGAAATTAAACTTAACAATGCCACAAAAATAAACAAAAATTTCTTGCCTACCGGTAGGCAAGAAATTTGGCTGCGCGATACAAACGTCTGTGAAATTTATCGACTTTGCGGAGCAAATCTCCAGTATTTTAAAAGATATCGCTTTTAAACTCGGCCACTTTACTAATTTTGAGATGCTTTTTACAGTAGTGTCGATGGATTTTTGCTATCTGGCCAATATAAAAATTTGGAGAAACCGTATAAATCATAGGCTCGCCAACCCGTGAATAAAGAAATGCTAACGTGTAACGCAAAATTGCGGTAAGCTTATGTTTTCACACTGACACGGTTCAATATTTTTTTTTAAATTAAACGTGAGGATTTTTGACAAACGCAAAAAGAAAAATACAGTTCATCACTTTCATAACGTTCAGTCCGAAGAAGAAATAATTAAAAAGAATGGATAAAAAGGACAGCACGAGCCAACCTCGTTCCCAGGGTCTCTCTTCTTCCCTCCCCTGGAGCGAGAGAGAGAGAGACCCTGGCTCAGGCTGGTCACGTGTCTCGTGGACAATTATAATCCTAAGGAGGGGTAGACAGTATTTGTAACGTTGCCTTGTTTTCTGTACAGTGGCAAGGCTCGTGCTGTGCGCGACGGTTGTTGTTTCAGCTGTGGCTGTTAAATAAATTATGTTCCATGTTCCATAACCTCTTGTTGAAAATAGGAATCTGTATTGCAAGATATATATAAAAGACGTAAAAAATTATCTGTGATTATAGCAAGACCCGGAATAAAACAGATAAAACATCCCAGGCTTTTATATCGTCAACCGAATAGGGATGTTAGAAATCTCTTTGGCCGTGAAAAGTGCTTCAGTTTTGCTGTTTATGTTATGCCTGCCGTTTATAACTCAATAAATAGAAGGACAAAGGATCCTGACAACTTATAATTTTCGAACTGAACATAATATGAACAAAATCCTAAAATTGAAATAACGAAGGTTCAGTCAAACGATTCAAACGAAACCGAATAAACAATACGCAAGGATAAAATTGTTGCTCAAAAATTCACAAGTATATAAATGAACAATGTATAGACATCCAAACGACTGGAACAAGTGGAACTGGTGAACATAGTAACTAAACAACATGCCTCACACACGAAGAATAAAAGCTTTCATTGTCTTCTCTCGATCGTTTCCTGTTATAAAAGTGTACTGTTGATCAGCGTGCAAACATTTGGTCCGTGGCGGCCGCTTTTTTCTTGCTTTGCCATCGCCAGAGAACAGACGGCAGCACTTTAATGTGCCTTTCGAATGAAGCTTAAAGATCGCCTGTTAAGCAGTATGTAGCGATAATTCATCCCAGTCCGGAACAATGCCATAAATCACATATGATGCCCGATTTAGGGTGTTAGCTCTATTGTACATTGTACACATTCATTGTATTAGGTAAAATTATGTATTCTAATATATTCTATGGTATTGTATTCTATTGTATTGTCGTTCTTTTGTGCTCTAATATTCTATTGTTTTAACAAAAGAATAAGTGTTACCCCTAAATCGCGCGACACCGCGGCAGAACGTTTGCGCATGCGTAAACTTAAAGCACTTCCGGTCCGTTAAACTACCAGTCAACATCGATGCGAACAGCATAAAACAACACTTCTGCATGAACCAACATACCTAGATTTTCTAGACGCAATGATGAAAGGACCAAAACCGAAGAAAATTATGCTACGTACGCGATCGGTTCTTGCATGAATACATTTCGAGATGGGGTGAAGACTTGTTTTTTGTGAAAAAATGCCATGCAAAAATTATTTGTTCATATTTCGTTGTTGGTGCAAACACCAAACCCCTTGGTGCAAACGCTTGAAACTTGAACGATGAAAAAACTTTTCAACGAAACAAACTTTTTCTCTACCTTTGTTTTATAACTCTTACTTTTTGTTTTCAAACTTCGCGGTACGGGAGTTTTATGTTGTTTATGTTGTAGTTCATTTTTTATTTCAGGTAATTTTTGTTTTTCCTTTGTTTCAAATTCATCAGCATATATTACCATACCCAAAAACAATGGAAAAATAAAAATTACCTGAGATAAAAAAATTAACTACAACATTTACATGGGATTACAGTATGTCACCGGAAATGCGTAATTCACCGGATGCTCAGTTTTCTACTCATGCGCAGTGCGTTCTGCCGCGGTGCCAAATCGCGCATGGTATAATAAATCAAGAGCGCGAGCTTTGCGGCGTCAAGTAATAAAATTGGATTGCATTCTGCAGCAAGTTCAAAATTAGCTTTACTGCTGTAAATCTTCAAGCGCCGTGACAATTCCTCTGATCCTAAAGCAACTTACACTTTCAGAACCAGACCATGTGGATATGTTTTCGAAGTCTGAGGATAACCACCGCTTCACATTTTTCGCGAGCCGCCGAACGCTTTTGCATTTGTTTCGCAATGCCCAACTAGAGCAGACAAATTTCACACTTTGCCGCCCCTCCCCCGTGTCCTTTAATTGGAATCTCCCAGATTCTGGGAGACACGTGACCAGCCTGAGCCAGGGTCTCTCTCTCTCGCTCCAGGGGGCGGGAAGAAGAGAGACCATGGGAACGAGGTTGAGCACGAGCGAGACTTGAACCGCGGACCTTTCGGCTCTCACTCCACTTTACATCATTCGGCCACCGTGATCACTGACTTAAGGGCCGATTACATGGCAAATTTCAACCCGGGCTGAGATTTCAGCCCGGCTTCCGACATAAATCTTCTTAAAATGAAGTTAGCGATTACATGAACAAAGTTTCAACCCGGGCTAAATTCCAGCCCGGATTACATGTTGGAATTTTCAGCCTGGCCAAATGGGCTGAAATTCTTCATGTAATCGCATCAGAATTTCAGCCCGGAATTTGGGCATGCGCAGTGGAATCTTCGACGCCATTTTGATTCTCGTTATCAATCTTCAGGCGCAATTCCAAACTTGTATCTCAGCCCGGGCTGAAATTTCGGGTTTACCTCGATGTAAGAACCTGTGACTTTTTCCTTTGTTTTTTTACCTTTGTAGTATTGCATTCCCAGTTGACTCTATTGTTTTATGCTTTTTGTTTTCTTTGTTTTACGTCACTCGTGAATTTGACAGGTTCTTACACCGAGGATGAGCCGAAATTTCAGCCCGGTTGACCGGGCTGAAATCTCAGTCCGGACTGAAATTCGCCATGTAATCGGTCCCTTAGAACATGCAGGATAAATGTAATTACTTCAAGGTAGATATGAATCAAAACGCGTGTCTCGGTTGAAAATCCTTTTAGATCGATTTTAACGTTGCATTAAAGACTTCAAATACGAAACATCTTCAAGCTTATTGTTGTTTATATTCGTTTACAACAATTTAGTTATTGTTATCGCTGGATTCACGTTATTCTTGTTACAAAAGGCATTCGTAACAAAGCAGCATTACGTCACTAAGTTTATAGCTGATGGAAGGAGTGAGTACGATGGCCCATATCTGCAAAACACAACAACGGATTCGTTAAACAAATTTCAAAATTCACTGAACACAACAACGAATTCGTTAAATACAAATCAAAATTCACTAAATACAACAACGAATTCGTTAAACACAAATCAAAATTCACTAAACACAACAACAAATTCGTTAAACACAAATCAAAATTCACTAAACACAACAACAAATTCGTTAAACACAAATCAAAGTTCACTAAATACAACACAGAAGTGATATAATTCATGTCATTTATACAACGTGCGAACCCAACATTTGTCAACCGCTGACACGAAGCAGTGAAAAAGATTACGGTGGCTTTTGAGAAAACATGCTCTGTTCGTCGTACGGAAGCCGGAATATAAAATCCTCAGCAACATTTTGCTGCTTCTGTTGGGAAAAAATCGAGATGGCAACTTAGGGTAACACCACTGAACCTCAAACGACGGCCAAATGATTTCCTTCAATACGAGGAACAAGCCCTGGAAATTAGTTTTAATGATATAATTTTATTTCTGGGTTTAGGATAGTCCCACTGTGTGGTTTGGCTTTAGGACAGTCCTTTATTCACGAGCCGGATCTAAAGGATGGCAAAAGGTCACATTTTTCTTAAGGCAAATGCTTGTGTTTGTCACTTATATCTACCTGTTACTCATGCCAGTTACGACGAATTTAGAAATGACCTAACTTGTGTTTGCCTTTCTTAATAACAAGGGGTATAGCTTTTCATAACTCATTAGTATATCATGATAACAATGGCGAACCAAAGCCAGACTGGCAAAACAACTGTTGATATTAGTGATTTAAGAAACACTGTAAGCCATGTCGCCGTCCTGTCAAGAAGACGTTTATTGAATAAAGTTTTACTCTTACAGCATTGTGTGCTTGTGATACTATGGACAGTTAATGGAAATGTAAGAGACATCAATTACCGGCGCTTTTGGTACCTACATGTACATGGGCACCTATACCCTAGACTTCTCAAACTGTCCGCTTTTATAGTGGTTCGTCGCTGACTAGCGACTCCTTCGCTCGGTTTCATGTACATGCTTAGTTCATCCGCAGTGTTCACTACACTTCTATCGACTAGAAGTCTTTAAAGAAATATATCCACCACAGAGGTAAGAGCCTTAGGTGGGAATTTTGAATGAAGGCAGTGCCACATAGCTCGATAACCCTTCATATAACCCTGCCCATCTTATTCTTGTTGAATAGCCTGGTGTAAATCCCTATCGTCAGTATTCGTATCCCATCTTCTCAGTCCATATTCTCGAAGTCTGTTGTGAAAGGTCAGCATATATAGACATTTCAATTGCGTGGTAAAATGACGTAGTAATGAAATTCATGCTCGAAATAATAAAAAGAGCCGCCTCTTTATCGACAGCTGCTCCACATCTGGAACAAAACACAAACGTGGTCTCAAGTTCTTCTGAGCAATACAACCACTTCAGAAAACCATCCATCTTCTTCGCACTGTTATGAGGCGCGTTGCGTCAGCGGTTGACAAAGGTTGGGTTTGCATGTTGTATAAATGTCATGAATTATATCACTTCTGTGTTGTGTTTAGTGAATTCTGATTTGTGTTTAACGAATTCGTTGGTGTGTTTAGTGAATTTTGATTTGTGTTTAACGAATTCGTTGTTGTGTTAAGTAAATTTTGATTTGTGTTTAACGAATTTGTTGTTGTCTTTAGTAAATTTTGTTTTGTGTTAAATGAATTCGTTGTTGTGTTTAGTGAATTTTGATTTGTATTTAACGAATTCGTTGTTGTGTTTAGTGAGTTTTGATCTGTGTTTAACGAATCCGTTGTTGTGTTTTGCAGATATGGGCCACCGTAAGTGAGCGAGTGCTCATTTGCATATACATGTTCGATGAAATAAGCCTAATCAATGACCAACAGCGTGTCCATCAACAAACTTAGCTGTCTCAGCAACTGATTTGATCGGATATGATAGCGTTCAGTGGCGAAACGATAAATACACAGCTCCCAAACGAAAGAAATCGGTTGACTGATCGAGCATTTTCTAAAACCAGCAGGCAAAATACAAAGATAATCTTTCTTCTAAATAACAGCAGCACGTAAAGCTTTTCTTCTTTCTTTTTCAGCGCGATGTTTTCCTGTAATTGTTAAGTCTTGTACAGTCCTTTCGAACGCCATTCCACACACACAACATTCTCGTCTCCAGAGCTCAACCAAACGAAACGAAAGCTCTGGGGACGAGAATGCACACACGAAAGGTTTTATTATTTCCGGTTTCTGGTATTGAGCAAGCGCAATAGTACATTAATGCATTAAGCATGCGCTAACAGATGTCGTGGATTTTACGACATCCGGAAGGCACTGTTACCAGAGCCCTTCGTTTTTCCGCTGACCAAACGAAACGAAGGCTCTGGGGACGAGAATGGTTAAGGCTGGTTTTCACTAGCGCATACACCTTATTCCAAAATGGCGACCAATTTATTATTCTTTTATATGCATGTTAATTAGCCCTCTTGGCCTCGTTTTCAATTAAAAATTCTTTTGTATTTTGCACATGCTGACGAGGCCAAGAGGGCTAATTTACATGGATATAAAAGAATAATAAAATGGCCGCCATTTTGGAATAAGGTGTATAAACATAAACACAAGCCAACATACGCAGACTCATTAACATGTTGATCATTAGTGCCTATTGTTCTGTTTTGTTCAAACAATTGGAACTAATGAATAACACGTTACTGAGTCTGCTTATGTTGGCTTGTGCTTATGCTTATGCGCTAGTGAAAACCAGCCTTTAAAAAAAACTGACCCAGTTAACTCACCAAGTGCGGCCGCAGGCATTTAAACGTAACCTTTAGTTCATTGCTTGTGTAGTTAAATTTGCTCATTATCCCATTTGTGTATTTCAATTGTATTACTTATTTAGTAACCGTTTAGGAAATCACATCAAACAAGAAAATTACAGAAGCGTTATTGCTCATACTACATTTCTTGCTTATAATTAATAAATATATAATTTATTTGAGTGCATGAATTATAGAAACACTTTACTAAACTGGACGAGATCATTACAAAGTCAGTGTTAAGATTGCTACTTTTATAGTGGGAAAATCCTCATTAAATTGCAAATAGCTTTGTTTCTTAAGGACGTTCGCGCGAAAATCTTCTAACATTGATTTTTTTATAAAACTTTTGCTACAGCTAGGTTATGAGTAACTCGTGTCAGAAATGCAAAAAAATGAGGGGGTCACAGACTTCATTTCTGAGATAAGCTATCTGAAAGGCGACCCTAATTTTAAAAAAATTGGTCTTCCTTACGGGATGTGACCCCAATGTCTGTTAGTCTAAAAATATTGCAAATGAATCTCTAAAATGCAACTTTCTTTCCCACATTTTATGCAAGTAGGTCTGTTCAGTAAATTCATTCAACAGGTGACGTTCCTTGAAGTAAATTTCATCTTTAAACAACAGCATTTGCAAACTCTGACAGCCGCAAGTTGGCAGGATTCGACGGCGCGCGGGTAGAAAAATGGAAAAAAATTAAACTTCCTACATTGATTTTTTGTTCATTTTTTCACGATCTGTAGAGAATTGGCAAAGAAAATTATCTATGAAAAAAAAATTGGGGGTCACCGACCATCCAAGCGAGTTAAATCTAAGCAAAGTTAACGCCACGGCTATCAGCTCTTTATGTGCTTAGATTTCTTCTCTTGCGCGCGCGCTCTTCCATGACGTAGCATGGCGTTGCGACATGAATTGCGTGCGCAGTAATGATGCGCATAAACAATTAGCGCGAACGTCCTTAAATGAAAAATCACGTATTATACATTATTTTACACTGGAGATGTTACAATAGTAATGAATTGGTCACATACCGCTAACTCAGTTGTCTTTAACTCAGATTGCCTGTTTGGGGAAACGTCAAATGAGGGCCTGTTTACATGGAGGGAAGGTGACCCAGGTACCAGGGTCACTCTCTTAGCCGGGTTATAACATAACTTGCCTTTACATACGCGGGCTATCCTGTAGGCGAGCTATCTTTTTCTTGGCCGAGTTTTTACGATTTACTATGTTCTTCTTCGACAGTGAAGGCTTTTCACAAATAAACACGATCAAAATATTCTCCACGCTTATATGGCGCCGCCATTTTCGCGGGTTTTCAAGTCAACAGATATAGTCCGTCTAGGAGGATGACCCTGGGATGACCATTTACATGCCGGCAGAAAAGATAACCCACCTTAAGAAATGTGCTTTGTAAAGAAATGCATGGAAAGTTGGCCCTCCCAGGGTAGCCCGAATGGTACCAGGGTCACCCTACCTCCATGTAAACAGGCCCTAAGAGTAAGTGAAATAAGCTATATTTTCCCATCTCGATCTTGCTAGGGTTAACTCAATATTGTTATATAGCTGGAGTTCTTCTCAATACAACGCGCACATTGATTGGTTGATTCATGGTCACATGACACCTAACAACCACGCTGTTTCCCGCCAATTGTCCTAAGCTGGCAACATTCGCGAAAGCAGGAAACAATTTTGACGTCGGAGGGTAACATTGCACTGTTGCCCGCTAGCGCACGTGATCAGACCATGACAAAAGGTGGCATGATTATGATGCGATTGATGTTTACCTCGAGTGCTCGGCGCGTTTTTCAAACTGTGTTGTTTTGTGTTGTTTTGTGTTGCTATATAACAAAACTTATCCCTCGGGAAACAATGAATTTTGTTTCCCGAGAATCGAAACAAAATTCACTGTTTCCCGAGGGACCAGTCATTAAGTGTTCATTATTACCCGGTTATTTATTGCGTTTATCCAATCTTGACTGAAATTTTTAACCCCTTTCAGCTTGACAATATTGAAATCGGTGTAGACTGGACTTTTGTAAACTTAAGTGTCATTGTCTGAGAAAGTGTTCCAGGGGCCAAAAGTTGTGGTCAACCGATTTGGCTGAAACTTGGCAAAAAAGTTGTTTGCCATGAGATATTTCAAAAGCCAATTTGGCTCACTTCTTTGACTTTTAGTTTTGGAGTTTCGGGGGGGGGTCTCATTTTTTGCCCTTTGAGCACCAAAAATTCAGCCTTTCAGGGGACATTTTGAAAGTGCCATAAAACCCAATTGGTAAATTGTGCTGCCAAATGAATTTGACCATGAACTCTACTGTAATAGAGCTTTCATTTCATGCATGTAACTTTGTTCTCAAGGTATTGGACAGAGAGGAGCCTGGGGCTAGAGTTTGAACAAAATTGATGTCAAAATTACAACCCAAAATTGCCATTTTTCAAAAAATCAGTGTATCTACCTGCCTTCTTGCATAACTTCCGTAGCTATACCATTGTTTACTTTAGTGACCCAATTATCAAAATCAGTTGAGAAAAATTTGGCTTATCAAGGTTTGTTGAAGTTTTGCCACAAAAACTCCATGCCCCTCTAAGGCCATTCAAAATGGAATTTTGAGCATAATTCATGCCATAAACTAACCAAATTGCTGATATGAAGCCCTTATTCTGTATTTGGTGAGTGAAAATGAATTGTTAAAGCCAAATCAGTTTCATTGTTCAGAAATACTTACAATTGCTCTTAAAAGGCCTTTGATTAGCACAACAAACACCTTAAACCTTGTAAATATTCTGATATACGAAAAACAATGTTTTTGCTGACATTAGGTTAGTGTAAGGTTATTAAACAGTTTGGCTTTAAAAGTGTGCCGTTTGGTCCCGGTTTTTGTACTTAGTGGATGACGGACTGGTCATTTGTTTAAATAAAAATACGCATTGCTTGAAATGGGAGAGAACTGCATGACCTTATACATTAAATTTGTTCTGAACCTTGATTGAGGGGAATTGCATTATTATTCACAATCATGTACTGACACATTGTTTCAGCTTGACAATATTGAAATCGGTGTAGACTGGACTTTTGTAAACTTAAACCTTGTAAGTATTCTGAACTACGAAAAACAATGTTTTTGCAGACATTAGGTTAGTGTAAGGTTATTAAGCAGTTTTTGTACATGGGCAAACTCCGTTAGGCTTTAAAAGTGGGCCGTTTGGTCCCGGTTTTTGTACTTAGTGGATGACGGACTGGTCATTTGTTTAAATAAAAATACGCATTGCTTGAAATGGGAGAGAACTGGATGACCTTATAGTTTAAATTTGTTCTGAACCTTGATTGAGGGGAATTGCATTATTATTCACAATCATGTACTGACACATTGTTGTCTGAAACTCGGAACAAATGTAAACGTATTTTATTGACCAAATTCAAATCATAACGATAAAAAATATTGCAATATGACAAGAAGCGGCAACATCAAAGGTCGTTGCTTTCCCCACCCCCTTCAACCGCGGCCCCCTGTGTTATAACAATGGATACAGATTAGCGTACTGTTATTCACTTAGTATCCAAACTGCATGTACAAACAAACTATGATACTACTTCCTTAAATATAATATAATAAAAAAGACTATTTACATGGAATGACAAGAACAATGGCTGATAATAAAAGGGTTCTTAAAACGGTCAGTTTTACAGACCGGATTGCCAAAGACTCTTGTGTGGAGTAGTTGTCTACGGTGACGCAATATCGGAGGCAGAAGATCGCCAAGTTTATGGTCTTTCTTAGTAACAATTATCATAAAATAAGCCAGTAGATAGTGTGTCACGCCTGGCAGCTAGGGAGGGAATTCCGGCCTCTCCTACCGAATTTCTATACCCTAAATCAGGAAGGATTATAAACATTTGAAATGTTTATAATCCTTCCTGATTTAGGGTGTAGAAATGCGGTAGAAGAGGCCGGAATCCAGAGGCGCATCCAGAGGCGAGAGTCTCGCCTCTGGATGCGCTCAATTTCATCAGACAGATAGCCAGGAAGGCTGCGGTGAAACAGTTGACATGCTTATTCAAGAACTGATCTTATTTATTGCAATAGAATAGAATTAAATCATAAGAGCTGATTGCGGCCCGTTTAAACTGCCGTAATAAGTAATGTAATGTAATGTAAATCTTTATTTAAACGCGGAGAATCATCAGTTAAGTACAAGCGTTTAGCAGCTTTAGTAGTGATTATTTCTACAGGATCATTCCATTTAAAGTCATTTATGATTGTAACTCCGAGAACTTTGGCTGACAAGACTCTTTCAAAATGCAACCCATCTGCTTCCACTGGAACATGCGGAGACGGTGATCTCTTGAAGCACGTCAGCATTTCCTTACACTTCCTTAGGTTCAGTTAAAGGAGATTTTCCTGAGATCAGTTGTTGATGTAGTCGACGGCATGGTGCAGATTACTGTGCTTAGATGGTGGCACTACCTCAGAAATAGTGGCTTTTGTCAGCAAATTATCACATGAGCAGTGACTTTTCGGGTAATTTAAGGTCAGTGATCATCGCGAGGAACAGCCAAGGACCGAGCCGGGTACCCTGTGGGACTCCCGTAGGAACTTTGAGCCAGGTGGAGTAGTTCCCATTAAGCTTCACCCTTTGCTGTCGGTCCCTCAGGAAATCGATGATCCAATTCAGAATAGTTGGCTTGACCTCTAAGCTTAGTATTTTGGCAACCATTGTCTGATGATCGATCAAGTCGAAGGCTTTCCGGAAGTCTACGAGGGCAGTTCTTACAGTAACCCCAGTGCCGTCGGTAGCGCCCAGCCAGTGGTGCAACATGGAAATGAACGCGAACGTCGTCGAGGAGCTTGAGATAAAGCCGTATTGACTCGGGTCAATATACGACAGCCCGCGGATATCAAGGACTTCTCGATGACAAAGCGTTCAGCAATCTTTGACAGTGTTGATGTCAGCGAGATCAGCCTTAGGACTTACTAAAGTCACAGGCAGTGGGCGCCTTAGGTGGAGGTGGGACACCAGCGAGCTTCCATACACGAGGATCTTTGCATGAGGAGGTGTTCAAGATTTTAGCAATGGGTGAGGCCAGAATATCAGCGAATTCTCTTAGTACCCTTTGGGAAGATCGTCTGGACCACCAGCACAGGATGTGCCGATGTGCTTGTGATGTAATGTGGTATACATCCAGCGATCGATGTCAGTAATACATTAATTATTAAGGTCACCGGGGATAGGTTCCGCTTATCAGTATACATTTATAAAAGAGTATGCACGAAGTGCGACGGCTGATACCGAAAATGGCAAAATATTCACGAACAGGCTCCGTAATGTTTCTGCATCAATAATTGCATGTGCAAAGCGCTGTCTGGTAAAATACACTATTTTGCAACGCATTGTTCTTTCTGCATGAAGTGTTGACAATAACCCGTGGATTAAAATTTGCAAAATTACCATAAATATATTTTTGCATTCGTGTTTGCTCGGGAAGCCATCGGAAGCGTAAAACAAGCACTTTTGTGTCCAAGAATTCAGCGCGGATATAGAATTTCATGAGATGACACGGCAGGAAGGTAAACTACAATCTTCGACAATATTTTTGGGACGCTCTTACTTTTTCTTAACCGTCAAGAGAAATTCTTGCTAAATACCCCCTCCCCCCCATCACAAATTTGATTTCGGCGCTTAAAACTAGTTTAAACAACAAGTAGTATAGGAGTTGGGGGTACCGGCGCATTTTTGCAAAATGCGCTGTTACCAAACCCAACTCCGATACCACTGCCATATAATGGCATCCATATAATGGTTTATATCCAGTGTGCGCTTGTATTTTGATGTCTATGAAATTGCGCTCGTATTTTTGGAATATATATTGGTTTCCATATATTGGTGTCTATAAAATTGCGCTCGTATTTTGGGAATATATATTGGTTTCCATATATTGGTGTCTATAAAATTGCGCTCGTATTTTTGGAATATAGATAATGGCTTCTAACTTTTGGAATATATTTTTGGAATACCTTGACATAGTCTCATTGGATTTAATTAATAATTGCATAATGGCCATATGCATAACTGCTGATTCCATCTTCTTGCAGATATCTTTTGTCATCAAAACAACTGAGTGATACTTTATTAATTTCATAACTTCCTAATTGATGTTTTTGACTTCTGATTGTTTTCATCTTATGATGCATCTGTTTATTTTCAAATAGTGTTTGTTTATAACTTTCATGTTTGATATTATTTTTGATAATATTCTTTTTAATTCCTTTAGCAGTCTTACCTCCTGATTGGTTGTCTTTCATATAGCCATACATTTTTGATCGTAGACCAACAAATTCACAAATAGGAATTCCTGCAGCTTCATCTTTGAATTTACCAATTACTTTTTTATTAGTTTTATTGAAATATGGTGAGCTTTCTGGGTAGTCACTATTATCAAACAAATGTTTATCATTCCAGAAGTCTGAGTAGACATCTTCAGCTTCAATTTCATAAGTTAAACTATCTGTATCAGTAAACAGAAGTCTAGCCTTATTATACTTCTTTTTGATGTAGTTATAATGAAAATCATACATTAATGTCTTACTAAGATCTAGGATACACATACCCACATATGCCGGCCTGTTAAGGGTTAGTGTTTCTTTGATCTTATGAATGGCTACAAGGTTTTCATTGAAGATTTTGCTACTTACATATGTAGGTTTAGCCGTCCTTTTTAATAGTTTCTTCTCATCAGTTACTAATCTAACATCTATTCTCTTTCTGATATTTTCCATTGTTTTTCCAAATACTGAATTATTCATAAGTTTGAAGAAATCTTTCTCAAAGGCATTTTTGGCATTAGTTCTTTTCTGAGTGTTGAAATCAATATATTGCTTCAACCATGCAGACTGATTAAATTCTAGTACTCTATAAACTTTTGTTATTTTCAAACCAAGATCAGTGTATAATTGTAGGTTTCTGTAATGAAGAACATACTTTTCTTTGTTTCTTAAAGTTGGAATCAGTTTTTGTACAAGACCTGTTGATATATTATATTTGGTAGCTATCTTTTGGCAATACCCAGATAACATATTGCTAGTCACTTTAACTTTCTCTGGTCCTAATGGGTAGTCATTATGAAGGCTGTGCAATTCTTCAGGATATTCCATATCAACTTCTAGTATTGAACCTTTATTGCTATCTTCTTTATATTTAGTTAAGTCTAACTTCTTAATCTGATTTTCTGTCATCCATTTGAAACCACCAGTTGGTAGGTATTGTGACATAGCCCAACCATAGAGATTATTAGCATCAAGATACATGATATACTTTGAGGGCGCCTTCTCATTGTATGATTTCATGTATTTGTTGTTGGCTTTCCCATATCTATTGGCTATATAAGAAATACCACCTCTCATCCCTTTTTCAATGAATTGAAACATGTCAATATCAGTCATTAGTTCTAGTTTAATATTAGTCATTTTTAGCATAGCATCCCAAGATAATCCTGGAGATGTGAAATAATGACATGGGTCTAATTTATAGTATTGTAGACAGGTCTTTCTGAAGTTTTCAAACACATCAGCTAACAGAAGGATGTCAGATTTAAGATATAAATCATGGTATTCACCCATATTTTTAAGCATGAAGGTTTTCCAAACAGTTTGAGCATGCTTATAGTCTTCATTTGATATGCATACATCATTTAATATGCTGTAAAATTCTGCTTTTGGTGGTAGTTGTTTATTGGATTTATCAAAACTGTCCATGAAGTCATATGGATAGACTCCTTTTTGTGACATTAAATTAAGCTTTTCACCTTTGAATTGTTGAGAGGTATATTTTAATGATTCTTTTGGTAGATTGCTTACTAGTTTATCTAAACTAGAGCTCATAAACTGGAAACTATCAATGAAGGTAAGATGATTACCAAGCATGAAAGCCATATACTTTTCCATATTGTTTGGTATAGCATTTATGTTCATCTGTTTGTCTTCTCCTTTCTTATTTTTGTATGTGTGCTTCTTGACTATTTCACCAATCTCTTGCATGGTGAAATGACTATCATAACCTCTGAGATTATGGAATATAACAGGAATTTTTATCTCTGCTGGATTCACTCTGAGTTTCAGATTACATTTTTGGTGAGCAGATCCTCTGTATTTACCAGTTATATGGCAATGATCTCTAACTTTAATATCTTTCTCTGCATACTTTTGATCACATATATGGCATTCTTCAGCTTTTTGAAATTCTTCTTCATCATCTTTTGTCATTCTTAATGGTTTATTGAATTCTTTTTTCATCACTTTCTTACAATATTTGACTTCCCATAGCATAGCTTCCATAAATTTATGTACAGCTTTTTTACCCCTATATATTTGCTCTGGTTTGGTGTATTTATCATTGTAACAACAAACAACCTTATAACCATAACTACAGTCTGTATGCTTCTGATAAGCCTCTGTGTATGACTGATCATTCTCAGGCTGACAACCATGTATTTTTTCAGTAATTGCTTCAAAATCTGCATAAATAACAAATGGTACCGGTAGTTGTTTATGGAAATTGTTGAATTTTAGTGTATTATTATCCTTGTCAGGCATTTTTATAGCTTGTGTGCCATTCACTTGCATACAGTTTTCTTTATGATTGGTTAACACTGTTTCAGAGCTGAAGCATTGAAGACAATACATGTAGAAATGTTTTCTTTCTTTGTGTTTGGTTTGATTGTACATTAATTTGTTAAAATCTTTAATTAAGACATAGTGCTTGTTTTCATTTTCTGTTATCAGAAGAAGATTCATGTGGTCTTCATATTTTTCTTTTGAGACATAAATTGGGTATGGTTGTTTGTCTTCATAACCGAACACATTTATATTGATCTTATTTTGTTTTTCAATCTTATTGTACTGTTTGGTGGTGACTGGGAATTCAATTCCTGAATAATCTAATTTGTTGATGTATTCCTTATCTAGTTTCTTAATTCGTTGGGAATCTTTATCTTGATGATTCAGATGTCTAATGTGACACCACCTGAAGCATTCATTATCATTATTTTTTAGGTTGATCAATCCTTTTGCACTGTTTCTGAGTTCTTGGGGTAGTTGAATATATGAAGAGCCTCTCATTGGTTGATATTTTACAACATTAATATAATGATTTTCCACTGATTGAACAGTCCAACCAGATCCCTCTGAAATCCAAACTGCAATCTTGTTTAATATGTTTTGCTTTGATACTTGAAGTGATTCATCTATATCTAGGTTGTTTATGATTGTTTGAACTTGACTGTTGAAATAGGCAGTTTTATACACTGTTTCTCCATTTGATATTTTTGCAAATATTACCTTGAGTGTTTCAACAAATTTTAGTCCTTTCATGGATTTTAGTGTATTTGTAATATGATGTTCAATAGCCTTTCTTGTGTTTTGCAGTTGCACCAGTGGGTCTTTGTTATTTTTTATATTAATTTCATAGGATTTAGTATAACCTTTTAGAGCTTTGTCTGTTTGCTCTATTTTAGTTCTTATAGCAGGAACTGGTTTTTCTGCAATTGACTTTTTAGTTCTAGGTGCTGGTACTGGTTTATAGTCACCTCTAAACTTAGTTGGTGGTGAAATATGGTCTTCATATTCATTCACCATCTGTTTAACACTTTTTCTTGGTGTTGGAATTGGTCTCCTACGTTGTTTTTTGTTATCCACAATTGCAACCTCAGGAGCTGGTTTGGTATTCTGTATTTTTAATAGCATTTCGATTAGTTGAGACTTACTCAATTTTTTTAATTCTAATTTTTCCATTATCTATATATATAACTATAGATAATTCTTTAAATAGTTTTACGAATGTGCGTTTGAATATAGTCGAGAATTCAAATAATCCAATCATGGATCCTTTGAACTATAACTATGAAAAGAATTAATCTTGTGTGTGATTTGGAATATTTTTTCGTGTTACGTTGATAATTCGTTGCATTATGATGTAGATATTTGCATTCTTCACATGCTTTTTTGTTTTCTCATGACATGATTTCCCAGCAAGTGTATAATTTTTGTTGTTCTTACAAATTTTACAAAGCCATACTTTATTTAACATATATTGTGTCTTATGTTGCTTTCTTTCTTCGTCGGTATATTAATTCTTGGTCTACCTGGACCTTTCTTAATATTTTGATTTTCCATATATAATACTATAGATATTGTTTTAAATAGTTTTATAATGATGCGTTTAAATATGGTTGATAATAGCCAGAAACATTAATATTTTTGGCTAGCAATGAATAGCGAATGCAAAGATATAAATATCTCAGAAATTTCTGGGATACTTGTAAATAGTAACATCTCTTTAAACCTTTTTTAAAGCCAAGTCTCATTAATCAAATGATCCAGTTATGAATCTTTTAAACTATATTCAGATATTCATTTCAGTTTTCAATTCAGCTATATTATCAACTTTTGTTTGTTTCAACACATTACATTCCTCATCGTATTTATTGTTTTCTATCTCATTGCAGATAATATTCAATAACTGTTTCAATGTTATATCTTCATCCATTTCATGTATTTTTTTATGATAAAGTTTCCATAATTTCTTTTTATATTGTAACAGATCCAATCTACGCTCATTATCATATATTTTATCATGAAGATTGTCTATTTCATCTTCACATTCCTGAATTTGAAAATTTATTTTTTTGATATATTTCTCAATGCCACTCATGATACATATATGTTAGATATTTTTGACATCTTTTAACGGTATCCATGAATTAAATTCTTTTGGATAAGCAGACCATGATACCAAAGCTTGCTTTTTCTTGTAATCCCTCCTAATGACTTTGCCAATTCTGAATACATCCTGTTTTGCTAATTGTAATTCAGGTTCATAAAATGACCCTTCTATTGATTCATTATTAAGATCCTTTAACTTATATGTAATAGGGTTTGTGTATTGGATTTTATCAACTGTGAATACCTCTTCAGTCCAATTACTTGTATATCCTTTATCAAATACCTTTCTTTTATACTTTGAAATTCTAACCTTATCACCAACTTTGAATTTTACTTTTGATGATGATGGTTCCATATCACCATATAAAGTGAGATATACACTTCCCTCGTTCTTTTTATTTACTTCTGCCGGTTTCATTTTGATGCTTGAATGCTTTGTACTGTTGTATTCATTTAATAGTTTTGGTAACATGTCTAAATATTGTGTTGTATTTTGAGCTGTAAATTGTTTCCACATTTTAGATTTTAATGTTCTGTTAAATCTCTCAATAACAACAGCTTTACCTTCATTGAAAGTAGAATACATCTCAATATTATTTTTCTTTAGCCAGTCTTTGAAAGTTTTATTATAGAATTCAGATCCTTGATCTACCCATAAATATTTCGGTTTTCTTTTATACTTTTTAATAACATCATCAAATGATTCAGTAATTGTATTACCTGTTTTATTTTTAATGGGAATGCTCCAAGCAAATTTTGAAAACACATCAATGATGTTTAACAAATATCTATATCCTTTATTCCATTTTGAAAACTTCTGCATTTCTACAAGGTCAGCGCTCCAAATATCATCTATTCCATTAACAATAACTCTTCTTGTTTTAAATTTTCGTTTGATTGGTTTATGTAATTCATCGGCTAATTGTTGAGTCCAATCATTTTTACTCAACGCCGCTTTCCGTTTTTTGGCTTCCTTTTTTTAACACCAAGACCTAATTTCTGTTTCATATCAATCGTGTTTCTAGCCAACCAATGACCCCATTGTCTCTCATCATATGGTACTTCATCTAAAGCTTTGACCATTTTTCTGTCTGCCTTATTTTTACATTTCCTATCATCCTTGCAGACTGAATAATCAACATCGTGTTGCATTGCTATTGCATCAGTTTTACCCGTTGGTTTGTCGTATATTTCTAATATTTGGCCAGTCGTTGGGTCATATTTCACTTGACTATTTAAATCATTATATGGGCCAGTATATTTATGACCAGGTAATGTCCACCCTCCTTTTGGTTTCGGAAGCTTCCCAATTAATGCATGAACGTCTACGCCTCTACCATGAATAGGGTCTAGTTTTTTCGATAAATCCGATGTGAAACTGTCAAGCGCTTGATCGAGGTATTTGTTTACAGTACCCTTAATCTTTCGTTTTGCAAAATCAGATTTAATTGCTTTTGATGCTCCGATTCTGCCTAAATTATACAAACCTTTTAAAGCACTTTTAGCTGCAATTTCACCAAGCGTGTGGGAATTTGTTATATCAAGAAAGCCCCCCGCTTGTGAGGGCTCCATTAGTTTCCCTGGTTCTTAACAAAACGAGATTTAGTAATTCCACATTCAGCGCAAGTGCATTTCAACATAGTTCGACCATTTTTAGTTTTCACATATCGTTCGCTTCCTGGTACACATTCAGTGACTTTCTTCTGCTTTACACAATAACTTTTCGTCATATATATATAAGTTAGATATTTCTAAAATAATGTTCGAGAAATCCCTCATTCTTCATTGTGTCATATATGTCGAACACTTCCAATAGATTGTAATATGAATTCCCTTTATTCATTTCATTCAGAAAGTATAAACAGAAGTAACCACATGTAGTCGTTTTTATGTTCTGGATTTGGTTGTTCTGATGTAACAGAGTCATATTCTTTCTTTTAGCATGATTTACAATCTCCTGAAATGGGGGCATACCAAAACTGTCAAAATAATTTATTACGTTGTCTTTGACATATGTGGCCACCCAATGGCTTCCACTCATATATGAGGGTTCAAGATTGTAGATAAATAACGCCTGTCTATGGTTATGTGAAACTCTTTCATCCCTTGACAGAACATCTTTGATTGGGATGTTCAAATATCTACACCATTTTATTAGATCATGATTACTTAACGGGATATCTTTATGGAATTTTGGTTTTACAGTATTGCCCCTAGTAGTGGGATGCCATTGAATGGGCTGTTTTTCCCTAATAGTATGCCTTCTCCCGACTTGTTTTTTTTGGTAGTTTTTTTTTTAATACCCATACCAATTGGATTATCCCATGAACCTATAAATGGAGGTGGTCTATAAATTCCAATTCTCGGAGCTCCCTTACCCCCTTTTTTCTTACTAGTTCCCATTCGTGGAGCCCCACTACCAGTTTTACCAGTCAAAGCATTTAGAAGGAGTGGAACACCAATGCTTGCCAACAGAGTGCCTAAAAATCCACCTGATTGTGTTTTTGTTGGTTTCACATGAACACCTGAACCTGATTGAAGGGCATTCAATATATCCTGTTTTTGTTTCGCAGATAAAAGATGCTTATATTCTATCAGCTTATTAATTTTGTCTTGTGGTACGAGAAAACCACCCGACTGTACGCCTTTGCCAGATATTGATTTCACAATCTGAGAAGCACCTTCTGAAGCCAATCCAGCAAGAGCTGATAGCCCAAGGGTTTTGCCTATAGTTGGTGCTAGCGTCTTTCCAATACTTAAGATAGAAGTTAGTAGATTACCTCCAACCTGTTTTCTGATATTACTTTTAACAAGTTTGATATCCATACCCTTATTCATCATACGATTCTTCTCCAATCTCTTCTTCACCATCGATGATACATATAAAACGTCATTGCCATGAAGAGATTTATTTGATAGTCTGAGAACAATAGTTTCCCTTTTTTTGAAAGCATTGCTAAGATTCTTCTTTTGATTGTCAGACAAATTTACTTTGATTTCAAAAAGCTGAGTCATTTCTTATATATAATATATATTATATAAAATTTCACATAATATATATGAAATAAGGATATTAATTTTACACTATAACCAATTCATTACCCACCTTGTCAATGACAACAGATTCTTCATATAGAACTACAGCATGAACATTGAAGTTTGCAACTGCATTCTGGCTTAGTCTATACCTAAAGATTAGCTGTTTCGGATCTCTTGTTATTTTTTCAGTTTGATAAGTAAGATTAAAGTAAATCAACCCATACAGAGAACTATAGTTTGCTAAGTTCAGCTGAGTTCCGCTGTTATAGTCATTTTTCCGCATAGTATATGACATCAAATCGTTAAAGATTCTCACTTTTGATTCTGTATCATACTCTGTTTCTGGATAAAAGACTCCATTTCCATATTCTAGTCTACAGTTTAAAAGGGAAGAGTTATTATCAGCAGCATTAAGTTTAAAAGTGTTCATTAGATAAGGACTGTCTTCTTCAACTGTATCATTAGGCGGGTTTGTTCTTTTCAAGTAAACAAAAATGTGTTTGACATTGTCAATACTGCTTGAAATCTGGAAAAATCCTGATGATTGTGTAGGAGCTGATGCTTCGTACATTTCCCTTAAATATTTCCACTGAGTTTCTTTAAGAAATGAACTAACGAAATTGTCATACAATGAATCCTTTGGGGTTAGTTTTGGCACCCATAGCAAAAACCTATTAACAACAATTCTTCCAGCATCAGTTCCATTAGCCATGTGAATGAGTTCACCATCGTTTTGTAGCTCAATGTTAAATTGTATTTGCATTGGTACAAGCATCTTATCTTCAAGTTCTTCAAAAAATGAGAACCTGTTCAATGGTATGATCACATTAATGTTTTTAGGACCACCTGTACCATTATCGCGCAGAGCTTGAGTTTGCAACCTGCGAGCTTCAAATCCTGTGTTATTCGCAGCTGTTGTAGCATTCGTGTCCAAATACCAGAAACTGTTTTTAGCAACTGATCTACTGTAATCATCAGAATACTCTAGCAGGTTTTTAACAAAAGTGACTTTATGGAGATTGTCAGTGTCATAAACTATTTTTCCTGCAGATTTAATCATTATGTGGTCAATTAAGGAATGTCCTCCATTAATTACCGTTATTCGATCAGCAGCAGCATATCCTGCTCCGTCTGCTAATTTCTGTAGTTGGAATTGGACTTCAATATAGGCATTGTACCAATCGTAGAAACTCGATCGATCATTAATTGTAAATTTATAACCATTTTTCGTTTGGTGTTGACCGTTAGCTGGAGACCTGATTACATCATCGAGTTGGAATCGCACCAACTCATTTCTTTGTAGAAAACTATCTGTTCTGAAAGACATATATTATTATGTTATATAATTTTAACAATTAAAAAATATATTCATTGATTCTATACAAATCTAACTCTACGTCTTCTCCTCAAACCATCTCCAGAAATGAGTCTATTCAGTATCATATCAGTACTTTCTTGATCTAGTTTTGGCTGATAATGTTGCTGTTTAATGGGTGAGGATGGAACAATTGCTGTTTGTCTTGTAGCTCCTTTTCTCAAATTTGCCAATCTTTTCATTATTAGGTCTCCTGACTTCTCTGATACCGCCTTACCCAGTCGCTCACCTGCATGGGATATCCCCGATTCTAACGCCTTCTTTGCTATTGGCTTAGCAAATTTCTTGAAAACAGATGATGCCACACTCTTTAATGGTTTGAAAATATTATCAACGATAAGCCCAGACCCTTTGTGTTGATATACAAATTTACCAAGTTTTGGATGGTAAAATCTTTTGAATTCATACGGTTTCATTATACTATTATGTTATATTATTCTATACTTTTCAGAATTAGTGAGAAAGATGTATCTGCTCCATTCAGGTCAACTAATCTTCTTTTTCCATCAGTAATGTATACCCTGATACTACTAATATTATTCTTATTGACTGGATTGAATGTGACTCTTCGTGGTTCGAGGGTAAAGGAGTAACTAGGTTGGAGTACACTGGTCGAGAAGGAATAAATGATGTCTGTATCTTGACCGTCGACAAGACTGTCGTTTATTAGGTTACAATGGATATTCAGGATATCTGTGTCTTGACTGAGATTGGGCACTTTCGGCCCTATATTTGTTTCATTAGATAATACTGTCTTATCAAACCCGATTAGATCATTAAAATTGGAATGCGTCAAATCAAGCTGATAATTCTGAGTCAATGTAATCGTAACCCTAAATGTTGTATTATCGAATTCAAGAGTGATAGGATACGTATCACCAGTCTTCGTTATATCCTTGATATATGTATTGAAGTCTGTATAATTCCATACTCCGGCTGGAAAGGTGATGTTGTTAAATGTTGAACCACTATCAGAGCTAAATTTAATTAATTGATTATTGTATCCAGCATTAACATTAAACCATGTAAAACTCATATTGATAATTCGGTTAAGGCCGATCACATATTGAATATTACTATCCAAATCTATAGACCTGTTAAATTTAGTTGTAAAATCCTCAGGTTTATTATTCAATTGATTTTTTACACTATAAGATGATAAAACTATCTCTCGTTCCATTTATATAATAAAGTTACATAAATTATATTTTGAAATATTGACTATACAATTTACTATATTGTGACCTATTGATTTTCGACATTTTCAATAATGTGTCTAGTATAGTTACTCCCATATTCCTCATCTCAATGCTGGTATTCCCTGCTAATCTTTCACCAATTACCAACTCCAATTTTTTTAAAAGCTGCTTTACATCATTAAAAAACATAATATTTCCACCTCTCTGTTTTTTTCCCCGACTCTGGATTCCAGAACCTTTTATTGTTTCCAATTTAGTATTATAATGTTTTATGTATTCATTTAAAGTAACTCTTGCATTGTCTATTCTTTTGTTTCGCATTTGTCTCTCAGCTTCTGATATAGCCCCACTTTTGAACTGTTTTGTAACATGTGACTTATAACCACTTAATTGACTCCTTTTTGATTTTGCATCATTTATAATCTTATTAAGATAGGCCCTAGTCTTTTTATGTGTCATTTCTGGTTGATTTAACCTCATTTCCACATTTTCATAATCCGTAATACCAAGATCATCCAGAATCGAATTACTTGTATCTTCATCATCTAATCCATAGTCCATCTCTTCTTCTTCATATTCTGGTGGTAATTCATCTGGTTCATCACCAAAGTACTGAGGATCAACATAAATATCCTTATTTCCTTCCAGAAGATCTTGTAAAGATTCTTCATATGTTGGTGGTTTTGGCACCAGTTGTTTTTCTTGATTTGGTGGGACATAATCACCAAATAAATCATCAACTTGCATGTCTTCGAAAGGGTCAACTTCAGGCATGTAGTCAATACCTTGGTCACCTTTTTTAGGTGCTCGTTTCTTTCTTATAGGTACCCTTAAATCTAAATTACTGTCGATAACATCATCTAATTTACTAGTTACTGGTTTGAATACCTTCGTCAACGATTCCTGACTTATCTGCTGACCAAGATTATGTTTTGTGATTGCATCATGAACATAATTAATTTTATTTCCTAATTCAGATTTTCTTTTTGCAAGTTCTTTCCATTTAAGTAAACTCATTTTTATTATATTATTAGGTTACATAAAATTTGGAAATCATATATAAAAAAGAGCATTTTACACCGTGTTGTACACTGTGTTGTACACCGTGTTATACACCATGTTATATTGAAACAATATACCCATATAATATAAATGATAATACCAAATTACGATGCCGATGATGATGTAACCTCAAATTATAAACAGCTATATCCTTTCATGCCTGACCGATGCTTCCGGATGTTGGTTTGCGGCCCAAGTGGTTCGGGAAAAACAAATACACTTATGCATATGATTTACAATTTATTGTACTTTGATAAAATATACCTGTATGCGAAAAACTTAGAGCAGTCCAAGTACCAGAATCTTATAGATATGTTCCAGCCAATAAGTGATGAAGCTGGTTATGATGTTATTGAAGCAAGTAATAACGAGATTATTCCTGTAAATGATCTTGATAGTGAAAGTCAGAAATTGGTTATTTTTGACGATTTTGTATGTGAAAAAAATCAAAAACCATTAGTCGACTATTTTATACGTGGGAGACATAAAAATTGCAGTGTGATTTATCTGAGTCAAAGCTACTATAAGACACCAAAAGACATAAGATTGAACTGTTCACATTTCTCTATTTACGAATTCCCAAGTGCTAATGAGAGGAGTCTAATTTGCCGTGAAAATAGTATTCCAAAAGAATTATATGATAAAGCAACTGATGAACCATTTTCATTTTTATATATAGACAAACCAAGGAAATTCACAACTAAGAATTTCAATGAAGAAATATAATATAATTTAGTTATATATATATATATATATATATATATATATATATATATATGAGTTACTCAAACGGACGTTTACCTGAATCAACATTTAATAATAATCCTCAACGTGGATTACCTGGTGTCGGATTTGTATTAACAGATGACGGAAATTATGATATTCAAAATAAAAGATTAACAAATGTTGCAGAAGCTATTAACAATAACGACGTGATTACAAAGCATCAGGTTGACACGCTTGGAACAAGTTTGGAAAACAAACTGATTCAACTGAGGGCTGATTCTCTTCAGGTTGACGGATCATCTCATATGACTGGAGATCTTGATTTGAGGGGACATAAACTAATTTTACCCGGTGAGATAAATATGGATAGAAAATTAATCACGAACATGGACACTGATGAAAATGACGATTTATCAGCTGTTAACATGATAACTCTCAAGAATAAGGTTGATGAGAAAGCTCACATTACCGATGCATATATGAAAAATGAAAGAATAGTATTAACTGATCACATGGATGCTAATTATCATACTATATTAAATATACAAGCAGCTGGTGATAACGATGCTTTTCCTTTTTATCATGGAAAGGTACATTTCATGAACTATGATGGTCAACATTATGATGCTAAAAATAAGAAGATCATAAATTTACAACCCCCCACGAATAATAAAGATTCAACCACTAAAGAATATGTTGATACAAAAATAAATACTATTCCACATACTCAAAATATTACATCAAATATTGATTTGAAAGAACTTTACAATATCGTCAAGTCAAAACAACAGACTTACATAGATTTAGCTGCAAGTTACAACAATCTTGTTTCATATAACGATGTCAAAAACATTTTTGTCAGTCGTAAAGAGATGTTGTCAATGGAGACTGGTTTGGATATGAATAATAATACAATTTTCAATATAAAAGATCCAACAGCAGTTGATCATGCTGTGAATAAAGGGTATGTAGATGATGAAGCAGACAAAAGGCTTTCTTTATCTGGTGGAACAATGACTGGTACTCTTGATATGGGATCGGAGAAAATCATCGGTCTTCCCGATCCAAAAACATCCAATGAAGCAACATCAAAACAATATGTTGATACACAGCTAAATGAGAAGACAGTAGCTCTGGCAGAGGAACTGATCAAAACAGAAGCTGAACTCAAAAAATATGTCAATGAATCGCATATATCGTCAACCTCCCACTTGAAGGATGAATTCCGGTATTTGATGGAGGATGTGGATGAATCCAGCTCTGAACATAATATAACAGTGACTGGAATAACTGATTTTTCAAGTTCTCCACATCATTTCAATAAGAAGGCGTATGATTTGAAAATAACAAAAGATGTTTTCAATGAATACTCTGGGAGACTTGGTTTCAACATGTTAAAACTTCCAGAAGGAGAATATACGATTTGTATTGAATTCTTTCCCGCTTCCATGACGGGTGTGAGCGTTGACGTTGTGAGCACAAGCCTGAATATCAATCAACAATCAACAAAAAAATTTATGAAGTATTCAAGGTCAATTATTCACATGCATAAATGGCAGATTTCTCCACCTGAATTCATTTATCTGGATCTGAAATGGAAAGGGACAGCTGACGATGTTGTTCAAGGCCCAGCAAAGCTGATTATTTATGGCGTTAAAGGTTCTCAATCAGATGTTGAAAGTTCTGTTTATGATTCTCCCTTTGTTTATGAAAATAACAAAATGGTGATGGAGACCGATATTGATATGAATTCACACAAAATCATGAATGCAACCAATCACTTATTTGGGCAATTAAAAACAAATGAAAGTGGTGGAAAAACATTTTTATTAAATGGTTGTGACAAAATCATGATTCCAAACGGTAGCAAATTAAAAAAAATAACAGGCCACTATAATCTCTTAGATGTTTCCTACCAAACAATATCCTTAAAAATACTCTATGGATTCTCTTTAATTCAAACAATAACCTATACTTTATCTGGAAGTCAAAGACAAACGATAGATATAAACTTAGATTTACCATACGGTCATATGGCTGTGGAGATGGTTGAAACGGTTAAAAATCAAGACATTTCATTATTAATCGAATACACAGCACCATAAATTAATATAATTATATTATATATGCTGAATTTGGATAACGCAATTAATTTTTGCAATAAATTTTTTACAACTCAAAAAAACCTGCATCCTAATACTAAAGATGAAATCTTGAAATCTTCTTTAATTTATCAATATTTGTACATTAACTATTTGAATAAGCCAATATCATTTAACCAAATATTAGAAAAACACCCTGACATTGGATTAATAGGACCAGGTTCTTGTACTCTAAATACCAATTACCAATTTTTAATTAAACATGCTATTTTTCATGATGCATTTGGAAGATTTTATAATGACTATGAAATGGGGCCTGGATACACATATTGCTTCCTTTCAATGCCGAAGAAATTAAAAAGATCTCCAATAATGGGTCAAATAAGTGGTGTAATTTATTGTCTTCTTTCAAATCCTAAAATATAATTATTATCCAAATATATAATATAAAATGACGAAAACAGAAATATTCAATTTTAATCATATTGACAGATATATCAGCCAAGAAAAATTATCTGAAATCAAAGCATTATACCGATTCTACCACAAAAGATTTTGGTGTTATATGAAGGCTTTCAAATATTTTAAGAGATTGAATTTAGCTATTAATGTAACTTCAACAGGCTTAATAGTTATTGGTACTGTAGCTGGTAGTATCACATTAAATCCTGCTATACTAGCTTCTATTTCTGGAGCTGGTTTAGTGCTAAAAACAGTAAGTGAAATCAAGAATTATAAAAAGAAAATCGAAATGTCTGAATTTGCTTATACGACATATAAAAAAGTATTAGTTTTTTTACGGTCTTGTCTTAGAGGAAATCATTTCAACCACAATATATTCATCAATGAAATGAGACAGTTAGACGAAATAATCATCGATATTTGTCCTCTTGCCGATAAATTTGAGAAAAAATATGATAAAAAATTTGAATAAACCTTAAAAGTAAATTTTATTTTATAATTCATTCAAAGGGAAAAACCCTTCACATGACGTATGACTTCCTATTTTTCTGAGAATCATGCAACAGGTCACCTTTTAATAATTTTGTTGACATCATTCTTTATTAATTTATAAACATCATCCCACCATTGTTCATAAAATTTTAATGTCTTTTTAGAAGAAGTTATTTTTATTTTATCATAAGGTAATCCTAAAATTTTTAATAATCTTCTCAAAACATAGGTTACACTAATCATCCGTTTCCGGTTCTTATTGACTTCTGGTAACACGTTGTTTATTAATCCAAAAATCTTATATATTTTGTTACGGTCATTAAAACTTAAATGAATCTCTTTTATATATTTATTGATTGTATTTTCGATATGATATTTTCTTACATATACACTCTTTTTTCTTATTCTATATAAATTTTCATGAAAGTCAACATATGAATTAACTAATTCATAACCATGGCAGAACCGCAATTTAGGGCCGATTCGCACTAGCGGACAAGTTTGAAATGTCATGACATTTTTGACAAAAACAAAATTGTCGCGACAAGTCAGAGACATTTTGAAGTAAACAAAAGGTATAATTATTAGTACAATAGCTCTGCACGTGCTTCTGGCATCCTTGTACATTTCTCGGCACGGTCGTCTTGAGCAAACATCAAATATGCAGGCAGGTCCACGTGGTGAAAAATGTTAAAACGATTTGCATTTGAAGTGCGCGTGTACTGATGTTTTTGTGCTCGTGCGGGGTAATGTCGCAAGAAAACTATTATTTTTCCCGTCCATTTATCGGCACAAACTGGTTCCCTCCGCATTCTCTTGTTCCAACCCCGGTATTACCATCCTTCCACGACGTCACCTCGGCAAGTTATGAAGCAAGTGGCGTTTCGACAGATGTTAACGCCACACAATCGTCCACGAAGCGGGACTATGATAAATGGGCAAAGGACGAAATTTCGCGTGTTGTTTTTTAGTACAATCCAGACCAAACACAATAGCCAATCAACAACGTATTGTTATCTGGCATTACGAGGGGCATTGGAATGCGACTTGTCATGAATTGTCCTGCCTTGAGGCAGGACAACGGCCCCTTTGAAGATTTGTCCGTTTTGACAAAATTTGCACTTGTCCAACAAGTCGTTCGCACTTGTTTTTGCGATTGTTTGACAAAATGTATCGCGCGTGAAACGCTGACCAATCATAAGACAACTGCTTCTTTGTTTTCTTGAATTGTTGGACAAGTTCTAGGTCTCAAAAAACGTATTCGCACTTGTTTTCTGTAACAAGTGACACATTAATGAAGAAATCTACAAATTGTTACAAAATTTGTCCGCTAGTGCGAATCGGCCCTTAGACAGACGCTCATACCATCTATACTATTTATATCTTGTTCACTACAGCATGACTTGACCACTATCACACTTCTGTCAACTTCTGCCAATTGCTCATCACAAAAGGGACAGGTCAACTCACCAATACTCATCATATAATCGTGAATATCCAAATTACAGTAATTCATTCTATACTATTATATGAGATTATATTTTTTTAAAACAATAGCTATAAGCGGTGCGTGTCTAAATTCCCAGAAAACAAAAATAGCGAACATGTAAAAATCGGCTAACGCGTTAGCGATATTTCCCATTGTTTTATCTAATATGACCTTGAATACAATAGAACAAAAATAGTCAGCAGGAAAGTCCCATGACATCATCAACTTCCCATTTTTCTAAGAATCAGACTTCCTGTGTTTCCGAGAATTGTGTCAGCACGTGTCTAAATTCCCAGAAAACAAAAATAGCGAACATGTAAAAATCGGCTAACGCGTTAGCGATATTTCCCATTGTTTTATCTAAAATCACTTGATATGTAAATCCAGACGTAATTGGCATATTTCAACAACCAATCAGATCTTCACACGAAATTTTTCTCAAGCTTTTATCGCTAACGCGTTAGCCGTTTATTCACATAAGTGGAACGAAGCGACCAGCGACTGAAGGATGTCTGTCAACGATTTACATATCAAGTGATTTTTGGAGTAATATAATATGACCTTGAATACAATAGAACAAAAATAGTCAGCAGGGAAAGTCCCATGACATCATCAACTTCCTATTTTTCTAAGAATCAAAGACTTCCTGTGTTTCCGAGAATTGTGTCACGCAAATGATTCTATTATGTGGGATCACGATTTAAAAAACATATAGATTTCCAAAAGCTGGTTACCATTATATGGAAAGTAGTTTAGACTTGGGTCGATAACAGATCAGTTTGACAAAACTGAGCTGGTATCCCCAAGTCTATAACTAGTACAACATTGTCCGATGGAGGAGGGGGGAGGGGATCATTTCTTCTGACCCGGTGGCTGAAATGTTTAATAATTCTTGAAGAAATAGTCAAGAGTGCGCTTTTATTGAAGTGTCCCAAAGACTTTTGTCGACGATTGTAGGTGTAATGCATATCTGACGCAAAATTTTAAAATAAAAATAGGCTTTTAAAGAGAAGATATGAGGCTTCAAATTCTAATATGGACAATTTTACTGCTTTAAAAGCTAATAACATTTAATTAAAGTTGAAATAAAAAAAAAATCGGCTTCAGATATGACACAATAGAGGTTTTGACGGATCAGTGAGTGGTGAAATCAACTTGCTTTGTGTTCTTCTCGAGGAGCAAACGTGGACACAAAATCACGTTTTTACCCACGTTTTACAGCATTACCGTAATGCGCGAGTCGTTGAATAAAAAATAGTACTGGTGAACCCCCTTTATTCCCCAATATATCTGCCAAGTTTTAGCGAAATCGGCTTCTAAAGGCCCAAGATATAAAGCTATAAAAATTTTGCCTTATGAATTTATTCATGGCAGGTATCACCGCGACCTAAATAATGTATGCCGAGTCTCTCTGTATGGAGTATCATAAATCAGATGAATCCTTCGGCAGGAAAAAAAAAATCCTGATTTGCCCAAATAAGACAGTGTGTTAAAGATTTTAAGTAATGCTCCTCATAAGAACGATAGCAAGCTTCATTGTTCTGCGCATTGGCTCTTTCCCACATAGAATATCTTTGATTTCAAGAATAGAGGAGGAGCTGATGGTTAATAATTATATTTCATTATAAAAATAAAGAAAATCCATTGCGTCAAATAAATTTTAGGAAATGTTCGTGCTTAACCAATCAGAATAGCAGAAGACAATAGCTAATAATTTTGCTTCATTGATGAAGTTCCTCAAATACAATATCTGTTAAAAATTGCATGTTGTGCGATTGGGTCTCAAATTACTTGAAACCTTAAAAACATTAAACAAATGCACCTTGAACCTTAGCGGTTTTTGAGTCTAGGCCAATGAGATCACTAGTTGTAACAATGAAAAAAGTTGACATTCCAACGTGCATTGCCGTTCAGCGCTATCCTTCTTATGTGGATCATTACTTAATGTCACATCATATGTGACATTTTTAAAAATATATGAATTATTATTGTATATATTATGCTTCTGTCCCATTTTGTATTTCTTAACTTTTGTTCTGTGTTCACTTGTGGTCCAAGAAAGAAATGAAATCATGATCCGAATATGAGCACAGAAAGAGAAAGAGGAGAATAATTCCGACCAATCGAATTTGGTTTACACGATTAAATTAATTTTCTAACCAAGACGTCTTATAGAAAACATTTGGTCCACAATGAAGAAGCAGACAAAAATAAATAGATTTCGAATTCTAAGTAATCAACACACTTTGTTTAAAGGTTACTAAATTAGAGCAGGACCTTATTTCTTTTCTGTTTCGTTATCGACGCTTCTATACAGTAGTGCTGTGTTCAGTCCTTACTTACTTTTGACGGACACCATGGTAAGCAATGGAGTACAACAGAATGGCCCTAGAATGATTTGGTCGCTCATTGTTATGACTGCCATAACTGACGTGAATTTCGCTGCTGAAGATAACTCCTTGTCTAGATCTGCATATTGTATTACCCAGGAAAATAAACGACTAACTGGCAACGTCGTTGAACGATTCGAATCTACCAATTTAATGTCGTGCAGCCAGTCATGTCTGAGAAAGTCATGGTGTTCTTCCACAAACTTCAAGTTGGCTTCCAATGAGGGCGACAATGGGACCTGTGAATTGATCAATCACGAGATCGATTCTATCAAGGAAGAAACGAAGCTTATTGATCTTCCAGGTGTTATTTCATCAATGTTTATTAAGGTTGGTAAAAAAATAAAGACATCCACGGCGTTAGTCTGAGACCAAATGTAAAAAAAAATATTTTCATCGTTATATTGTTTTTTTTTTTTTCAGGGCTGTCTCATAACCGGTTGTCTCAATGGCGGTTCTTGTTTGTTTGACGAAGGAAACGAAACTTTTACTTGTTTCTGCAAACGGCCGTGGGGTGGAGATAGATGCCAAAATAAAATAAGTAAGCAATTTCTCCTTTTCAATTGATTACAAAAGAAAGGTGTGTATTGTGCAGTATTAAAAATAGTGAATGCATATCATCCAGTTTAAGAATTGCAAAGCATGAACCGGCCTAATTCTATGGCAAAAATGAATTGAGTCATGGGTGATTACAATGTAATCGATACGAAATGTACCAAATAGGGAGTTTTGAACGGCGTATCATGCGTTTCTGCGGACCTGTCATATAAATGAACGCAACAACCATCCTTCAAATAGGAAATCTGATGTTTATACATCGTTAAAGTTAGAAAATATATTTTACAAATTGGCGTCCAAACTATATAATATTCAGAATTTTGCGAAACGAGTGGAAAAACAAACTATAGCTTTCAGTGTTTACACTCTTTAGACGCGCTTATACAGTCCATCGAATCCCTAAATGTTCCGATAAATGGTAAGGTAATAATTTTGACGATACATAATACAAATCTGTTAAGGTTTTGTTATTGAATATCTTTTAGTTACAAAATATATTTCGCGCAATCATTTTTTTGCTAAAGAAATATTTAATTAATCAGTTAATATATTTAAAACATTTTTTGGTAACAAAAACGAAAAACGTCAAAGTTACATCCACGTCAATATTGTTGTCATCAAAATGCAAACAAACTCATTTTTCTTTCTTCGAATGTCGTTAAAAAACTAGTTATTAGCGGCAGATGTTGAAAATGTGATTTCTCTCGTTTAATTTAATTCTCTGATTTAATTTTTTTGCTAATAGATATTATTAAGGCACGGACACATGGTGCAATTTTTCTTGCACATTGTGCGGAACAGTTGCAGAAGTAGAATCGAGTTTTACCATTGCGACGTTGCGCGCGACAAATTGCATCGTGTGACAAAAAATATTGTTACGGGCGAATACTACTGGCTGAGGAATTTCTGAAATTAAATTGGCTGCGACGAGGTTCAGTCTCATCTACATACAGTTGCCGTGGCAACGATAACGGCTTTGTCTTGCTGTTGAAACAAATGGCGTAAAGCTTTCCCGAGTTAACAACAATGAAAGACAATAACCGTAGGAAAGTGCAGAAATCGCCAACATCGAAACCTTATGCTTAATCGAGCTGGGTTGAAAGCAAAGAATGCAATGAAAAACTGAAATCCAAAAAAATTGGGGCTAGGAGACGAAAAAAACCAAATTCCTATTTAATCAACTTTGAAAATTTTCTGTATACTGAATAACGTCATTCTTAAAACTTGGAGAACAATTTAAAGGCTATAAATAATTTTTTTAACTCCAATAATTCCAAACATAAAGCCTGCATGATTTGATAAACGTGTATCTGGCAGCCATTTCCTGTTGCAAAAGTGAACAAGTACCGAAACTCCAAATTTGCTCAATAATCGTATACACTAGTTTAAAAAATACTCAGAAGTAAGATACTTCTAAGTAAGAAAGCATCAAAGTTGATAAATTCAATTAACTTTAATAAACGCTCTAACTAATCTTCCCCATCTACAGTGAAAAGCTGCCAGGAGCATAAAAGCATGGGCGAAACTCTTGACGGAATTTATCACATCAACCCTGATGGCCAAGGAATATTAAATGTATTTTGCGACCAAACAACAGACGGTGGTGGTTGGACTGTGGTCCAGAGACGCATCTCTCCCTACAATCTCAGCTTTGACCGCGGATGGACTGAATATCGAAATGGTTTTGGCGACTTGTTGGGTGAATTCTGGCTCGGCAACGATAACTTTCACCGGATCGCTGCTTCTGCCAGCGTACTCCGGTTCGATTTAACAGCAGACAGGGGGCAAAAGGGATATGCTAAGTACGGTGGTTTTACTGTAGGGGATGCGGCTGCCAAATTTCAATGGGATATGAATACGTACGAGGGGAACATTGGAAATGCAATTTATGGAAGTTGGCATCATTGGTGGAATATACGCGGAATGAAATTTAGTACTAAGGACGCGGATAATGATAACTATCCGGATGGCTGCTGTGTTGTTGGGTTTTGGGCGAATTGGTGCGGATTGGTTGACCTTAATAGGAGCGATGGGCCAAAATGGAATAACTGGAGTACGATAGTATTCACCGAGATGAAAATAAGAAAGAACTGATTTATCCTGATAATCATTTTACACCTTCTACGAAGTAATGTTCTTTTGATAGAGTGGCAGAGCGGCTCATTTCATGTCTTAAAACAGTAATGCTTCATTTTAATCATCTCAATCATTTGCTTTTATCGAGATTTAGTGCAAAACAGGCAATATCATTTCCCCATATTTTCCGATCCTGTGCGTTTGCATTCCAGGTTGTTCTTTCAAATCGTGTACGATGTCGTCTCTCTCTGCTCTTCTCTTGATATGCGCGCCAATCTGTTATTCCATCGGTCCGTCGATCTTCGTTCTTGTCACGTGGCCTGCCCAGGTCCATTTCGTGTCCATCAGCGGTGTGCAATGATCATAGATGAATGTTTTCACTTGTGTCTGACTTCCAATCATGGGTACTTAAAAGCGCATAAAATTTGAGGTTTGTGTTCTATTTGGCTGAATATCCCAGCGACAGAAAGTTTTACGAAAAAAAAAACTTATCCCCTGAATTTACTAGCTGCTATCAAGCTGACCTTCTCTCGCCTCCAAATGACATTTTTTATCCATGCGAAAACAAAAAGCGTTAAAGTTTCCGATGGTTATAATAATAATAATAATACTAATAATACTACTACTAATAATAATAATAATAATAATAATAATAATAATATCGTTCTCTATCGTTCTCCAAGATGACAGAGATTCAAAAGATCTGCATGCTGGGATCTGCACGAATCCTCAGAAAGGTGCTTAGTGTATGAACAGAATGATTGACTTGAGTGACTGACGCTCTAGGTGCATGGTTTGCGCCCGGCTGATGCACAAAAAGAACACCAGCAAAGACTGTGATAAAAGAGAGATTAATAACGGCTAAACCAGTGTCCATAAAACGCCCTGAGTATAATAATAATAATAATAATAATAATAATAATAATAATAATAATAATAGTCCATGGTTTGGACTCGGAGGTTGAGAGAGAAAAATCATTCGCAATTACAGTACTGTACCATAATAATAATAATAATTATGACACTTATATAGCGCTTATCCATATCCATTCTAAGCGCTTTACATCTATTGTTAAAAAGGTAAAAGTAATTAAAATTAGGCACATAAAAACTATTAAACACAAAAGATTAAGTCAACTAATTTAGATTACAAGCGCATTTAAAAATATATCTGTTTAGTTTAGATGTTACGAAACTTTGAGGCGAAATTGTAATTAAAAAAAGCTGTAGTGTTTTTAAAGTGCATATGAAGTAATTTTTTATTTTGTCTTTTTTTGGAGGCTATTGTGTCTTTATTTCAAAATGATAAAATAAATTTGTCAGAAAAAAAATTAAGGCCTCTTTTTTGCCGTCCAAAGTAGCACAATTTGCAGAAATCCGTGTCCCGGAGACTGGAAACGAGTTGTCGATATCCATTGTGTTTATGACGTAGAAAATACTTGAAATTCGTTCTTTTGTATGCTCACAGTGTGTTTCGTTCCATTTCTTCAAAAGAATGTCAGACCGTGATGAAATTATGTCTTCTACAGAGTCTCTGTCAGACAGACAGAAAGTCGCCGAGGTCGAAGACTTCTCCTTTGCCGCCATGATACTCGTGAGTTGAAGTATTTTCTACGTCACAGCCTTGTAATACAATAGCTTTGGCCGCGCGCTCGATAGAGACACTTTCTGGCGGAAAATTCAACACTTTCAAGCCGAATAATTTCACAATGGGAAGGATCTTTTCGACGAAACCCACAAATTTAGATAAAGAAAGTAAAGCACTATCAAACCATGGAAATTCTTTTTTTTACTTCATATGCACTTTAAATGAAATATGAATTGTTAAGCCTGATGATTAAAGGCCGCCTAATGGACAGCTTTCTGCAGAAGCAAATCGGTGGATGCACCTATCATAATGACTGTGTGTGGTACTCGTTCGCACGACTAGTATCATACGTGTATTACTAAATTAATCAATTATGGCTCCTGACCACAGCTGAATGAAAACATATTGCTGCAATTTGTAATGACTAGTATCATCTTGCCGAAGTACTAGTTCTAGTCTGGGTTGGATGGAAACAAACTGGGATCAGTAATCAGCGAAATATTAAGCTTGCTTTTAATGTGCAATGATTGTTGGGCAAAACTGGGTCTTTAAGGTGTTTGTTCGAGTTGCCTGTCTTAAATATATATATTCCGGTTATGGCCTATAGGTTTCAACTGATTTTCAGGAACAAAACGTAACATAATAACTATGGAGTTATTCGTACATTTTTTGTAACTTAAATTTTGATTGGAAACTTACACTTTTTTTAAATTTAAATTCTGCAGTTCTCAACTTGCGAAGAACGAGTCGGTTCTTTCTGCCCAGCATACATTTTCTGCACAAAATTCGGATATCTAAACCATCTCATGAGGCTGAGCATGCTGTTTGTCTTTCATTAATTCATCACAGTGCAAATAACAGCTTTTGTAGTACCTGGAAGGTCACTGAAGCAAGCCATCGTCGGAACCTTTGTACGTCTAGGAACATTTCTAATCTGGATTTACGGTATATTTCTCCGTCACATGCCATCATTCGCTCCAAAAGAAGATAAAACGGTTTTCTGATTAATACTTTAACGATCAATTGCATTTAGCTAAGCATTTTACCGTCTTTTTTTCGCCTTTCTTTCGTAGTTCAGGCGGCCGTTCAGGCCACTAGTTCAGACAAAGACATCTCTGGTCAGCGGTATAACTAGAATACGAATTGACTTCATAAAATGCCAACATGGCGTCCGCATCATATTGAGGTGCCAGAAAGTATTGGAACTCTTCTTTTGTTAGATTTTCTTTCTATTTACATGTAGATTACATTTCCCGTACTTTTCTTTGCTGATAAAATGAAAACGTGAACGAAAGGTGAACGACTGAATGCTTTTTTCTGATATTATAACTCTTGCTCTCTAGTTCTGTAACTGACTTTCGTACAATATTTTCGTTTTTGTTAAATGCCTGTTCTGGGACTCAGTGAGCTACTTCTTTTATTTTATTTTATTTTTTTGCTGCAAAAAGAAGGAAAGTACGAGCGGATTTGCTGTTTCCTTAGGAATACTTCAACTGTAAACAACTGAATTTTTGCGTCTTTAACTTTTCTTGGCATTTCGTTCGTTACCGCTTCCATCGCTTGTCCTCTTTTAGTTTATTTCTCTCTTTGCAAAAACTTGCTTTCAAGAAGGAACTTTTGATTTTCGCTGAATCTACTTGCATCTGGTTTTGACTTTAATGGCCACCCGGCCATCAAAACAAATTAGGTCTAGCACGCTCGCTACCTTAAAAACAGTTTAAAACTGCAGCTTTTCGGCGTTCCGTTTGTCTTTCTAACTTGCATATTCTTGCCACGCCTAACTTTGCGTCACTAACGTAAGTACCGTACTTACAGTGTTTCTGTAGTCCATAGTATCCAACAAAATAAATTTGTACACACTTTCTAGGGGAAGGAGAATATATATTTCAAGTAATAAAATTAGTGGCGCTTTCACTAGGAGATCTAGATAAGAACCGTAAATCCTCTATTAAACCCCCGGGGGCGTTTTTATTTCATGAGCGTTTGAAGGGGCTTAATACTTAATAAAATAAGAGGGAGAGAGATTCGGGGGGGGGGGGGGGGGGGGGGGGGTGGGAGGGGGTATTATAACGAAACGCAAGCAGTTCACCACTCTTTTTTGTATTCATAAATTACAATAGGTTCCCACAACTTGACTTGTCTGATACGGATGTCACTCCGCAGATCTTAATGTCGGACAGTCATTGCCCTCGTTTAAAACAGGAAGTATAGTACACTCTAGTCTGTTTCTTCCCAGTTTTTTACTAAACCAAATCGCAACCATCAGAGCGTTTCTCATACATGAATTTGTGCTCGGATTGCCGTACGGTAAAAAAATGTATCGGTATCGAAAAGATAAACCGGAGACCCATAAAACAGAACTTGATGCCGGGAACTTTTGAACATCTGAAAAAGTAAACTTTGGTCATGCAGTTAAGATGAGGAATATTCTATTTGTTGGTGGTTTTCGTATTTTCTGATTTCATGCAAAGCTCAGTAGAATACAGTCTGCGGCTATTATTTCGTTTTCCGACGTCATTTAATGATCATTTTTGCGATTGAAAGTTTGCTTCTTCCACTGAAAAAATATAGCTGTCAAACGAGAACGCTCGCCATACGGCAAACTGTTAAATATATTTCCCATCATTTTCTTGCCAGTAGTTGCTCTTGAGGTGATTTTCTCCTGATACTTAAGATATTTTTATGCGTCTCCGTATGTTTCTTCAGCAGACACGTAATTCCTCGAATTTAATTTGCGTCAACTTCTAAGATATGCGGCTAAACTACTGGCCATTCCCTTACAGCCGATTTCACTGCAGTGTGTAGACCCGGGTTGTTCAGACATGATTCACCTGCTATGATTCACTCGTCATCATGATCAGACAAATGTGAATAAAAATTCACCCATAAACGGAGTTCAGAGTAAATACTGACTTCCTGAAATAGTCCATCAATCGATACCGCCAAAATAAAACTAAAGGCAATTCCCATGCATGCCTAATGTTTGGTATTTTGTTTTGTTTCCGTATCTACGTATCAGTAAACGAAAGAATGGGAATATGTACCTTTAGGCTGCTCAACGTTTTGTTCTTAAACATTGCTAACAACAGAATAGACAATTAGTGACAATGTAATAGGATTAGGACGCAATGTTAAGCACTTTACGAAGGAACTTTGTATTGTAGACTCTACCGCTGACCAGCAGAACTTTGCCTGAACTGGTGGCCTGGACTTCGTAAGACGTAAGAACGGCGAAAGAAATGCCTCGATTAATGTGAATGACTGTAAAAGTATTAATCAGAAAACCGTTTTATCTTCTTTTGGAGCGAATGATGACATGTGACGGGAAAATATGCGGCAAATCCAGAGCAGAATTGTGCGTGGACGAACAAAGTTTCCGACGATGGCTTGCTTCGGTGACCTTCCGGGTACTACAAAAGCTGTTGTTATTTGCACTGTGACTGTTTGACCGTTAAGTTCAAGTACAGTTGATGTAACAAAATGTCACATGCATAAATGTAGACTAGAATAAAGGTTTTACATCTGGTGAAAGTCTTGATTTGTAGAGTAATAATGGGCTGGAGAAACGATGTCTTACATTTTGCGCTTTTTAAAGAAGTTTCTGAGGTCAAAATTGGGTTTAGTGGCACCAACAAACATCCAGTGTTACCATGGCAACAAAAATAAATGACCTTAAGAAAGGTCATTTTTGAACATCCCCCCTGAAGACCTACCTGCATGCAAAATATGAAGGGGGGTCAAAAATTTTCATTTCCCACTTTTCTCGATTCTTACAGAGAACTGCTCTTAAGTCGTTGAGAAAGATAGTTTATTTGTCATTTGCCAAATCAACACGTGGTGTTTTCATGCTCAAAATTTAGTTCAAAACTTGGCAAATTTCGTACGCACACAAATAGGCGACTCATCCTCTCATGATCAGCGAAAATGTGAAAAGAGCCCCCTACCCCTACTCCCTCTTCTCAGCGACACTGTTTACTCCCCTCCATATATTTACAACAAAGATTGTGTTTAGCTGTTGTCGCGTTTATGACTTGGCATTTATGGAATCATTGGTTCTTTAATTCACCAAGAATTTCGAAAACTTCAATTTCATTCCAAAAGATTGTAATACGACTATGTATAAAAATGCAAAGGCCGCTATTTCTTAATAAACCAGTACTCTCTTAAAATCAGTGGGCTTTTATGCGCTGTTGGGAACATGAAAATGGGAAGTTTAGTTTTTATTGAAAGCAGGACTTCTTATGGTGTGGTTTAAACAATTCATTATTTGCAAATGTGCCAGTGAACGTGGGCATGGATTCTAAGAAAAGGAAGAGACTTATAGGAAAGGAAGGAAGGAAGGAAGGAAGAGACTTATATAGCGCACATATAACACATGTCTCATGGCGCTTTGCAGACACTTATGAGAATGAGACGGATATCAGGCAGCCGCTATCGGTCTATTGTTAATCTCATCTACCCACAGGAAACCCGAGCGTAATGTTTGCATATTAATGATATTTGAAAATATAAGACATTGTATGGAATTTCGAATTGAATGTTTTAAGTAATATATAAATCAAAATTGATGAATTAAACCGTTAAAACATTTATTGGTGTTATGTTCTATCTTTATACAGTGTTTCTACGCTATTTGAGCGATTTTTAGTCCATCTATCTCACCTTGTATAATAAAGCTGGAAGGAAGGAGAGTTCGGTAGCTTTCGGTGTTCGACACATGCAAACAAATGGCTAATTTTTCGCACAAAAGATAGGTGCTGCTCCCATTCTGACTGGTTATATTTTCAAATATCATTAATATGCAAACATTACGCTTGGGTTTTCTGTGATCTCCCGAACCCCACCCATGAAAAATGTATGGCACTGAGGGTGGTCACAGCCAGGGTTTTGTTATGCCCTTAGTGGTTCTTTTACGTCCCCAACGGAGACAGGACTGCCATTTCTACGTGGTCATCCGAGCCACGCGAAGGTGTAACCATTTACAGGTGTCATGGTAGCACCTTCGTCCTCAGTTATTTTAAGACCCTGAGTGTTGGTCCGGAAAATGGAGAGCATTTTTTTAATGAAAAAAGTGGTAAAGGTGATGTTTGAATAATAAAATCTGGAATTGTGGTGGGCATCTAGCAAGTTACAAGATTTATTGTGGGGGGGGGGGGGGGGGGGGGACACGAAGTGCACGCGCTAACTTTCAACGTTCATAACTTCTTTAATATGTATTCAAACGCTACCAAACTTTGTGACTTTTCCTAAAATTTATCTGGCAACAATTTCATATGACAATGTTTTGATCACGTGACTTGATGTTTCCATGGCAACAAGATTTTGACAGCCATGATTTTTGAAATTTGCATATTTATACCTTTGAATGAAGAAAAACAATGTTTATTGGTATAAATTTTGTATTTTTACGTCATTTAGCGTTTATTTATTGGTTTTGATTAATTTTGCGTCAATTTTTACGGTTTTTAAGAGGTTTTAAAAAATTTCAGAAATCCAAGATGGCGGATCCAAGATGGCGGCCGTATAACTAATTACCTAATAACTACGTCATATGACGTCATCGTTTCATTGTGCGGACCGCAAAGGAGACAGTTTTGGACGTACTATGTACCTTCTAGGTTTCATTGTAATAGCTTTAATGTTCTTGAAGTTACGAAGGGGGGGGGGGGGGGGCATAATGTGCCCCTCAGGCTCAGGAACTCAAAAAAAGCCAAGGCTAAATGGGGTTTAAGATTACCTCGAGTTTACCTTTACTCATAGGAATATTTCATCATTAAAATTGCCAACTGAAAGTAAATGTTGGTTGCCGATTTAATAGACAATATTTCACTTATCTCTTATGCTACTTCATTGTTTGTTTTTAACACACCTGCCTGCGTTTTGTCTAGAAATAAGAACGTGAGGACAGACTTTTCAGAACCTAGACAACTTCCTTTTTAAGCAAACATGGGAAATAAAAAATAAAGAATGTCAGCCAACGATGTTGACACAATTTATTTTTCTGACTGCATATATCAAAACAGACAAGCTTACGTCCTCAGTAAAGATTGTCAGCCATGCAAATATTTAATATATATCTTAAGCTAAATCCTACCTAATCGTTTAATTTTGACACCCCTCGGCTATGTTTGCGAGAAATAACAACGCGAAAACAATTTAAACGAGGCGATTAGTAATAAATTATATTGTACGCTCTGCCAGAAATCGCATGAAAGGAAATCTGTTTCTGCCGTATGCCCACTGAATTCACCTTCTGTCTTTGTCTTACTAAATACTGTACCTTTCTAACTATTTTTAACTTCCCTTGCCTCTAGAACTTTTGGCTAATAATTATGTATTAATTGCTTTAACAAAACTGATGATCAAAACAAACCTGTGGCAGTTTGATTAGAACATTGCGATGAAGTGCCAAGAAATAAAGCTAAATGAATTGATTTGGTCCCTTGTTCTTTTTTTAAGATATTCTTGTATGTTTCACAGTTTTCGCTTCTGAGAAACATTCTCTGTTTCGATCTGCATACTTAACGACTGGCTTAGCGGCGTCGCAAACGGCGAGAAAGATGTCGTGCGATTTTAAAACATGTTTTAAATCCTATAACTTGACTACTAACATTGTAAATCCTACGACACCATAGCCGGACAAAAATAATTACCAAGACGCAGTAGAGAAAAAAATACACAACTTATCACAGATGTTATCCGAATTAAACCCCCATTTCACATTTGTTCTGGTGACACGACATTCCTTGTTTTCTCTTCTGCGACCAAAAAAGTTAAAAACGGCATATGTTTGTGGTACTCACTAAAACTGAGCTGCACCGGGCAAACTCGAAAGCGTTAAATCAATCTCACGTCTCTGAGTGCTTTTAGCGGATTTCATACTGCTTTCTAATTTCCAATACTGCATGGCTTATAAATAATAAGTATGTAGATGAGCTGAAAGGGCTGGGAAATTGATAAAAGGCAACGATAAATTGTCATGATGGTGTTGCAACAGAATACCTTCTTGTCTAAAATGTCCATAACGTATTACATCTTAATACTTAACATTTCAACTTCTGTATTATGTTTGTTTTTATTTAAACACCACAGGAACGGCTGGTGATTCTCTTTATTACCAAAGTAATGTGCAACGCTTTTCAACAAAGGATCGTGATAACGACAATTCGAACCACAACTGCACTCGGCCGTTTCATGGAGCCTGGTGGTACCGTGAGTTAATTAACTAAATTGATTTTCTTTTAACGAAAGTACCATTGTTTTAATAGACGAAAGGGAACTGCTTAATATGCAATGCAAACCATGTTTGCTAGCGCTTTGTGCGTACATGTATGTGCCGATTTCGAAAAGCTCAGCAATGACAATTGTGGCGGAAGCGTGGCGATTTAACTTTTATTCTGAAACACGACGGTAATATTATGTATTTATTGACTAAGTGGGAGGACCGCACGGGAAAATATTTGGCTCGAGGTCATAGCGTACTGAATATAAATGATGAATATCATCACGCATCATTTTTATCCATTTTCGTATTCTAACCAATCATAAACTTTATTTAAAGATTAATAAATTAGAGCCAGACCTCATATATTTTCTCTTCCGTTTCTATACAGTAGAGCTGTTCTCACTCCTTACTGAATTTTGTCGGGCATCATGGTAAGCAGTGGAGTACAACAGAATGGGACTAAAATGATTTGGTCGCTCATTGTTGTGACTGTCGTAACTGGCGTGGATTCCGCTGCTGTAGATAACTCCTTGTCTAGATCTGCATATTGTATTACCCAGGAAAATAAACTACTTGCTGGCAACGTCGTCGAACGATTCGAATCTACCAATTTAATGTCGTGCAGCCAGTCATGTCTGAGTAAGTCATGGTGTTCCTCTACAAACTTCAAGCTGGCCTCCAAGGAGGGCGACAAAGGGACCTGTGAATTGATCAAGCACGAGATCAATTCTATCAAGGCAGGACCGAAGCTTATTGATCTTCCAGGTGTTGTTTCATCAATGTTTCTTAAGGTAATGGCAAAAATAAAGATATCCACAGCGTTAGTCAGTAACCAAATGTAAAATAATTATTTTCATCGTAATATATATTTTTTTAGGGCTGTCTCATGACCGGTTGCCTTAATGGCGGTTCTTGTTTGTTTGACAAAGGAAATGGAACTTTTGCTTGCTCCTGCCAACGGCCGTGGAGAGGAGATAGATGCAAAGAAATAGGTAAGCAATTACTTTTTTTACTGTTGATTGCAAAGCAAAGGAGCTTCCGTTTTATTATTAAAATAAATTATTTAAATAATACACCTCATCCACGTTTAAGAATTACAAAACGAAACCTAATTATATGCATGAAAAAATGAATTTAGTTGTGAATAATTTCAAAGTAACATACGAAGTGTACCTGAAACGGACATTTTAAACAGAGAATCATGCGTTTGCGTAGCAGCCATATAAATGATCGCAACAACTGTGATGTTCATACATCGTTGAAAGTTAGAAATATATGGTAGAAATTAACTGACGTTCTCACTATATTATTCAGAATTTTGCTTCACCAGCGAAAAACAATAGCTTTCAGTGTTTACACTCTTTTGACGTGCTTTTACAATTTATCGAATATCTAAATGTTGCGAATTGTAAGATAATTATTTTGACGATCACACTATATAAATGTGTTAAGATTTTCTTATTGTTTGTTACAAACTTGGTTTCCGGCAATTATGTTTTGATAAAGAAAAATATATAATCAGTTGATATCTTTAAACAATTTTCTGTAACAAAAAGTGACATCACGTCAATATTGTATGTCATCAAAATGCAAACAAATCCAGCTTTGCGTTGTCCGTATATATGTCTATTTTTAAAAAAAAAAATCTAGCAATTAGCGGCAGATGTTAACAATGTGATTTCTCTCATTTAACTTATCGCTGATAAATGGATATTAGTTAAAGACTAGGAACGTGATGTAATAAAGAATGAAATCATGCTTGCCGGGAAAAGTAAAATGGCTAAAATGAAATCTCGAAAGTAGTATTTAAAACTTTTTATGGGGATAGCAAACTAAAAACCCAAATTCATATTTGCAGTACTTTGGACATTTTCTATATATATATATATATATACTGAAAATGTCATTCAAATCTTGAAGAACAATAATTTATAAAGGCTATGGCGCAATTATTTTAACTCCAATAGTTCCAAAACGAAAGCCCGCTTTTGGTAATCTGGTACACTTCCTGATGCAAAATTGAATATGTACCGAAACTCCAGATTTGCTCAATCATCGTATACTTGGTCTTAAAATACCTCAGAACTAGATTGGCATATTAAAGGCAGTTTCTGTAAGATACCATCAAAGTTAATAAATTCAGTTAACTTTAACAAACTCTGTATACTTTCCCATCTACGTACAGTAAAAAGCTGCCAGGAGCATAAAAGCATGGGCGAAAAACTTGACGGGATTTATAACATCGACCCTGATGGCCAAGGAATATTTAGTGTATTTTGCGACCAAACGACAGACGGTGGTGGTTGGACTGTGGTCCAGAGACGCGTATCTCTCTACAATGTCAGCTTTGACCGCGTGTGGACTGAATACCGAAATGGTTTTGGCGACTTGTTGGGGGAATTCTGGCTCGGCAACGATAACTTACACCGAATCGCTGCGTCTGCCAGTGTCCTCCGGTTCGATCTGACGGCAGACAGTGGGAAAAAGGGATACGCTAAGTACGGCGGTTTTACTGTTGGGGATGCGGCCACTAAATTCCAGTGGGATATGAATACATACGAGGGAAACATAGGAAATGCAATTTATGGAAATTCGCACATATGGCATAATATACGCGGGATGAAATTCAGTACTAAAGATGAGGATAACGATAATTATTCAGAGGGCGCCTGCGATCCTGGGTGGTGGCTGAACTATTGTGGTACGGCAAACCTTAATAGCCGTTCCGGTCCAGTTTGGGGTAACTGGGATACAATAATATACACTGAGATGAAAATAAGAAAGAACTAATTTATCAGTGTAATAGGCCATTTCCGAGAATTTTATTTGCATGTGAATGAAAACTCATTTTCATATGAAAGGTTTCGCACTTAGCCTCGCTTTTATAGAGAGGCCAAAGGCAACTCGGAAATGGCCTATTACTTTTTTACGCCTACCTCAAGATGGCGGCTGAACTGGCTCCTAAAATTTAACTACTATAAACAATGGTTTGCTTCACTAACCAGTCATAATTTGCTATCCTGTTACAACGCACAGTAATATTTCATCAACGAAATACAATTCGAAACTAGTCGGCTACTTTCGAAAAGAGCCTAGTCTTAGAAAACAAACCATTAACAAGAGTGGATTTTGGTTGAGCAATGTCGAAAGCAATTTGCGTTTGATTTTATTTTTATTTTTATTGCGTTGGATTTGGTTTAAATTTGCATTCCTCTGTTTTGATCGCGACATTTATTCAACCAATTAGAAGTCAGATCAGAAGCAACCGTGAGGTGGATTATTTTAAGTTCATATGTGACATACGCCCTGTATAGTTAAACGTAAAGCTCGGATTAAATTCATTTACCATATGTCTCTCTTTAGCTAAGGTCTGGTATATTAGAATTAAGTACGTGCGTTACATGATATTTTACACATATATAAGAACGACCTGTTCATCATAACGTTGAATATTCACTAGTGGGCAGTCAGTGACGATATAGGAAGTTTAAAGGACTATGAGTGAGTGTCATCAGGTTACCATAAGATAATTATCCTTGAACGTTCACTCAAAATATCAGCGTTTTGGTCGAAGCCGCGTCTCTCGATCACTCGTGGAAATGTTTATCTATAATTGGTTATTCTCCATTATACAGGGTTGATTAAAGGGTCCTTACGACCACCATATCAACAACCCTCGGACGCACACGAAAACTAATAACCCCACAGTGGAAGAGGGGGGAAAGGGAGTTGTTGCAACCCCTGCCTTGGGTTTTTGAGATGTTACAGTATTTCGAAAATATTTTTGTCTAATGTATAGCCTGTGATGTGCTCTACAAGATAAGGTAAATGTTATATGTTGTGGCGCTGCTGGGGATCCGTAACGTGATCCAAAATGGCCGCCAAGGTGGCCGCCATCTTTAATTTTACTAATAACTCAAATTTATTGGAATGAGCGGAAATTGCAAATATTTTGTGCTTGTGTTATGTTTTTCACCGAAAAAGGTGAAAAACATGCATTTTTATTCAAAAATGGCTTGACCTCGTGCTACTTATGACGCCATAATTCGTTACCATAACAACTGATTGTCGCCAAACTTTTCTAAAATGTGTCCCTAGGATAAATGAACATCCACTGAATACGGCATGTGCTAATCATAAATGGTAAATATACATTTTCATTGCTATGCGACTTTCAAAAATCCACTTGGCAATAGACTTCTGTCTACCTTCCCACTTTGCTACCTACAATTCCGAAGAGAAGGGCAGTTCTGGATCTGCCATCCACAAACAGAGAAACATCCGAAAGCGGCAATGTCTATGAATGCATCACTCAACATTTTTTTGCATAATAACATCTGACACGTGCAGCCAATTGTTATGCATGATTGATGGAAGTCTATTGCCAAGTGAATTTTGATTTCGAAAGTCATGAGAACATTTGTAATACTGATTTGCTAATGTTTTTTCAGGCCTGATGGTAACTTTTGAAATTAAATTTATGGCAGCAGTGGCAAAACCACTTGCAATAATTTATTATTTCATGACACAGAGACAAGCCAAAATGTTGATGAAACACAATTTTTTAATGCTACAAATATTGTCTGATTTAAATATGATTACAGCATGAACTCAGGAATAAATATAATTTCTGTAGCAATATAATTTTTACTGTAATATTGAATTTATATCATGTGAAATAAATAGCATTTCCAAAAAAGTTCTCACTCCTGTAAAAAATATGCTGCCAATAAATATATATAAAGCAAGTACAGTCTGTATATTCATGGTTCTACGCATACAGTCCTTCACTGTTCCTTGAGGCCTCTCATAACCTCCAGCATTCCCCCTAGTACCTGCATTTTTTCGCGGTGGAATGTTTCCAACTTCTCCATTTTCTTTTCATCTTCCTTCTTCTTTTCTTCTTTGTATTCCTGTAGCCATTGCAAGTATTCATTCCTTGACTTAACCCCCTTTTCTTTCTTCGACAGCCTTTTCTTCTTCTGCAACGAGCCTTGACTCCCTTGACTTGTAGCAGGTCTTTTCGGCGCAATTATCACCTCCTCCTTATCTCTGTCTTCCTCCTCTGTTCCCTCTAACATTTCTGCTTGCTGTGACTGATCAGTCGGAGGCCGTACATAATCCGCCTTCCCCGAGTTGCTGCTTGTGGCATATGGCCGAACGTTTGGCCTGTAACCGTAGAACTCTGCAATTTCCTTGTAGAAAGGACATTCCTTTCGGTCATTTCCCGAAATGTTGTTGTGGTCGCAGCACTTTCTGAATGCGAGTGTCAAGGATTTCCATTTTCCTTCAACCTGCTCGGGTCGTGCGCTGAAGTTTGGATTTTCCGCTGTCATACCCGCCGTTATTACCTCCCACACGCTTTTTTTCTTATAATTGACATCTTTAAAGAGCTTCTCGTGCTCCCTGTACTGTGAAATTAATAACATGGTCTCTTCTCTCCCCCACCAAAACCCCTTCCTTCTCTCGACAGTTTCGCCAGAACACGACGCCATCTTGGTTTACAGCGGAAGAATGACGTCATTATTCTGACTATTCCGGCTTATTCTGCTCCCAGGAGTAGAATAGCGGGAATGAAATCCAAGTATTCCGGAATGAGAATAGCCCCGAAACGAACGCTTTCTCGCGTTATTCCGATTATTCTTATTCCGGATTGATCCCAAACGAACGCGCCCTTAGTTCACTAAGTTTCACTAGCAAATATTCATTTTGCTTTTACTAACAAAACTGGCAGGTTTTTTTTATAAACTTCAAGAGTGTACTGATTGTAAGATTGTATAGCCACTGAAAATGTTTGCATGAATTCTACCAAAAAACCTGCTGTTTTTTCTTTGTTTAATTTTTGCTCACTGTTGTAATGATAAATTAATTTACGAGCAGATGTTTGCTATTAGATATTGTCTTGGCTCACAAACTCTCAATCATTTTGAGCCTTGATAAGCATGTTTTAATTTAATTACCAATAACTATTATTTTAATATTGTAAACTTGATTTCAATAACAGTTAGAGACTCCATCAAAATCATGGACTGGGTGCAGTGTGTCATTTGCCAAAAAAGGACAAAAGAAGATTTGCAATGTCCTGCAAATTCAAGGAGAAAAGATGCTGGCGCTGGCTACACATCATTTGTAAGCAATCTCCAGGAATTCAAGAACCTTGGAATTACACCTGCAAGTTTCAATGTCAGTTGCTTAGATGAAGGGCAGGGAATAGAGCAGACTCTTCGAGAGAAAAAGGCTTCTTGGCACAAGTCATGTAGAGACATGTTTAGCAATACCAAGCTAGAGCGTGCCAAGAAAAGAAAACTAGCTGAAGCAGACGGCCAGAAAGTAAATGATGAAATAAACATGGAACAAAGTAGTTCCAGCCCCGTTAAGGCCAGACGATCCTATAGTATCCCAAGTTCTCAGAACCACTGTTTCTTTTGTGACACACTTGAAAGTCCCGAAAATCTTCATGTTGCTTCTACCCTTGAAGTCGACCGTAACGTTAGGGAGTGTGCCGTTCTTTTGAAAGATAACAAACTTATTGCTAAGTTATCTGCTGGTGATTTGATAGCGATTGAGGCAAAATACCATGCAAAGTGCTTGGCTGGTCTGTATAATCGAGCAAGGCAGTTGAGGTCCCCAGCTACAAAACACACTACGAGTTCACCAATCGACCTAGATGAACTTGCCTTTGCAGAACTCATTGCCTACATCGACGAAAGTCTCGAATTTAAAGAGCTTGCAGTACTAAAGCTTTCTGATCTGGCGAAATTTTTCGCCTCAAAAATGCAAGAACTTGGAATTGAGTCCGGAAAAATAAATACTACGAGACTGAAAGACAGAGTATTGACAGCTTTTCCTGACCTTGGGCACATACCCAAGGGAGAGAGGTGTTTTTGGCACTACAACATGAAATCGGAGGGGTGTTAAAGGCAGCAAAAGAGAAGGATTCTGAAGCATGGAACCTGGCAAAAGCGGCAAACATTGTACGCAGAGACATCCTGCAGGCAAAGAACTTATTTAACGGAACGTTTGCCCCAGAATGTCAGAAAAATGCTATTCCGGCATCCCTTAAAACTTTGATAGGCATGATTACCAAAGGCCCAACCACCAAGATGGACCCTGCAGACAGTCAGGCGTGTCTTACAGTCTCTCAGCTAATCGTATTCAACAGTATCTCGCGTGTTCGCGTTCGACCAGAATCTACTGGTAGCACTCATCATATCAGCGCTAGGGAGTGCCCGCTACCCATATATACAGCACTTAAAATTCACGGGGCAACGAGGGACAAGTCTCTGATAGATACATTTTACATCTGGGGATGTGCATTTCGTATGACAGACTTCTTTCCATATCCACTGACGTCGCTAACAGTGTGATCGAACGCTACGACAATGAAGGGGTTGTATGCCCATCTAAACTTAGAGACGGACTATTTACTACTGCAGCGGTTGACAATATCGACCACAACCCCAGCTCAACCAGCTCCCGTGACTTATTCCACGGCACCGCAATTTCACTAGTCCAGCATCCAACTACCGATGAACCAGGGAATGAAAGAGCCATTGACGTCTTCGACCCAACCAAACATTCCACCTCCAAGAAGATAGCACAACTACCATCATGCTACAGTGAAGTACCACCCATCGCCCTACCCTCAAGTGAGCTTCGTGTTCCAGAGGTCACTGCACAACTGACATCCTATCCTCAAGTGGCATCCAGTAGTGAAACCGATCATGAACAAGACTGGCTAGAGAATACCAAGGAGCTTCTCTCCAAGGAAGAACTTGCTAAAGATGATTCTGTCTCTTGGGCCGCCTACCGCGCATCAAAATCTTCATTATCAAGTCACAAGCCTGCCATCATTTCTTTACTGCCGATGTTTCTAGAGAATGCGCATTCATTAGCAATGATTGCGCATTCCATGAAAGTGATCAAATGTGCTGTACAACACGTCAACCCATCCCAGATTCCAGTTATTGCTGTCGACCAGCCCCTGTTTGCTCTGGCCAAACAAATCCAGTGGACGTTCGGTGATTTATACAATGAAAATCAATTTGTCATCATGCTTGGAGGACTCCACATTGAAATGGCTGCATTTAAAATGCTCTGAAAGTGGTTGAATGGCAGTGGGTGGACAGAAGTGCTTTGCAATGCAGGGGTTGCGACACAAGGCGTGGCTGATTCCTTCCTGAGTGCAAGTCATTTAACTCGAACACGGCGAGCACATCAAGTAACTGCAGCAAGTCTGTACATACTGATGAACAAACCATACGATAACTATACTGCTAATGTTGGAGAGAGTGATCAGGCCAAATCGTTCCAAGAATGGAAAGAAGAAATGTCAAGCAAATGCCCGCAGTTTCTGTACTGGGTCACGGTACTGGATTTGCAGCTCTGTTGTCTACAGCTAGTGAGAGCATTCAGGGAGGCCAACTTCCCCTTGTACATGAAAGCCATTAAGGAGATCGCGCCATGGATGTTTGCTCTGGACCATCCCAACTACTCCAGATGGCTTGCTGTGCATTACAGAGATATGTGCGATCTTCCAGTCAAGCATCCAGAAGTGTTCACTCAGTTCAGCAAAGGGTCTTTTGTGGTGCACAAGACAGAGAGGTTGTTTTCTTCTTTAGCGCTAGACCATGCACATGAGCAAGTTAATAGTGAAGTCAAAGGCGAAGGAGGTGCAGTTGGGCTCACAGAAAACCCTGCAGCTCTCAGAAGATGGATGGTCTCAGGTCCCGAGTCAGTACGTATGGTTGAAGATGACATATCCGCCGCCGAGACGAAAAGCCATCACGAGCAGAAGCCAGGTGTTCAAAACGCGTTTGCCAAAGATGTCCGCAATGTGGTCTCCTCCATTGAAGAACTCGGAAATCCATTCCTGGAAGAAGGCAATGAGCTAATAGCAATCCCCACAAAGGACGTCATGGATACTGCAGTTGTTCCCACCGTGCAAAACGTGAAAAAGGTCGAAGAAGAGCAATTCCAAAAATTCATCAAAGAAAGATTCATCGACCGAACCAAACCCCAGATCCGCTGAAACGAAATAACCTCCCTATATTCCGCACTCAGTGCAAGACGATTGCTTCAAAAGAGAAAACTAAAGTGAGAGCTTTGAAGGAAGACTGCGCTCTATTTTCTAGGCTGTACATAGCTTGTCAAAGCCGAGATGGCAATTTGGAAGAGTTCTTTCGGTTTGAGAACCAGCCCTGGCCTCCATCACTCTCACAAATGGGCCAGCTCAGAGGAGGACAGAAAGCGGATCTGGTGAAGTGCTTACCCAATGTCTCTGCACAAATAACAGCTGTGGACGCAGTCATTCTTGACGGGGCCGTTATTGTTCAGATGTTACCACCAAGAACAGCGCAAACATTTGAGGAATACTTCCATACTGTGTTCGCCCCTTATATCCTGCGACAGCTTCAAGCAGCGAACAGACTTGACTTTGTGTGGAATGTGTACCAAGAAGACTCCTCAAAGAGATCCACGCGGGAAAAGAGAGGCTCTGGGCAACGACGGAAAGTGCTTCCTTCGACCCGAATTCCTTCTGATTGGAAAGGATTTCTGCGAGTCGACGACAACAAGGATGAACTTTTCAAACTGCTGGCAAACAAGGTGATAATGATGACAACAATAATAACAGTTATGATGAAAAATATATCTAATAATAACATGATAGATATTATACATAGAAAGACAAACAACAAATGTAGTTGAAAATGTTTTAAATCTTGCGTATATAATAGAATATATAAGGGATAAATGGTAAAATCTTGTCTAAATATAAGCTTATTTGTCCTTTAAGGCGGTTTCACTGACGCTTCCAGAGATGGTAAGGAAATCTACACCACACACGGCAAAGGAGTCTTGTCTTCATCCAACCGAGTGGACATGCACGTCCTTGAACCTTGCACGCATGAAGAGGCGGACACCCGTTTGATGATCCATGCATTAGATGCAAGCCTGTGTGGTCATCGACGAATAAAGATCAGAAGCAATGACACAGATGTGGTTGTTTTAGCCATTTCAGTTGCTAACACCATTCAAGCAGATGAGCTGTGGATCACCTATGGTTCCGGAAAGCATCTGCACAACCTTCCCGCACACTCCATAGCCACGTCGTTAGGCCGAGAGAAATCGTCAGCATTACCCATGTTCCACGCCTTAACGGGGTGCGACACTGTATCTTTCTTTGGTGGACGAGGAAAAAAGACGGCATGGGATGTGTGGAAAGTATTTCCGGAACTGACACCAGTGCTCAGATCTCTTACAGCATCACCTGAAGATATCAGTGAAGAGTGTATGGCTATAATTGAGAGATTTGTGATTCTTCTGTACGATCGAACGAGCAGCCTTGCAAAAGTCAATGAAGTGAGGCAAGAGCTATTTTCAAAGAAATCGAGAAGTCTTGACAGCATCCCCCCCACTCAAGCAGCACTCTTACAGCATACCAAGAGAGCAGTATTTCAAGGGGGCTACATTTGGGCTCAGACTCTTCTAACCCGACCATTAGTACCATGTCCTTCTGACTGGGGATGGCAACGTGATGGCAGTTCCTGGGCACCACAATGGACAACACTTCCGCAAGCGAAGGATACCTGTTACGAACTGATCCGATGTGGGTGCAAAACTGCATGTAGAAGACGGTGCAAGTGCATGAAGGCCAATTTGGCATGCACGGGTTTGTGCAATTGTGGCGGCAACTGCAACTAGGGTGACACTTAAGCAACAATAGTATTCAGGTGTAATATTGACTAGATCACGTTAAGTGTTGTCCTGGAGAAGAAAATGCCACTCGTTGTAAATGAAAATGTGAAACTTGATAGCAATGACTTGAATGATTATGCAAGTGACAATTTTGCACATTGCAGAATCTTGATTAAATCTAGTAAAAGGAACATTAATAGAAGTAAACTGTGTAAATGTAAGGTCGTCATTTTTGTATGCATATTACACCTGTAACATCATCATTTTAGCACAATCACATTCGCATTAAATCGGTCTCCTTTTGTGAAAATATTCTTGACTTTTTCTACCAGCCTCGTTTTAATGTAGTGCTATTCTGGGCATGCGCAGTATCGATAAAATAAGTAATTTGTAGCTGTCGTATTCCTCTCAGCTTTTTATTTTTAAATCTCAAACATGGACCCTTTCCTACTCTAAAAGCACTGAAAACGTATTTCTGAAATCTCTGGGCACAGGGATACCAAGTATTAGCTTGTCAGTTTCCACGAAAAGGTCACGTGACTACATTTAAATTTCTATGCGCAAAGCGAAAGACTCATTTATGAATATTAGAACGTTTCTGGGAAAAAAAATTCCTTAGAAAAGACGTCTTAACAGGGTTTATATTTTCAGCCTCGTTTCCATGTTGGGTATTTTGTGACATGCGCAGTACTGGGCGCCAGTGGTGAATTTGGTCTGGCTCTATATCAAAAAATGTTGGTCTTGGTGATGTTAGTAATTTGGCAAAGTTTCATGCTTTTATCATAAAAGTGAACAATTGTGGTCGCTAATTCTGTATTCTTACATCCACTTGAAAATGACCTCGGAGAGGTCGAAACGTCGTGATTTTTTATCGCTAATTTTTATAGTAAAATCTTTTACTAAAAAACTACTCATTCAAATTTTAATTTGTAGTAAAATCCAAGCGGCCATTTTGGATGACGTCACGGACCCCCAGCAGCGCCACAACCTATAATATTTACCTTATCTTGTAGAGCACATCGCGGGCTTATAATCCATATTAGATGTAAAATACTTCCAAAATATTGCAACATCGCAAAAACCCAAGGGGTGGTTGCAACAACATAGCATTTGGGACTATTATGTCTTCTGCTAATTGTAGCACTCGTTCTAGGTCCCTCGCGTATTCGCGTGCTATGGCTATGGTTTGATGAAAGATTTGCCAGAGGCCGCCCGAAACTACCTGGTTCGACACAGGGATGGTCAAAATGTAAATATTATAACAATAAAAACAACGTATAAAATACGTACAATACTATAAGTAGCGAAAAACAAGACTATAACATGAAAGCGATGCGATAGAGTGGTTTCAATCACACTGGACTCCTAGATCACAACAGATTCAGATTTTATCTATTGTTATTCATTTATTTTATAGTGAGCTTCTGTAACGGTTTAGTGCGCAGCATCCCGCCACGATTAACTCTAGTTATTTGCGGGTTGCTTCTATATTTTGTTTTATTATTTGAAAAAAAAAATGTTGTTGTTGTTGTTGTTGTTGATGATGATACTTATAGTCCAATGAACCAATCAGGAACTGGAGGCAAATACATGTAGCTGGAACCAAGCACAAGAAATCGCGTGCGAGAAAGTCACGATTGGTTCAGGTTTTACATCTGATTGATTGAGATAGTGGCACGAGTCTATTTTATCCATTTGCAAGGCGTGGCAATGGCCGTGTTTTTACGAGCGATTTTTCAAGTCGCTGAGCGAGTGACAGTCGGAAATCTCGTGAAAACAGTTGCTTGTCCAACTCGCTTAAAGTTAAGCGAGTCGGCGAATTTCAATAGAATTCTCATTAAATTTAAGCCACCAATCCAGGTAGCTTAAGCGAGTCGGCAATTAATTTCGGCCAATCACATTTTGCCAGCGTTCAAACAACCGAGAAGGGCAATCAGAGGTGATATAATTTGCATTTGCCGCGAATATTTGAATTGGCCAGAAACGCAATGGTACGCTATCCATTTCCTCGTGATTACAGTTTGAATTTTCCACCGTCTCTGATGCTGGAACAAGCGCGATAGCACTGACACCAATGAACATATAAAGAATCATATATTTGCAAGCGTCTCTGTTTCCCGCCATCTTTCTTGTTATTCCGCGAATAACAAGGGACAAACATCAAGAAAAATGAATAAAGCTCTGTCCGTGAAAACGCATAAATTATTTAAGCTGCTTAAAACTGCCTCGTGAAAACATAGCCATTGCGAAGATTAATATCGAGAAATGTATTTCGAAATTCAGTTGGAAACCGCTCTGTCTTTTTAAGTGTATTTCACTAGTATAGGTAAGAGTTTAACCACGGTTTTTATGGTGATTCCAAATATGCATCCTTTGTACCTTTGACGATTAAGCAGTTGATGCTAAAGTTCCCCATATTTGTCCATTGACGCGGGTAAAACCCTGGGACGTACAAGCAAAGTCATAGCCCTCCGACCTCTTTGGTTTTTGCTCTGTTAAGATAACTCTCTTTATATAGTGTTTTTCGCGTAACGATATGTGATTCAATCCATTCTCGACATTTCTTTTGTCGCAAGACCCTTCTCAGCTTAAATATGTATTTATTCTTCCAATCGATATTTTACGTACATTCCACACTGTGTGCCTGTCCTCCATCCTTTTTATTTCCAAAATGGAAAGTTATCCTTGTACCGGATCTTCCTACGATCTTACTTTCCTGGCATATAATTTGTATGAATACAATCTCATTTAGCTCACGATGTGTAATGTAAAAAATAACACGTTCTAAAGAAAACAGCAAACAGGGTACCATATTTGATACCTGATGAAAAGCGGTAATAGTTCGAAGCTTTTTCGTTGTTAAAATCATTTTTTTCTAAAATATAAAAAAACAAATAGTAATAAGGTTATGAGAAAAAAAAAATAAAAAAGATGTTTGAAAATTAAATTGAATATTCTCCCGGGATAATAGCGTATTGCAATTTTTTGTCCAGAAACAACTAACATATTTCTGAGGACTGTGAATATAATTAATAATTATTCCGTGAAAGCGATGTGGATTTTTATGCATATATTTATCGAGACGAAGTCGAGGTAAATATATTCGACAATATTCACTAAACTGTATCTGTATTAGGAAGGAATCTTCGAATTTGAGCAGTGAAATCCAAGAGAATTTAAACCCAAGCAGAGTATATTTATTTTTCTTGTGTTGGCGCTTTATGCTTGTGATCGCGCATTTAGTCGCTTTCTCTTTTATACATACATAATATATAGGGGAATTAACGGCGACTTTCGTGTAAATATTATTTTGCGCTTTTGAATTTTTGCATTATTAGCCCTTAAAAGACACATATGATAACAATTTAGTAACAATAGAACAACAAGTTATGAAAAAACTAAGTAGTCTGTTTTCTTTTTTAAGCTAAGATAGGTAAACACCTGGTTTAAAACCGTTTGTTTAAAACTCGTAGGAACTGCCTTTGATAATGTGAATTGTCAGTGGTATCGCAAACACCTTTCTTTCTAAGCTTGTGACACATGAGTGAAACATTCGCTGCTTCCCCCAAACCACATTTGCGTCGATTAATTCCTAAACCGTTATTTTTCTTCGCGGCATCCTCCATGTTGGCCATCTCAAGCTTCTTCAGCGCGTATCGTTGTATTACACCGCCATGTGCTAAGCCGTTGTCGTCCTCGTTGTTACACGAGTACCACATGTTGATGTGTCTCTGTATTTCTTTATTAGGAGCATTTTCCATCTCGTGACTGGGAGTCCACATTACTCGTTGGGATGAAACAGTACAATTGTTTTTTGTCAGTTGGCCAACGCCATCCTCGTCAATTGAGCGGAAACACCCCGCTTGCTCTGCATCTAGTGTTAAGTTGTAGCTGAAATGAAGAATCCTTTTTTCACAAGCCCTGTTCATTTGATTCGACATCTGTAATGACTTGTAGGCGCTGTGGCCGAGTATTGGAATAGCGAAATTCCTGTTGACCAGTCGTTTCATGGACGAGTAAAACTGAAGCATACGGTTACCGTTTTTTGTAAAGATCAGTCTAGCTGTGTCGTGTAGGACGATTGTCACCTTTATCGGCAAATAATAAATTTAGATTTTTGTCAGTGAATACGTGCATGACCTTAAGCACTGAACGACCAAACTTGCGTCATAATCGATAAGCAATTTTTTTTTTTAGTAACTCATTTCCCATGCACGCCTTCGTTAAACACCTGGTATGGAAATTAATTTCAATTTACTCGACTATTTGCTCTCGCTGACTAAACTCGGTTTTTAATTTTAAGGATAAAAGCAAATTTGCTATCTTATTGCTTTTTGAAACATTGATATACAAATACTAGAGATCCTTCAAAAATTTCGGTCCCGTATCGTGAACGACAAAAAATTCAAACTTTAAAGAATACGCAGACAATAATTATCAGAAATCTAATCTCAAACAGGGGCGCCGACCAAATTACGAAGGATTCTAGATATGCATGCGAAAGACCGTCGGCTTTGTTAAAATAAACCTTGTTGTACATGTTTAGGTCTTAAAATTTGGCATCTTTTGTATTAAATGTGATAGGAAACGTGTTTTCCACGTTTCCGGGCAGCGCGTCTTCTTGGTTAAAAAAGAAAAAAGGATAATTAATTTAAAAAAATCATTTAAAATAAAGATTAACAACTCGCCCACATTCAGCTTGAAGAGTATACTAGGCTCGATTTGTTACTAAAACTTTGTGAGTGAAATATATACCATGTAAAAGGCCCGAAAAAGGAAAAAAGCAGACTCGAAAAAATACACAGCCTAGCGCGCGGTCGGATGAGTTTAATAACTTGACGTATCACATTTGTACTCATTTTGTTGGTACTCACTCACTTTAAAATGAAAATTCGAATAACAATTCACCTTTATTTATAAGGGAAAACAGTGTATTTTACATAACAATTTTTCTTTTGCTATTTTACGAACATAATTTTTCTAAATCGATAGTTTTCGGTAACCATGTTTCTGCCCTCAAGTAGCATAAAGTTAACAGTTAGATTACGTCCATCGATAAAGCCGTTTTCATTTTTTTTTATGTAAAAATGCTCTGGACTTCTTTAATCGACATTGTTTATAAGTGAAGACCAAAAAATATGCAACAGAGATCCATTGTAATATAGCCGAAGGCAGTTTATTTTCGCACGTTTTTATTGACCATTTACGTCAGTTATTTAGACGCGTTCTGAATAGATTGTTTGTTTAGCATATATTAACTATAGAAATAGTGACAAACTTTAAACTTTGTAATAATATTGTAAATAAACAATTACGAAATAACAAAATGCATTTGACTCTCTTTAACGTCTATACTTTGTTTCCTTGTATCTTAGGGTGACACGACATCCCAACTTTGAACGGCCGATACGTCACTGTCTGAGCATCCGTCAGGCAAGCTGCTTCACACATATACAACAGATGAAATGAGCTTTTCAAAAAAGTATATATATATATATTTGATTGACGTCGGTGTTACCATGATCTGATGACGTCATGTAGCACTCTTTGAGTTCTTATTTTTCGGAAAATCAAATGCTGGAAGAAAACGTGATGCCTAAAGAACCTAAAAGAACACAAGTTACGGATAACCTTATTTCTTAATCTAGGTTAGTGAAAGAATGAATCTTTGGTAAAGTTTTATTGTTTACACATAAACACAGTCAGCTTACACAGCCGATTTTAAAGCTTTGGCTTCATGTAAGTCTTAAGATCTCTTGAGCTGTTAAAAAAATATTGAACATGCAGGCATCTTCTTCCTTTCCACACAGTCTTCCAATCCCAATTTTATATTTAGCACAAAATATAACAGCTTCACCAAAATTAGAGCAAAACTAAAAATTACTGTAAATATATAATAATTTGATAGATCCGAGCTAATATACTAAAGCTTACTTATATATGTTTGAGCTTAAATATTTTCAGCTATTTTAGTGAGATTTGTCTCCTGCTTTCAAAATAAAGATCTTGTTTAAGTTTCTATATATAATTATTAAGCTTGCTTGATTGCATTATTTATATGTTCTAGATTTCAGAGCTCGAGGATTAACAAATATAGAGGTATAGACATTTTTAATAAATACCATGATGCATCATTTTCCGCTAATGACGTCGAACATGTTCTTTTGAATTCTCTTTACAATTCAAAGTATATACATTTGACGTCGGGAGTGGAATATGATGCATTCTGTTTCTGGTTCTATATGACCAGAGCTTTTTTCCACAGTTTTATTTCAAGAAATTCCGTGTTATTCTCAAACACTCCAAAAAATTTCAGTTATTCCCAGATACATTGTATTCCAAGAAATTCCTAGTAGGAGCCTATTAAGGACGGTGCCACCTATTGTTATTGCGCATACGTTCTGCGCATGCATTGCGCGATAATCGCGCGAGACACTGTTTATTTTTTAAACGCGAACGCGCGAGGTAAAGGCTAAGTTCCGCCCACTTGCAATTCTTTCTCTATTTTGCAAACGACAGAGCCTCGGTAATGAAACTATTTTGAGCTAATTGGCGATGCCGCCTCGATCAGCTGAACGCGTACGTTTTGCCTTTCTTTACGAAGATTGTTTACATTGGCTCCTTTTCTTCATTCAAAATTTCAACAAAACTTCAAGTCAAACCAGACTAGTGTTTCTTTTTATATATAAAACAAGCATACTCAAGGCATAAAATCCAAGAAAGGCTGGCATGTTGTTATTTCCAATTTGCACAAGTTTTTGTTTTGGCGGCCAAACTCGCGTTGTTTGAAATTTTTGTTTAAATCTTTGCCAGTGACCATTTTTGCGAATAAAAAAAAGTATATAACAAAAGCAGAAAAACAACTGTTCCAGTTAAATCAAACAAACGTCTAAAAGGAGAATTGAGATGAGCAAAGCGTTTTCAAAACGACCGTTTTTGACAATTGGTGAAATCTATATAAGCTTAAAAACATGGCTGAAGCCAGCAACTAAAGAAAACTGGCCGCTCCAAAGCCGGGAAGCATCCGACTAAAGTATTCCCTCTCTCGATTGCTGGCCAACATGGTTTTAGTGTAATCTTTCGTAAACACATTCGTGCATTTAGGTACAATTGATTTCCTTTATTCTCTTTTATAGGCAAGTGGTGTTTTTCGAAGTCGCATCGTGTCAGTTCTCAACTTCTTTGCATTAGAACAAATTTTGACAGGCGAAAAACGTACCGTGATAAACTGAAAAGAAATCTTATCTTTTTAGATCAAATAAAGCCGTAGACTTCGACAAAAAGTGTTTTATTATTTCACGATTTTTTTAAAATTAAAGTGTATCGACTAATTTTTTCCCAAGTTATCAGAGAATCCATGAAAACTATAGGAGTTTCACAAGAAAATAAACACGCGGCCAAATGAAATTACAAAACTCAAGCACTTTTCGACAAATATTTCTTACATTTTGACTCCAAATAATCGTTAAAAGACTAACCTGCCAATCTAGAGTTTTTCGGCAGCCGACCAGTCACCTCGATATAGCACTGATGTTTTCAAGTCGGTAATGGATCGGAAGAAGATGCACACAATGTAAAGTTCTTGTACCCGGAGGAACATAATAAATCCGTAGATCCACTGCAGATCAATGGAAGTGAACCGATTTTGCGTTTTTACTCCTTTACTGTGCTGCTTGACCTTGAAATCCCCGAAAAATGTCTCTCAAAAGAGCAACTTACGGCTACAAATAGAATTAACTTTGAATTCTACAATGTTTGTCTTTTTATTGTACCTGAAAGTAAAAGTTTTGAACGGAAAGCCGTCGAGTGGAAATCCCAGCATGCACCCGAAAAAGACACGCACAATATTTAACTTACTAGGGAGGGCATAGAAAAAAATGTCGCGGACCCCGAAAGCCATTCCGTAAAAGTTGAAAACATCTAAATATAACTTGTAAAAACGCGTGGTGACCCCTACTTTTTATCTTATAAAATGGAAGTGGTAAGTATATTAAGCACACAATTAATTTTTTGTTGTTGGCAAAAGTTATTTAGACTGTATTTTTGGCGAACGTGGGAAAGCTGTCAGGGCCGATAAATGGCTCTGTTGTGATGATTTTGTAAATAAAAACACATAAACAGTAGTTGTTATGTTACCATTCGTTATGTGTTTTAGAGATTTTTAGAATTATTGTTGCTTTTGTGTATGTAAAGGCGAATTCTAAGGAAATCCGCGAAGAAAGATCTATTTTTCCTTTTTTTCGAAAAAATGCTGATGTCAGCATTTTTTCCAGATTGAAGCTTAATTATCTCCGAAAAATGCGTGGTTACCCCCAATTTTCTCTTTGGATTCCAATAGCCCCTACTAAGATCTACTTTTCCCGCATAGTCAAAAACCTGGCAAAATACCTTGCCATTAGGTGGCACCGTCCTTAATAGGCTCCTGTTCATGATATTCCTAGAATGTTTTTGGAATATCTAGGATTTCAAGGCTTTTTATATAAGCTGGGTTTTTTAATAGGAATTCCTAGGAATTGTGAGTCCGAATTTATCGTGAAAATTCACAACTAAAATTCCTAGGATATACCCAACACAAGATCGCAGCGCAGACTAAGATTGTTTTCATTACTGATTAGTAATGATTGGATTTATAAAGGAATCTGATAGAGCAACTCCCGACTGCTAACGGCTACCATGTCTTAATGTCTTTTATCAATTTAATTGAACAGGGAACACCCCTTTTATCACGCGCGCCCGCGTTTAAGGCATCTTAGGGCGCTTACCATTTGTCAGAACTGGCCGGCCGAACTAATCAATTCGTAAATATTATGCCATTATTTGCCAGAACTGGTCAGCCAGATTGGCCAATTCGGAAATAGTATGCAATCTTATTTATGATGGACTTGTAGGAAATTGTCTGCAAAATGCCGCATTCTAGTTACAAGCTGATTGGTCTGTCCGGTGAGTTCTGACAAATGGTAAGCGCCCTTAGATTGCGTTACACATCATCTCCACGTGCGAGCATATTAAAATCAAGGAACGGGGAAGGGTGCGAGAAGCTTAGACAATTTTCTTTCAGCCTTCGCACTGTACACAATAGTTTTTCTTTTGCAAAATCCGTGCAAGAATGTTCTTTTTTTGGCAATTGCCTAACCTCCGGTCTCCCTCAAATTGACTAAATTGAATAAACAGACGCAATTATAGCGATGCTATGGCCTCATGTTCTCATTTTTAATTGAAAAATTACAGGTTTCGTGATGCGCTTTAGCAAAGTGAAAAAGACACACAACATATTTAATCACTATAGCCAATACACTTGAACCTAATGACATGAACAGACGCGACGAAATTTTTAAATAAATAAATAAATATAAAAAAAAATATAAGGAAGATTAAAATCTTCCATATATTTATTGTAATTTACAAGCCGTTTCTAGTTTTCAACCGTTACTTGTTTATTAGCCTATCATGTGTCAGCATTTTATCTTAGCCCTTTTTTAAATATTGTAACAGTTTGTTTTCATCATCACCTAGCCCCTGATTAAAGCTAGTTTTGTCTAACCGAAATTTTTGACAATTAAAAGAAACCGAGCAAATTCAGCTGTTTGATCCGCCTTTATGTTAAAGTTTTATTTAGTTCATTGCTGATCCTGATCTGCACAAAGATCCAGCTACATTTTGCTACTGTTTGTTCAAGTGGTCCTTGCATCGTTACAGAAGTCATTAAGCATATCTATATATATACTAGAGGTTACAGATTGTAATGATAATGCTGCGAGCAGATGCTGGGTAGTAAAACATAACGGAAACAGTAAATGTACATACAGATTTTGATAATTTCATAAATGTATTCATTGGGTCAATTACCATCATTTTCGAATTATATACCATTATAAGTAGTTCTTTGTGATTATTGTTCAATCGGCAAACCGGCTGAGCACGTAACAACGCTGAAAAACTCATAAAAGAACATTGCCTTCCCCGTGAAATGTCACTAAATCGTTCGTGACTTTGATGAATGCTTCCAGCAACAAATAAGTTTGAATTTGGCATGATACATTTGCAAATAGAAACACTTACTTTGAAATCGAAGAATAGAAGCGAGCACGTGCTATAGACGGCGAAAGACGCATTCAGAGCCAGGCGCATCTAAGTTATGATGACACCGCTGGACGTACGCTTGCTCAAAATCATCGTGACAAACAAAAATCGAGACTGCCGCACAACATAAGGCGCAGGGAACCCAAGGAACCACAGGCAAACCAAAGATTAGTTTGCTACTCGCCAGGGGACTCGCAGCAATTACAAGATTGTTGAGATCGAGTTCAACGCGGGCTCAGATTTTCGTGACTTTTGGGATTGAATGTCGCCATAGAATTTAACAAGCTGTGGTGGAGCCAGTTTCTCATAGAAACCGATGGCTCAGAGATTGCAGTTTTTATATTGCAGTTAACTGCAATCTTTTTTTATAAATGGTGCCAACCATTCTTCAGATTCAATCCTGTGTAATTCCGTGTTCTTTCAGTTATTTGCCGATGATTGCGTCATTCCCGATCGTCACCTGAATGACACCCACACAGCCCGGATTCTAGGAAACACAATATAATTAATTCTACCTTGCGTGCTTGTCACGCAATCGTAATTTTTAATCTGTTGCATGCACATTTTGGAACCATTGTCTTCAGGAAAATTAAATTCGGCCAAGTTTTTACCTTAGTAAGAAACAAGAGGAGATAAAATTGCAAGGAAAACCAGCATCTTTTGGAAAGTCACTTGTTGCCTCCTCCGGTGGGATGGCATCGGCGATCAGGTTTTTTAGCAGGGTTCTTGGAAAGTTCGAGTTTCTTCGCTCGCTTCAGTTCAAGTCTAAATTACTGTGAACTGGTGCGTAAAAACGCAGGGCAGAGAAGCTAATAAAACTTTCTACAATGGGTGATGCAGGTAATGTAACTATATTCTTTTGATGAAATTATTTTCTTTAAACGCTGAAATGGTTTTGTTACCGTTTGGGGCATCTGAATATTCGCAGTTTAGTCTCCTAATTGAGCTAGTGGTTCAATACGCCATTGATTATTCCGTCGTTCGATAGTTTTGGTAAAGACAGGTACTCATCAGCTAACTCATTCGCAGTCGACTGATTTAATAATCTACTGTTATAACGAACATGATTCTTAGATTCATCATATTTTAAATGCAAGAGGTATAAACGCGGCTGTTGTCAATTCTCTTTGTCGCAGACATTAAACGCGCTGGCTGACTTGCTCAACGTTTTGATCTGTTAACATGAATCGAAAACCGTTCAAATCATACACTACACTGATTTGTGCACTGTTGAAAATTATTTGGTCGTTTTCCGGGTTCTGTTTATATTTCATCGGCTACAGAACATATTTTGCCGAACTAAAATTTTGCTTTCGCCTGTATGCTGTTATGAATTATGCAAATAAGCTCAGACAAACAATGACATTTGAATACTGCCAGAAAGAAAACGTAATTGAAATGCGGTGGAACGCGCCAATACGTACTTCGACACAGGAAATTGACACAGAGGATTAATGTAATTGGATCTATAACAAAGTAAGGCTTTCGCTATTGCCATGAACTATTTCCTTTCCTTCGTAACGTCTGGTTTAAAAAAATAAAGTTTAGTGGCGAATTACAAATATATATTTGCGGATGGTCGATCAAGCTTTTCGTTGCTACCTGCCAATCGATTTGGCAACGATTTTTTATTTTATTTTATTTATTTATTTACAATCTATGGATTAAAAACCAAAGGATGAACTGTGAAGGAGTCCTAGACCCCATATAAAACAGATCATCTAAAAATATATAGAAACAATAAAATAATATTTTTCAGAAAATACAGAAATATAAAAACTACTTAAAAGGTGGTAACGTTACTTTGGTGGTAACTGGCCTGATTCCTCCATATTGTCTAATTGGAAGACATTAAGTTGATCTGACAGGCCTACGTCACGGCCCAGTCATACCAGCTGGTCACTGATAATCCGGTTAACGATTTTCCCTTTCGCCTCAGCTTGCTAAATTGCTACTACGAAAATAATATTGCCGAAACACGCGCACGGAAAGACACAAACACGTAACAGGTTTCTGTTAAAATTTTGCTCACTTAATTAGAGCACTAATATTTTTTTGGGTACTGTTCTGTGTGAATGGCTCATTAATGCAACAAAGTTTAACATTGTTAGAAGTAAATGTTTCAACTAATAAGAACATTTTACTTTTTTTCGTGCCAATTATCGTGTCATTTCTGAGTTACCGAAAGAGGACCATATATATCGGAGGGGTCTCAGCGAGGAAAAAACTTCAAAGTCATTTACGGGCAATATAGACTGCAAAACAGTCCGTATTTTTGCGCGAGTCCTCCGAAAAAAATGCGCGACCGAAAAGATCTAGAGCGAGTGTGGATACGTGGAGTAAGCGCCCTGCGGGCGCGTGAGGCTCGCGCGCGTAACGGCGCTTCGCGCCTCTCCACGCGTGTCTCGGCGCTTCGCGCCTCTTGCTTCGAACCTCGCATGGAAAAAACCGACTGTTTTGCAGTCTACGGGCAATACGGTGAGAGCTGCGAGTGGTTCTATAGCAGAAGTTTGTCACCTTGTATATTTTTACAGATCTGCAAATATGACAGTAACAAAAAATTACACAATTTTCCAGCTATGCCGCCGAAACTATATCTAAGGTTTTATTAAAAAGTTGACACTGGCTAAAAATGTTGTGTTGGACGTTTCGGCAACTACTGTTGCCTTCTCCCGGCGTAGCTAATCGAACGAATCCGAACCAAAAACCAATCGAACCCAATCGAACTAAATCGTTCGATTGGAGTTCGATTGGTTCGGCAATCGAACATAATCGAACTGGAACTTTTGGGTGAGTTCGATTAAGTTCGATTACCGAATCCAATCGAACCCAATCGAGGCGATTGGTTCGATTTTGTTCGGTGGAAGAATTTCACCCTTTACAGCCATGCTCCGTCACGCGTGACCAGTATTTTTGAAAATAAATTAAATTGAATGGTGTTTTCAATATTACGCGTCGGTTTTGAAAATTCATTCCGAGATTCGGAATTCCCGTGAGAATTTTACCGCATTTTCGGAAACAAAGAGCAACAAAGTATCATTTTGTTTGAAATGTTACATATCCTAACAATGTTAAGTTTTTTTATGCGTGCAGCGAAGTTATTTTCCGTTAATTTGTGACTTTCAAAGTGTTTTCCACAGAGATCTTCAAGGTTTTATTCAAATCTCGGACGTTACAAAGAAATATTCAAATGTTCATTTCATTCTCTAGATTACTGGTCACGCGTGACGGAGCATGGCTGTAACTGATCCTTTACTAGCGGAGCAATTGTGAGAGATATTAACACATTTCAATTAACTAAAATATTTATTGTTACGGTGATTCGAAATTGATTAATTTACAATATAACATGAACAGCTCAGTACTTCATATCGCTCGGAATAACACCGAACGGGGATAATATTAAAATGTTTATACCGTCGTCGGTAAAGTTTCGGATAGATTACTAAAAAACGACCACTGCAACTGGATCTGGACGCACGCAACGGTGTACAGTGTGTACAGAGCACTCGTGGTAGCCCTTTACCACCGCTTCCAGAATGGTAAGTTTGACGTCTGTTGCCCTGTCCGACATCTTGTACTCGTGTTTGAAATAGAAGCCAAAAAATAACTTACTTGACCGCAATGCTTTGTTTCAGACCAGATTAAACTAGTTTTATATTTCCGATTGTTGAAGTGTTCGATTATGTTCGATGAGTTCGATTACGTTCGATTGTTGAAGCGTTCGATTACCGAACGTTCGATTGCGTTCGATTGGCAAAATTTTTCGGCGAGTTCGATTAAGTTCGATTACCGAACCCAATCGAACCCAATCGAGCGATTGAGTTCGATTAGGTTCGATTACCGAACGTTCGATTAGCTACGCCGGGCCTTCTTCAGCAAAAGATAAAATGCAAATGTCTAACGGCGTACAGTAGTTGCCGAAAAGTCCAACACAACATTTTTAGCCAGTGTCAACTTTTTAAAATCTCTTTATAACATGCCTGGCTACACAGCAAACATTTTTATATCTAAGCGGTTCTTTCTACCAAAATCCAGTTGTCGTTGAAGTATCAAATTGTAACATTTGACAGCAGTCAGTCACAGCCCAAGCACATACTGTTTGTGTGACCGTTTCTCTTTCGAAAATATTTCAGTTCTAGTAGTGCGTTCGTTGTTTCAAAAAGTGATGAATTGGAGATAATGTAATGTGAATCTTGCGTTGTTGTTGATGTTAAAACTCATGGCTGACTATTTAATTGCGTTCCATCAGCTTATATCTGTTATAAACCTAAACGAAGCCAAACCGCTAAATTTATTGTGATTATGATTGTTTGATCTGTCTCGCGTTTAAGAGCGTGACAAGTAAGCTCCTAATCCTGGTTTTCAAATCTCGGGAAAATCCCAGACGATCGGTGATTTTGCTGTTTCCCGACCGTCCCAGAGGGTTTGCCAGATGTTTTTTCTTAGCGCTGTGGCTAAATACCCGGCAGCCGGGCACGGTCTCAAAAAAGACTAAATGCTTGGGCATATTATAAGATCGCTATGTTCTCGACACTTAGAACATTTCTTCACAGACTGCCGGGCACGGTCTCAAATAGACTAAATGCCCGGCAGTGAGAAATTTTCATAGAATTTTCACTGAAAGGCTCTTTCTAGACAATTCCTGACCTCACGTGTTGTGATATTTCCCGCCAGTTTTTACGTTACAGCAACGTGAAACGTCGTCCCGTCACACTGGTTTAGCGGCCTGTGGTAGTAATTGGCTACAGCTGTCACACCTGACGACTGACGACTGACGACACTGACGACTGTCACGAACACTATTATGCAGCCTGTGTACATGTCGTACACAGCCCTTTATAATACCTTGCTGGAAAATAGGCTACAACACGACGATAGATCCACCCTGTTAATATTAGACTTGATTTTATCGTATTAAGGACGGTGCCACCTAATGGCGAAGTTTTTTGCCAGGTTTTTGACTATGCGGGAAAAGTAGATCTTAGCAGGGGCTATTGGAATCCAAAGAGAAAATTGGGGGTAACCACGCATTTTTCGGAGATAATAAGGCTTCAATCTGGAAAAAATGCTGACATCAGCATTTTTTCGAAAAACGGAAAAATACAACTTTCTTCGCGGATTTCCTTAGAATTCGCCTTTACATACACAAAAGCAACAATAATTCTAAAAATCTCTAAAATACATAACGAATGGTAACATAACAACTACTGTTTACGTGTTTTAAGTTACAAAAATCATCACAACGGAGCCATTATCGACCCTGACAGCTTTCCCACGTTCGCCAAAAATACAGTCTTAATAACTTTTGCCCACAACAAAAAATTAATTGTGTGCTCAATATGCTTACCACTTCCATTTTATAAGATAAAAAGTAGGGGTCACCACACGTTTTTACAAGTTATATTTAGATGTTTTCAACTTTTACGGAATGACTTTCGTGGTCCGCGACATTTTTTCTATGCCCTCCCTAGTAAGTTAAATATTGTGCGTGTCTTTTTCGGGGGCATGCTGGGATTTCCACTCGACGGCTTACCGTTCAAAACTTTTACTTTCAGGTACAATAAAAAGACAAACATTGTAGAATTCAAAATTAATTCTATTTGTAGCTGTAAGTTGCTCTTTTGAGAAACATTTTTCGGGGATTTCAAGGTCAAGCAGCACAGTAAAGGAGTAAAAACGCAAAATCGGTTCACTTCCATTGATCTAGTACAGTGGATCTACGGATTTATTAACTTATGTTCCTTCGGGCACAAGAACTTTCTTCCGATCCATTACCAACTTGAAAACAACAGTGCTATATCGAGGTGACTGGTCCGGCGGCTGCCGAAAAACTCTAGATTGGCAGGTTAGTCTTTTACCGGTTATTTGGAGTCAAAATGTAAGAAATATTTGTCGAAAAGTGCTTGAGTTTTGTAATTTCATTTGGCCGCGTGTTTATTTTCTTGTGAAGCTCCTGTAGTTTTCATGGATTCTCCGATAGCTTTGGAAAAAATTAGTCGGTACACTTTAATTTCAAAAAAATCGTGAAATAATAAAACACTTTTTTTGCCGAAGTCTACGGCTTTATTTGATCTAAAAAGATAAGATTTCTTTACAGTTTATCGTGGCACGTTTTTCGCCTATCAAAATTTGTTCTAATGCAAAGCAGTTGAGAACTGACACGATGCGACTTCGAAAAACACCACTTGCTTATGATAGAGAATAATGGAAATCAATTGTACCTAAATGCACGAATGTGTTTACGAAAGATTACACTAAAAACCATGCTTTCCAGCAATCGAGGGAGGGAATACTTTAGTCGGATGCTTCCCGGCTTTGGAGCGGCCAGTTTTTTTTAGTTGCTGGCTTCAGCCAGTTGTTTTTATATCTTCACCAATTGTCAAAAACGGTCTTTTTGAAAACGCTTTGCTCATCTCAATTCTCCTTTTTGACGTTTGTATGATTTAATTGGAACAGTTGTTTTTCTGCTTTTGTTATATCATTACTTTTTTTATTCGCAAAAATGGTCACTGGCAAAAGATTTTTGCAGATAAACAAAAATTTCAAACAACGCGAGTTTGTCCGCCAAAACAAAAACTTGTGCAAATTGAAAATAACAACATGCCAGCCTTTCCTTGGATTTTATGCCTTGAGTATGCTTGTTTTATATAAAAAAACACTAGTCTGGCCGGTTGACTTGAAGTTTTGTCGAAATTTTGAATGGAGAAAAGAAGCCAATGTAAACAATCTTCGTACAGAAAGGCAAAACGTACGCGTTCTGCTGATCGAGGCGGCATCGCCAATTAGCTCAAAATAGTTTCATTACCGAGGCTCTGTCGTTTGCAAAATAGAGAGAGAATTTAGCACTTTTAGGCTGCAGGTCTATAAACACATTTTCATAGATTTTTGAAAACTCTATTTATCTTGTAAGTTTAGAAACTGAGCCAGGGAGTTGACAGATTGACATGAAAAGTGGGCGGAACTTAGCCTTTACCTCGCGCGTTCGCGTTAAAAAAAATAAGCAGTGTCTCGCGCGACAATCGCGCAATGCATGCGCAGAACGTATGCGCAATAACAATAGGTGGCACCGTCCTTAAAACCGGCCTTAAAAATTCTCTAAAATCAGCATTTTAAACTGCCGGGGATTTAGTCTATTCGAGGCCGTGCCCGGCAGTCTGAACAGTAATTTTCTAAGTGTCGTGAAAATAGCGATCTTATAGTATGCCCAAGCTTGGATATTTCGTCAACTGGAAAACCATAATAATTTTGGGAATCGCTTGACATTTCTAAACGAACATCGAATACTCTTAAAAGGTTTGAAAGAGCCTTTCAGTGAAAATACTATGACAATTTCTCACTGCCGGGCATTTAGTCTATTTGAGACCGTGCCCGGCAGTCTGTGCAGAAATTTTCTGAAGTGTTGAAAACATAGCGATCTTTTTGTATGCCCAAGCTTGGATATTTCTACGTATCCCGCTAAGGGCCATTAGAAGTGATAGTTTTTTTACGAGTTATCTGACGAGTTATCTGACGAGTTATTTGATGAGTTATTTGACGAGTTATTTGACGAGGTATTTGACGAGTTATTTGTGTTTGACGAGTTATTTGATGAGTTATTTGACGAGTTATTTGACGAGTTATTTGTACTACTAGTTTACCGCGGGCGCAAGTTATCCAAATCAAGATGGAGGACCGAAACGAGCTTATTGAGCATTACTTTAATCTCGGATATCAACAAAATGAAATTATTTCATGTCTGCTACTGATACACGACCAGAAACTTAGTTCCACACAGTTGAAACGAATACTTGCAAGGAGAGGTCTAACAAGAAGGAAAAATATATCCGATCTTTCAACAGTCATAAATCACGTAGAGCAAGAGCTTCAATATAGTCTCGGGGGATACTCCCTATAATGAGCTATACGGGGATGCTCCGCCCGAAAGGGGTACCTTTTTGAGGTTCATTGGAAGTATATGAAAGGGTCGGGATTTCAGTAGTTGAAGTATTTGAAAGGGTAGGGATTTTCACTAAAAATATAGGAAAGGGTAGGGAAAAAACGAGATGAAGCATAAAGATGGTAGGGGAAACTGCCATTTAAGTATTAATTATATAAAGGGCCTTTCGAAATATATCAAACATACGCACTAAAAGGCTATATATGAAAGGGGTACTTTTTCTGTCAAAAACGGTATATGAAAGGGTAAGGGTTTGGATCTCGGAGCGGAGCATCCCCGTACAAAACTTTGTTGAGTACCCCACCTGCGGGAATGTAGTGGACGTGATGTTGGTTCAATACAAAGGGAGAGGTCCAAATTTTTTATGGCATATAATATATTATACATTATGGCACATATAATATTTGAAGGCAAAAAGAGTACTGAAGATTTCATATTGTGTTGTTGTATTGACGCCTTTGAAGTATATGCCTTAACCTCTCATCAACACCTCCTGGATCCAAAATCCTGTTAGCGTGTCGTACTGTTTCCTTAGCGATCACCATACCGTGGTCGACCACAAGCCTTTGCCACATTGAACGATAAACAACATCACGTCCACTACATTGAAGCTCTCGTTCTACGTGATTTATGACTGCTGAAAGATCGGATACATTTTTCCTTCTTGTTAGACCTCTTCTTGCAAGTATTCTTTTAAACTGTCTGGAACTAAGTTTCTGGTCGTGTATCAGTAGCAGACATGAAATAATTTCCTTTTGTTGATATCCGAAATTAAAGTAATGCTCAATAAGCTCGTTTCGGTCCTCCATCTTGATTTGGATTACTTGCGCCCGCGGTAAACTAGTAGTACAAATAAGTCGTCAAATAGCTCATCAAATAACTCGTCAAATAACTCGTCAAATAAGTCGTCAAATAACTCGTCAGATAACTCATCAAATAACTCGTCAAATAACTCGTCAAATAACTCGTCAAATAACTCATCAAATAACTCGTCAAATAACTTGTTAAATATCTCGTCAAATAATAACTCGTCAAATAACTCGTCAAATAACTCGTCAAATAACTCGTCAAATAACTAATCAAATAACTCGTCAAATAACTCGTCAAATAACTCATCTAATAACTCGTCAGACAACTCGTCAGATAACTCGTCAAAAAACTATAACTTCTAATGGCCTTTAGCGGGCTCCGTATATTTCGTCAACTGTAAAATCAAAATAATTTTGGGAATCGCTTGACTTTTCTTAACGAACTTTGAACACTCTTAGGGGCTATACACATGATACCGGAATGAGTTTCATTCCGGAATGAGTTTCGTTCCAAAATGAAGTACGTACTGTATTCACATGACAAAATCGACTGGCTCAGCCTAAGGCGTTCTCGCTTGCGTGGTTTTCACGCCAGATCAGAAAACAAAGATGGCGCAAGTTGCGCGCAACGATACGCATGCGCCACTCGCCCCAGACTACACGGTTTACCGTTTTCATCTTGGAACGAAGTTCGTTTTCAGTTTACATGATACCAGAATGAAATGTCATACCTGAACGAGAATTTCATTCGGATTGAAAACCGGAGTGAACTCATTCCGGAATGACCTGTACGGGAACAAAATTTCGTCTCGGTATCATGTAAACAGATACAGAGAAATATATGGAGATGGAATGAACTCGTTCCAGAATGAAAGTCATTCCGGTATCATGTGAATAGCCCCTTAAAGCCCCATTTACACGAGCAATTTTTCCTTGACAAGGAAAAGCTGGCGTGCTAGCTTTTCCTTGACAAGGAAAAATTGTCAAGTCAGAAATTTGGTCGTGTAGACGGACAACAAGGAAAATGTGGCAAGGATATTATTGATTTTGGCATTGCGGGCACTACCGAAACTTATCAAGGAAAACTTGCTCATCGTCTACACGAACAAGGAAACCTTGTCAATGGAAAACTGTAAAGGAAAACTTGTCGATCATCTACACGAGCAATAAAAATTGACAAGTAAACTTGTCAAGGAAAAATTGCTCGTGGTTTGAGTGAGACGTTCAGTCGAAATTCTGTGAAAATAATGTCTGACTGCGAGTCTTAGCAGAAATTTTCTAAGTGTCGAGAACATAGCGATGTTATGGTATGCCCAAGCTTGAATATTTCGTCAACTGGAAAAGCAAAGTAATTTTTGGAAGCGCTTGACATTTCTAAACGAACATCGAATACTCTCAAAAGGTTTGAAAGAGCCTTTCAGTGAAAATTTTGTGAAAATTTCTGACTGCCGGGCATTTAGTCTATTTGAGACCGTGCTCGGCTGCCGGGCATTTAGCCACAGCGTTTTTTTTTAGTGAAAACCGGCGAGTTTGAGCGGCGAAGCCGCGACAACGAGGCGCCTTCCTCTAACCGTTTATGTGGTTAATTTCACTCATGATATTTAGAGAAGGGACCTCTGGATCTAGGCAGGGATCTAGGATAGAATTTCACTGATATGTCGGGAAAATCGTCGATATATCGCAGAAATCTGGGACGCGTCGGGAAAATAGAAACGCTCCCGATTTTCCCGAATTTTCCCTGACAATCCCAGATGATCTGGAATGTCTAAGGCATAGTGTAGACATAGCCTAAGATTTCGAGTTTTCATAAGTCTTCAAAATCTGGGACGTTCGCGAAACAGCGAAATTCTTCATCGTCTGGGATTTTCCCAATAAAACCAGGCTTTAAGAATGTGTCTGCCTTTTAATTAATAACAGAGGTTTAGGGTGAAAGCAGTTTGATTATCCCACTGAAAAAGTTGAAAATTTACATGGGCATGCAAACACAATTTACAAAATACAAATCTGAATTGACATGATTTGTAAATTGGATTTTACATGTTCAATAGATCATGTAAATTAACTGTAAATAGTTATTTGCAGGGTAGTTTTCAGGGAATAAGATTTGAAAAACATGTACACCTTATTGCAAAAAATAAAATACAATTGAAAATACAAAATACCAAATAGAAATGAATTACCAAATAGCCCGTGCTAACTTTCAACATTCATAACTTCCCTAATATGCATTCAAACACCATCAAACTTTGTGACTTTTCCTAAAATTTATCTGGCAACAATTTGATATGACATTTTATAGATCACGTGTCTTAATGTTTCCATAGCAACAAGATTTTGACAGCCATTTTTTTTTTGTAATTTGTATATTTTTACCTTTGAATGAAGGAACTACAGGGAGTACAGACAAGCTATGTGACCGTCTTATATTATTAAAATTTGAGGGAAATATTTTGAAATACCGAAATTTAAGATAAGAAAAATTACTTATTGTGTTTTGTTGCCCTTAAGGCTCAGTTATTGTGTCGGTTCCCTGTGATCTTCACTAGTTTTAAATCCAGACATGTTGTCTCCCAGGTTACTTGGAAAGCGAAACAGCATTTACAGATCGTAATTCATCTGATTCAGAAGCATGGACCTGTGTTCTTGATGCAGATGTTCCTGTCAGCGTAGCCGCCACAGCTTTCGCACTGTCCTTCTTCACCGTGTTTGGAAACTCTATTGTTGTACTTGCGATTGCGGTGGATCCCTACAAAGAACTGAAGACCATTCCTAACTACCTGATTTTGAATTTGGCCGTATGCGACCTCATCGTGGGAATCCCAAGCGAACTATTGCTGGGTTTGCTCCATTATTATCCTTTGTGGCATTTGTACTTCGTGGCATATACGTCACTGTATGTTTCCATGGTTGCATCTGCCTTGACTATATCAGCCCTCGCTTTTGAACGGTATATCATGGTGGCAGTGCCACTTCAAAGCAAAGAATACTTGATTCACTCACATTTGAAACTGGCCATTGTCTATATATGGCTTATTGCACTGTGCGTGGCACTGCTGTCTCTGTTGAATAAATGCAATGAGGCGGAATACAGGCTTATTATCACTGACGCAATTGGAATTCCAACTATGCTTTTCATGTTTCTTATCTACTCACGGATATTTTACTTGGTGCGAAGATGGATTCGCCAAGATCTCGAGAGAAGTTCCATAAGTGAGAGCCAGAGCTTGCTAGGAAGTGAAAATCTTTCTGATAACATCCGCAGGCGTGAAAGGGGGATAGCATTTTCAGTTTTTATGTTCGTTGGTGTTTTTACTTTATGTTGGACACCGTGTTTTGTCATAGAAAATGTGTTTTACAAAGGGAAAGACTCCAATTCCCTGAAAACAGCTGAAGACTGGGGGAGGTTTTCAGGCCTGCTAAGTTCATTATTGAATCCTATGATTTATGCATTAAGATACGAGAAGTTCAGAAAGGCGATTCGGGCAATTGTTCTACCACGTTTTTTTTCGCTCTGATCATTTCAGTGAACTTTAATTTGCACGAACTTATTGCAATTTTGTCCTATAATTATGAGAACCAAAATGAAGAATGTGAATTAAGACTTCAATCATTGGTGAAATTCGAGCTGCTAAGTGAAAAGTACTTTACCTGCTTTATCGTAATCGAAAGTTCAGAAAAACGCATTTTGTTAAAGTACTGGAAAACATACACAATCATTAGAAAATGTTAATGTAGGATTCGATCGTCCACAAATTCAGAACTGAGTTAAACAACTGACACAAATCAAGTTTCAACTGTTAGCGGGAAAGGGTTTGTATAGAAAACAAGTTACTCTCTTTCTAATCCATTTTAATCCTGCCCAGTTCACCTATACTGTCTTATGGCTGTCTGGTATTCTTTTATTATTGGTTTAATTCATACCAAGTAAATCTTGCATTAAAATAGATTGCTACAATGTACACAAAAATCAATAAGTTAACATACAATGTATTTTTTTTTTTTAATATGGTAGCCAGCTTATGTGGGAGATTAAATAGACTTTCTCATGTCCGATTTAGTCGACTTGTGGACAAGTCTACATTGTATATAAAGGAAACATATGACGATGGGTAACCGTAATGGTTGCGAGAATAGTAATAAAAACTTGCAGAAACAATGCCCATAGCCAAAAAAAAATAAAAACTTTATTCGTAGGGGCTAAAAAGGGTACAAAAGCGAAACTTGGCCGGCCCAAAACATCTTGCAGTCCTTAAAGTTGTGCATTTTTATTGAATGGCAGGAGTGCCTAGTGTTCTTTTGTAAATTAACTAGTTTACATACTTCTGGCTCCTTTAGCCCTATCCAGAGTGGAGGGGGTGTCTGTGGTGAAACGCCGAGTTACCAAGACGTTACGGATACTGGCACTTTTCCTAAATCGAATGGACTGTTTCCAAAGATTCGTCGGCAAATGATATGTGGAATGAAACGATCAGAAAAGACACATGACTACTTAATGTGAGCAATGTAATTAGTTTTGAGACAAATAAAACTTTATTTAGTCGAAATGTATTTTTCCTATAGCCCATGTGCTGATTTCAAAGGAGATACAGAGCTTAAATATTTTCTATGTCAGTAGGCAGTGCGCGTGTTTACCACCACCTAATATTTTTTTATTTAAAAAATTTGTCAAGGGCGGGTTATCATGATTCAAAACTACTTATCAAGCTCCAAAAATTATAAACTATCCCAGGCTTTCCGATAATAGACCTTTTTACCGATACGGCGGCCATATTGAATAAATTAGATTTAAAGAGTATTATGGGATTTGCAGGGGTCATGAGCATCGATCTTATACATACGCACAGTGTTTACGCGCCCTTTTCGAGGTAATTTTTCTTAAAGTTTTCCTAGAATAAGACTGTAATGGGGAAAAAGATCGGTGTGCCGTGTTTGGATGTAATAATGATCGCCGTTTTCCCGAGAAATATGTGGTGAAAGACCATACAAGTTTTCATTCATAGCAGTGCGAAAGTTTAAACTGAGCTATTCTAATTGAAAAATCATATTTTCTTGAATGAAAACTTACAGAATTTAGATAAAAGAAGGTAACTGCGAAATAAAAGCATTCAAACCGAGCAATGTAGTGAAAGTCCAAATTAGCTCGTAAAATCCGATCGCGAAATTGCATGTATTAAAATTTATATTGACAACAAGCTCGTACAAAACTAGAATCAAATGAGAAATTTAAGCAAGACTTTTTAATGAAAATTAACAGAATCTCGATAAGAAAAAAACAAAAAAGAAAGAAACGGAAAAATAAGAACACTTGAATCAAACGGAATCAAAAACTTTGTAAACAAGTATAACATTGTCTAATTATAGTATCTTTCGCAGATTTCCTGTCATTACTTTTTGACAGGTAAAGTTCAATGTCGTTCATCGTCATATCGGGAAAATTGGGATATACTTCATGGTGGGTTTTAATTTATGCACATCAAAGAATCCGGCACTTATTTAGGGCTAAAAACTCATTTTAAAATGGTTAGCTTTTATTTACTGTTATGGATATCACTACCCATAACAGTAAATAAAAGCTAACCATTTTAAAATGAGTTTTTAGGATCCCTATATGATAGGATCCCTATATGGTGTGTTAGCATGAAGTATATACCGAAAAATTATGGCTTCCGCTCACCCAGTTTCTCAATTCTTCCGGGAGAGGAGGCGAGATTCCGTCGATAAAGAGCTTTTCCTTTCGCCTAGCTTCGATTTGGGCATCGTCTTGTTCTTTAGTAATACAAAGTGGCAAATCTAGACGACAAACATGGTAAACTTTCGAAACCAAGTCGCGTTTACGAGAATCACTGGTGATAACAGTACCCCGATTTTTCAAATATTTTCGCAGTTTCTCGACGTTCCATGCGTTCAGCTCCTCAATACTGAACTCCTTTTTGTTTTCATCTGACCGCTCGGCCATGACCAAGCAAATTAAACTACAAAACGCTCTCAGATGAAAAAACTTGTGCGACACGTCTGTCACGCGAGATTTGTTTTGCCCCCTGGGAATCCCATAATACTCTTTAAATCTAATTTATTCAATATGGCCGCCGTATCGGTAAAAAGGTCTATTGAGACAGAAATAGGCATCATTAGTTACTTGGGCGTAGCGACCAAGTATTAAAATGCAGTTTGGTCGTCCACAAATGTGCAGTATTGCGCAACTCTGGGGACGGCGGGATTATTCAAACCTTCACCGCGGTCACACGTCCGAGGCGTTTTTCGTTTTATTTGGTGGGATTCATTTAGAATTAAGTGGAAACGTGGGCAAGGATGTATAAAATAATTAGTTTATGTAACTATCTTTTCATCTTTCCGGCTCAAAATAACGAGCTTCTTTTCGATCGTTGAAAACTGATCAAAACGCTTCGTGCCTGAGCAAAATTGTGTTGGCAAATGGCGCCGACAGTTCTGCGGTTCGTAGTTTTCAAACGCTTAGAACTTTTTTTAGTAAACTTTCAAAACGTTTAGTGAGTTGACAGTGTATTGTCAATATATGAAACTTTTAATAAACAGTGAAAATGACAACCTTAACTTTGAAGTACTTTGGTTAACTTTTGCAAATTTCTCTCGTTTGACCGCGGTGGAGTACACCTGTTGTTTGTTGATGCGAGGCGAACGTCACAAAGTGCGAGTTGTGTTTTCTCTGTTGCATCTAACAGTTTCAAATTCAATATGCGTAAGGAAATTACTCAAGAAAACACTGCGAAAGTATTTGACACTCGCGATTAATTCTACGATACCTTCATGACGGAAACCCGCTAAAACATGTTAAAACGAACATGAAGAAGATAATTTAGACGAATACATACATAGTGCTTATTTAATAAGAAGTGAACAGTGGACAGCGAAGGAAGAAATATAAGCGTGGTAGGAATCCCAATTAATTTCACTTCTTTCGGTTGTTTGCCTTTCATTAATTTTTATTTCGTGAAGTTGAAAGAACAGAACAGACAAGTTCAACTGAAACTTTGGGTGCAAAAATTCACCGCCGAGAGAAGATGTAAACAATGCACGCGGTGTCTTGCGAGACTGCGAGTTTTGCTTCCGCTAGTGAATGTTTCTCGGGCGAAAATAACCTTAAAGCGATCACTTTTTCATTTAATTTTCTTTTCTGTGTTTCGGATACAGAGGAATAAAAACTGGATATATTTTCGTGTGACTGATTGCGAGATGTTTTACGAAACAGCTGCGTTATGCGTTACTGGAAAGGTTTCAAATTACTTTCACATTATGCAAATTGCAACATTTTTACCTCAACTGAAAAAATATATTTCAAAGGGCTTAATTTGTTTCTCTCCTCCTAAATTATCACTTCTGTCGTTAACTTTGATTAAATTTATAAGTTTCATTCAAACTTTATTATAATAACGGCGGGAATACTTCCAGCAAAACTTTCAATTGGAAAAGTTGTTTTGACCTCGGGTCCGGACCAGGCAATTACATCATGGCTTCGAAAGGCCACTTTGCGGCTACATTTGCATTCACTTCAAAAGTGTAGGAAACACAGACCAGCTAGTTACAAGATTTAGCTAAAACCAATAACAACCATCGGGAAACTCTGACATACGGCCTTTTTTTCAACGGTAAGTACAAAGTAGGCATCGATTTGTATTTTTCAGTATGTACTCGTCTTTTGACACAGTGGACACGCTACTTTAATAATTTACGTGCGATCTCACACGCTAAGTGTACTGTGTCTTCTTGTTTTAGACGGTTAACGCGCTTCTTTGTTAGACTACTCACACTATCCGAATACTCCCAATCATCAAACCGTGAAATAACGCCGTGCATGCAGATTCCCAAGACAATTATTCTCCAATATGCCTAATACAACGACGCCCAAGTATACGCTTCCACAGCGTCTTGTTAAACTTAAATTAAACCGAAAAACGTTTACAGAACACCAGCACCCGTTTACATTGAGACTGAGCGATATAAAGTCGGCTTTTATCGTGAATGAAACATATTTTATTTGCCTTTTTACTCTGAACATTACTTAATTATCATAAATAAACGGCATTATTTGAATTGAAGTTACAATGATTTGTAGTGACCATTTTCCTATCCTTAACCAAAAGTGAATTTACTTCCACGATTTTTAATCTCTCTTTGACAACGAACTCCTGTCCACTTGCGTTGACACTTGCATTCCAAGGATCCGTCGTCTTTTACTTGGCATGTTCCATGTGTTGAACATCTTCGTCTAGCGATTTCCCTGTTATTGCATGCTGGGAAAAAGAAAAGAATAACAAACATTCGTCTTCATATAAATAAAAAAAAAAAAAAAAGAAACCGATGAAAATGTAGCAAAAAAAAAAATCTAGGAGAAAGTAGAATAGGAATTTAAGTGCTACCCTTGAACTGAAGCAAGAGAACATAAAAGTTCTCTTGACTGAAGTCAATTTGCTGGGGGGAGGGGAATTTACTTCCACGATTTTTAATCTCTCTTTGACAACGAACTCCTGTCCACTTGCGTTGACACTTGCATTCCAAGGATCCGTCGTCTTTTACTTGGCATGTTCCATGTGTTGAACATCTTCGTCTAGCGATTTCCCTGTTATTGCATGCTGGGAAAAAGAAAAGAATAACAAACATTCGTCTTCATATAAATAATAAAAAAAAAAACAGAAACCGATGAAAATGTAGCAAAAAAAATCTAGGAGAAAGTAGAATAGGAATTTAAGTGCTACCCTTGAACTGAAGTCAATTTGCTGGGGGTAGGGGGGGAGGGGGGGAGGGGGGGGGGGTAGGGTGTTTTATATCAACAAGCAAATCCCGCCCAATCCCTCCTTCCGTAAGAAGGTAAACAAACGACAATCCTGTTGACGTTTTAGTAATCCAATAGGATCATCTTTGTTTATTTGTGTCGCAGCTAGTTTATAAGCATAAAGTCAAAACCATGACGTCTAGCACACTGGTGAGATGGTCTAGTGAATCTCTGAGCTACCTTGGCACTCGTGGGAAACGTATTTATCTAGAAAGAGAATCAAGTGTAACTGTCTGAAATGTTTTGAAATTAAAGAATAACGGTAATTTGAACGCAAAAAAAACACCAGGAAATGATATTACAGTGAGAAATGTGAAGTATTTACAAAGGAAAATATTGACGTACCTCTTGTAGCTCTGCAGACAGCACCTTATAAAATAAAAGAGAGTGCAAACAAAAATATACATTAGTAAAAAAATGACACGGATACGTATTTTTCCAAACCCTAGGACGTTGAAGGAACGCTTTTTATTTATTTTTTTTTATTTTCGTGTCTAATGGGTTTGTGCGCGTAGACACTATGCTATCATTCTTGTCCCCAGAACCGCAATCCTATTGGCCAGTGTTTCGTGACAGTGGCGCTGGCCAAAAGGATCGAGGCTCTGAAGAAGCAAATGCTTTGCTATCGACGGTGTCGCAGGGATTTTGTTAACCTGAAACGTCAGTTGTTAACTGGAAGTTGGTTAACGAAAAGACAACATTATAATGACAGCTGTAACATTGATGCAATCCGTTCATCACCTGGCAACCGGAAAGAGATCGCATATGCACATCATTAAAGGTTAATGGAGGAGACTTTGAAGTTTCGAGGGATAAGGCAAGGCAAGAGGGAATGAAAGCCGTCAAATAAAGTTCCTGTTTACCCCTTTTGGCGGGTAATTTCTTTCTTCTAGGAAAATATTTTTGGGAGTATCCGCCAATCCCCTCAGCCTTTCAGAAACTGTTGGAACTTGGCAGGGCTCATTTAATATAATCACCTGGCAAAAAGAAAAGACGATGATGGATGAAGGTAAAAAGGAAAAAAAAAGGAACTGGAATAAACAGGTTCGCCACATATTTCTTTCGCGGATCAATTTGGTTCCATTATATCTTAGGAATTACGCAATTGGCGAGAGGATGTGTTGAGGTAAACTTAAAACTTTATTTAACGTTAAAAGCACACTTAACTAGAAGCTACCTTACAGGTAGAGGGTTGCAATCATCGGACCAGTTTGCAACATCCCACTGTCCATATTGATAGACATAACGACACAATGGATTGAACAGTCACGTAATTTCTTGCTTTTGTGATCTTCTAGTCAGGAACATTTCATCATGGCTCATATAGCGTGTAAAATGAATTGGTAAAAAACAGAAATCGAAGCGGTCATAATGGTGATGCTGTGATGGCGAGGGTTCTGTTTTCAAGACCCTAGTAAACTGTTATCGGACTTTTTAAAGGTTCGAAATGGAAAAATGCTGATGTGTTCTCGAGTGCTTTAAATTGGAAATAAAACAAAATTAATAAAGTTGTTATTGGCGATCCTATTAATTCAGTTTTGACGGTTTTAAACCTTTCTTGACATGGTTAATATAGGGCATAGACATTTCTTCAGGGTTTTCTGTTCCGGCAATGTGAATTACTATATCTTTGGCAAGATATAGTAATTGCAAGCATTGAGCGTGAGACATTGCTTGGAATTCCGAAGATCTACTGAACAACAATTAGGCAAGACGATCAACGATACGCTATTGGCATCAAAAAGCAAAGATTTTTAAAAAGATGGCTTCGGTAGAGTGATGTGCCGAGAGCTTCTCATTTTTGCAGTGGACGGTCAAACGCGGTTGAAGGAGAAGGAGTTAAGCCTGGTCGCTTAAGCGATTCCCTTAGTCGTAAAGATGCCTTGTATTGAAACCGAAGTCAGTCCCAATTTACACAGGAGGAGAAGTGTGAATGTAAATGTGGAACAGACACTATTTTGTTGGCGAGGCGGCTCTAAATCTTTTCAATCCTAAACGGTACCAATTTTAAACAATTGTTAATGACACTTTTAAGATACATTTGCATCAAAAAGCACAACATCCAGTGGTGAAGTCATTGTTTGAAAGAAACCACACCAAAATCAAATCGCAAGTTGTTGTGACACTTTCTGATATCATGTTATTTTACGAGTAAACAAATTGAAATAATAACTTACCATAAACTATCAACATGACCAGACATAAAATCGTAGCTTTAATTTCTTCATTGTTTCCTTGAAAGTTCCTTTCTTGTAAATCAAGTTCTTCTTAAGATCAGGCTTGTGAGCTAAGTTTGTGTAATCCGTTGATGTCAGTGTTTGAGGATATCTATATTTTCCAAGCAGATAGATAAAAACCAATCATCTTTAGCCTCAGTAACTGGTGATATTTCTAACGCTGGTTAGCCCCGAGAAATACCGCATGCGGGAATTCCAGCGGTGTTTTGGATATTGCATTTTTTGCACTGAATGTGCTTTAATTGTAATATTTTTTTTCTTAACAGGAATTTTTAAATGACAATAATCCATTGTCGGGAAGGTTCGAAGTTAATAAAAAAAAAATTGTCAGGGTTCCACTGCTACATGGGGCCAGTGTTGGAAAAATAATTGCAAATACATAGTGCGGAAAACTTACAGTGCGACCACGAAAGTCGTGAATACCGAAAATATGTCAGGAATGTTCATTGTGTTTTAGCCAATAAGATTGAAGAACCAGCAGACAAAAAGCCGGCAAATGGTATTGTTAGATCTTGTCGCGAAATGGCATTATTTCAGAAATAGCCATGCGTGCAGACATTGCGCGAAAACATTTGCATTCGGCTTGTTCTATACCGCCTTGCTATCAAAATCACCAGAGTACGGTAAAACGGCCGTTTGAAATTTTTCCTGTAGCTGGTGGTATTTATTCACACGGGGAAAACTATCGGTTTTTGAATAGTCCATACACCAGTGTAAGGGAAATATGGATTGGCTGAGAGCTGTGAACACGTCAATCAAATGTCAGATGATCTCTCCGTTTCGCCGAAGGGAGCCCAAGGGTTTTATGATAAGCAATGGCGGACTCGCTGTAAGAGAACATCAAGAAAGCGTTGAATCGACGAACTGCTTGACAGAAAAAAACAGATCACTTTTCTCGATACAGGCATCAGGTGAAAGGTGAAAGATTCGATTTCGTCATGAGTTTAAACCGTCTCGAGACATTTCAAACATGCACTTTCAATGTTGCCACCCACCGGGTGTCAAGAATGGTTTTGTCAAAGGAAGTAGCCCTGAGTTTCTTCAGAACAAACTCCTCAATGGAAACGTTCGTGGAAAACAGCAATAAATTTCAACATCTCCTACAAATAAAAGGCTACCCAGACAATCTAGTTAAAAAAAGTGCTTTCAGAAGTACAATTCTCTGACAGAAAGTCAGACTTAAAAGACTTTAGAGCTCAGGGCTCCTGAATCAAACACTTGGGCCCCAGGGCTCCACGTAAAGAGATATCAGGGCTCCAGGGCTCCAAGATATCAGGACTCCAGTGATTGAGAGATTCACTCCATAAGTGAGAGCCGGAGCTTGCTAGGAAGTGAAAATCTCTCTGATACCTTTCGCAGTCGTGGAAGCTAAGGGAGATAGCCTTTTCAGTATTTTATGTTCGGTAGTGTTTTTACTTTGTGCTGGATACCGTGTTTTGTCACAGAAAATGTGTTTTACAAAGGAAAAGACTCCAATTCCCTGAAAACAGCTGCAGACTGGGGGAGGTTTTCAGGCCTGCTAAGTTCATTATTGAATCCTATGATTTATGCATTAAGATACGAGAAGTTCAGAAAGGCGATTCGGGAAATTGTTCTACCACGTTGTTTTCGCTCTGATAATTTCAGTTAACTTTAATTTGCACGAGCTTATTGCATTTTTTCCGCTATAATTATGAGAACCAAAATGAAGAATGTGAATTAAGTCTCCATTAACTGGTAAAAGTCGAACTGCATAAGTGACAAGTAGTTTTGTAGACTGCTACAGCCCTGTACGTCCGAGGGTTAACATCACTCTCAGGTATGCTCTGTATGCAACATACTGATAAGACGGGCCATTATGTTTTATTTGTTCAACACTTTCAGTACCCCGGTGATCAGTTTTGAACGTAAACGCAATTCAGGGTTACAACGCACGCTCTAACTCAACACAAAAGTCCTTTACCGTATTGCTGATTTGCACGTGACGTCACGGCGGCCATGTTGGTGGTCAAGAACAAAACAGTTTCTCTCCGCTGGGAACTAAATTCTATTTTCATGCAAATGCTGCGAAAAAAAAATTGTATTGTATTGACCACCAACATGGCCGCCTTGTCACGTGGTTGCAAACCAAGAATTGCAACATATTTAATAAACCATCAACTTTTACTGCCAAGTGCATGGAATATCAAAATTCACAACAAACAAGCAAAATGTATTTTGTAAAAAGGAACATTACTGCCGAGACGTCTGTGATTTTATTTAAAGACTCAAAAGCTAGAATCGCGATATCTTAAATACGTTAAGAATTAATAATAAGCTAATCTTAAAAGGTGCGTTGCTGTGTTCACATCAGCACCAAAATATGTTTAGAGAAAACAACAAAACACGTTTCCCGTGAACATGCTTTCAATTTCATTGTTCACAATAATTGTTACTGAATTTCAAAACAAGTTTCACGCCTGGCTCAATAATTTATGAACCGAAAAAAATAGAGCTCAAACTTGCTGTTCATGGTTTTGTGGTTCGAGAACATGGAATGGAATTTCTAATTAAACGTTTTATAAAGCAATACATAAACTCAAAATTGCTAATTAAAATCGTTGAAACATTTATTGGTGTTATGTTCTATCTTTATACAGTGTTTGTACGCTATATATGTGAGTGATTTTTAGTCCATCATTCTTACCTTGTATAATAGCGGAGCCGGCCCGCTCGCGTGGCTCCATACTTATAGAACCTATGCCCTTCAATTTTCATGGTCGTGGCTAGCGGAATGTTTCGCGGGCGCGTCGGTCCGTGTGCCGGCTGCGGGCGGCGGGCGGCGGGCAGCGGGCGGCGAGCAGCGGGCGGCGGGCGGCGGGCGGCGGGCAGCGGGCGGCGGCGTTGGTCAGGGCTAGCTAGCGGGCGCAAATGACGTCGCAAAACATGTGCGTATGACGTCGCGTAACATCCGGGATCTTAGCAATTTTGAAAGCAAAGCGAGGCTTCGTTTTTCGCTCGGCTGCACAGCCGTCAGCTCGGTAACCACTTTAATTTAGTTGGATCTTTCGCTGTGTTTATCGGAGAATTAAAGTCGTTATTTCCCTGCATTTTTTCGCGGTTCGCTATTCAAGACGGATACTAATTAATGGATACTCAGAAGTCGCTTTAGTGGAAAAAGAAGAGCTTTCAGGGATAAAATCTTGCTTTGAGGAAATTCATACGTTTTTATCAATGCTGGGATTTGTTTGTTTTACGGATTTCAGAGGCAAAGAAGCGGAGATTTTTAAGAATTTCCAAGCAGTCGAGGGACTTAAAGGTAAAACGGATTACAATTTTCGATGGCAATTTATGTTGATATCAATCTGTGATTGACTTTTTCTTTGTGTTCTCGTTAGTTGTGGAGAACTGTTTATAAAACGTGCTTAAATTCAGTTATATTGATTTCTTGAATTTCATCGAAGACAGCTCGGCCTCGATGCGCTATAAATGGTACGCGTTTTGCTTTTAAACATAAACTTATGGAGATTTGAATAAAATATTTCGAAAGAAGATTGTTTTGTACATTTTTATGTGTTTCTCATTCATTACATTGAAAAGCGATTTTATGTAAATTAAACAAGACTTGGATTTTATATTTCTATCTTCACTCGCGTCGCCTTATGCAAGTATGTTTGTGTATTTTTTTTGCAATTTTGATTTCCAAATCAGTTTCTCGGGCAAGGTTTGATACGCAAAAGGTGTATTTTATTCGGAAATAAGTCAATTCACTAGTTATTCTAGACCGATTAAAAGTTGTTTTGTGAACTTTTGTACGGTCTAAATGTACTGTGCAGACGGTCGCGTAATACTGTTTTTGACAATTGCTAGAATTTGAAAAATAGCCCGGTCGTCAATGTTAATTCTTGTGCTTCCGACCTTTCACCTTCATCGATTATCATCGGCTTTCTGTTCAGAGAGCTACGCTGTTAAGCTCAGCCTATATATATATATTATAACTGAAAGGAAGGAGAGTTCGGTAGCTTTTGGCGTTCGACAAGTGTCCACTGGGCGGACACCAGAGTAAAATCTAAGCCCAACAGGGAAGGGCAAAAATGAAAGGTTGAAAAAAATTGAACATGCCCTTCTCTGTTGGTCTTTGACTTTACTCTGGTGCCCAGTGCTGACCCAGTCCTTCACGGATGCTGATGGCGTCTATTTTGAGGTGCTACGTGATTTTGTGGAGCGACTTATTCGTCATAATAACAAGGGATGTTAAAATTGTTCGAAGAAATGCAATTTAACGTTATTCTACTATGAGGACGACCAGCCAGAATAGGAGCAGCACCTATTTTTGTGCGAAAAACGAGCCATTTGTGGACACGTGTCGAACGCCGAAAGCTAGTACGCACGCTATGCCACGACGACCATCCAAAGCGAGTCGTATGGATATTTGCTAATTTGGTTAATACAATGCTTCGATAAAGAAGGCCCGCGGAAAGCTAGGGATCTATCGACTGCGTGTCAGGAACGGTTGTTATTTCTTTACATGTGGATATACATGTTGAGGTGACAGTTGTTAACTGTTTCCTAGCCTGGCTATAAAAAAACTCAAGATACTAACTATAGTTTACTTCAAGTGCAATTTTTATTTAGCTATGAAACAAGTGGTATTGAGAGCTACATTGACATTGTCCAAGCTTCTATATTTACCGGCAAAAAAAAAAAAATAATACATGCATGTGATTAAATATGAACGTGATCACAAACATTTAAAATACGTAAACAAAACAAGCTGACGTTTATTTAAAACTGCTTTAGTTGCACAATTTCAAGGCAAAAATTAAGACGTTTTTAGACAGAGCTGCATGTATATCTTGTGCTTTTGGGACAGAGACGGTGTAACTAAAATGATATCCAAACTGTCATAATGAAACCTGGAATGTGTTCCGTTCTTTTTGAGTTATATATGGTCATTACATGGTCATTACGTAGCTATATATTTCGTTGTCTTACAGAAGCGTTGACGTGTACTCGTCAAGACCGAAAGGGAGTATGTGTTGTAAAAAAAAAACACCGTGGTTTACGCTGTGACATAAAAGAACACGAAAAAGTTGTTTCCAAAGTTTTTTTTTTCGTTTTAATAAGAAAACTTACGCTATTGAAATAAACTTAAACTATAAAGTCAGCAAAATGTTTGAAAACATGAATGAAAGTAGATCAGATAGTGATTTATTAAGAAACAAAACTCATTCTTCTTGTGCAGAAAAGACTTGTACTTACAGGGTGTTTCAAAAGTTCGTTCCGATTTAAAGTTGTTAATTTTTTAAACAAATCAATTGTTTGTTAGAACTTTTCCAATAAATTGAGGTAGAGAATTTATTAAAATAGCTGGCAATAGCAATTTTAATTGTCTACTAGATGCCTTTGTTTCGATTTTCGCGCCAAATGTGCACACGCGCGTTTTCCCGCTATTTTTTCTCGCCCTTGTGCATGTTGTTCCTTTCCCGAATTTGTTGTTGTTCTCTGATTTTTTTTCCTGAACTTTCTGTTTTCTCTGTCACTAAAATGAAATCAGACATTGTTTATGCTAGAGCTCAAGCAGCCATATTACGATTATCTGGTCATTCAGTCAAAGAAATTGCAAAATTTTTTAACAGGACGGAACGTTGGATGAACAGGTGATCGAAAAGAGAGTGCTTCGAAGACAAACCAAGAAGCGGACGATCGTCTGTTTTGACCAATTGTGCTCGAAAATCAATCGAGAAAGCGAAGTACAAACGGAACAATTCAACAAGGAAGATTGCCAAGAATCTTCATCAGAAAACTATCGAAGTTTCGAGCAAAACGGTGTGGAGATAGCTCAAAGAAAGAGATGACATTCGTTAAGGATGGAGTACCTGCTCACACTTCAAAGACAACTCAGACATGGTGTCAAAAGAATTTGCCAAATTTTATAGCCAAGGATAGCTGGCCATCGAACTCTCCCGATCTCAATCCCATTAAGAACATCTGAAGTATCATTGACCAGACAACGTACAAAGATCCAGCCCCCAAAACGATGAAGGAGCTGAAAAGGCGACTACGCTTTGCATGGAAAAATGTGTCTCTTGACACGCTAAAGGAACTCGCACATTCTATGCCTAGGCGCTTAGAAAATGTCATTAAAAATAAAGGCGGGCATTCTGGTTACTAATAATTTGAATGATCGAATGAAAAATAAGCAAAAAACAATATACCTAATTTTTAAAGAGGTAGTTTAAATAAATAATGAAACGATAGAAGAAAACAAATTGGAACGAACTTTTGAAACACCCTGTAGGGCCGGTTATATTTAAACGAAGTTTAGACGTTGTTTAACACTGACCAACTCTAATCTAAAACGTTATTTACTTTAAACAGTGTCCAGAAGATATGTAGCGCAGACTAGAAAAATATTTATCGACTTAAAATGACCCACCTATAAACAGATGTGGAGGTCCATGAATTGTTTCAACGGCGCTCTAAGATATGTCGAAAAGAACAGAACAGCTTCAAATATGTAGAATTCAGTTTCAAATAAATTGGAATTTAGAATACAAACCGTAGACAATATTTACTGGCTGGGATTTTCTTTACTCTGTAAAATTATTTTTTTCAATTCATTATCATAACCATTTCTCCGTCATGTTAATTATTACCTAGACTATCTCGCGGTATTGTCGCGTACACTTGAACGCTATGACAACCTTTCCCGAAATCGCTGTATATTCACTGGCAAACTGACTGGTCCCGAGGGAAACAATGAATTTTGTTCCCGAGAATCTCGATGTCTCCAGAGGCGAAGTCAGTCATTAAGTGAATCGTTATATAGCAACACATCAAAACACAGGACAATACAGCTTGAAAAACGCGCCGAACACTTGGGGTAAACATCAATCCATCATAATCATGGCACCTTCTGTCTCGGTCTGATCACGTACGTTAGCGGGCAACAGTGCAATGTTACCCTCTGACGTCAAAACTGTTGCCTCCATTCGCAAATGTTACCCACTTAGCACAATTGGCGGGAAACAGAGTTCTTTGTTAGATGTCATGTGACCATGAATCAACCAATCAACGAGCGCGTTAGATTGAGTGAAACTCCAGCTTTATAGCATAACAAACATTCCAAGTTTCTTTATCATAGTTTAGATATTTGTTTTAAGTTACAGTGGTTGGCACTTTCCGTCCAACCTCGCGGTTTCAAAAGAACAAAAAACGCCATTGTGCAACTGAAGCAATTTTAAATAAATGCCAGCCAGTAATGTATGCGTAATGTAATCAACATTGTTATCTTCCATAGACAACTGTCAATTAGGATTTTGCATTGCAGGATACTATATCATGGTTTTTTAAAACTTACACGCCATCTTGTACCCGCCATTTTGGGTTTTCAGGAAATTACTACCAAAACGTTGTAGCCAGAAATGACCGAAAGCATTAAACAACTTCTTCCACTAGTATGTTGCATGGTTAGCCAAATACGTACTCGCCATTTTGTATCCTTCATTTTACGTTTTCGAAATTGTGGTTGCATGATGCTAGGAAATAACCAAAACATTGGAGCCAAAATTATCTAAAGCAGTACCGAAATTAAGAGAATAAAACACGTAATTTTAAAATTTGGCTAAATATGCTAGATATAAATATATTACATGTCACAATGGAAAACGTCGTAATCGTATCATCACATCAGCTGTTCCTTGATAAGTTTGGTAATAAGTTGTTATTTTTTTAGAACCTGCCAACGTTAGTCATGTTGGCGAGTGCATTGCACCGTTACGTTTGCTATTTCTAGTAAAATATTTCTAATTTTTCTCTTCCGTCGAACACGCTGTTTTCCCTTTTTTACATCGGAGTCCTCGAGCCCTAAATTTCCCGGTTCAACCTACGGTATGAGTCATGTCATATCTGTTTCCTTTTCACCTAACTTTGCCAACATATTATCAAGTTTCTCTTGTATACATTCAAGTTTAGTTTTTAAATAAGCAAAGTTGGATTTTATCTCTTGTCCTTCATAATCAGTATCCTCCCTTGCACACATCTGGAACAAAAAAACAACAATAATTAAAATACAACCAACAATTTAAATGCACTGGAACCAGGTCTATTTGGGCTTGCGCTCTCATGGAAAAAAATATTCATTCCAACATTATTACAAGCTATACCGATTAAAAACGTGACTGGTACAAACATGTGTTGCTGTTTAAACTTGTTATTGGTATACGTTTTGTTGCTTACTTCTATAACTCATTACCAATTCATCATTGCCTGTTTAAATTAACGTTTAAACGGAAATATTAACTTTCCAGTAGTAAAGTTTACATTTTTAGATCATTTTATTTGTTTTCCTTTTCTGACATGATGGAAATCCAAGATGGCTTTTTTAAGGTGCCGACCATTAGGAAGATTAGGCGATCCCGCGTTGTATGACATCATCGCGTCACGTGACCGACTTTAACTCAGACTGTGGGTGAGTTTTAAACGTATTAAGAATCCTCCAAGTTTTATATTCTTATATCCTTTTTATATCCTCCAAGTTTTATATTCTTATATTCATGAAATTACGGAGGGGAATCCCCCCCCCCCCCCCCCCCCCCCCCCCCCCCCGCCGCCAACCCGGGCCAATAAGACTAAACAAACCGTTTTGAATAGAGTGAATTAACATAGCTTTTGGCGATTTCATTTTGTTGTTTTCTCGTTTGTAAAACCTCATGAAACATTCTTCATCATTCTTCATCCGTGTTTGATGTAATACTTAGCATAAACTTCCATAGTCGAAACAGAGGAAAATAAGATCACACCAAGAACAAATTTAAACCAGAACACATGATATGAATTAACTGAATTCAAACATGTAGCTATTAAACAAGTAACCTTTTTACATTATTTACCTTTTTTTGTAATTTTGTATTGTATATTCATTTTTATAACTAATGGGATTCTAAAATTGTTTTAATTCAGTCATCAATTATGTTACATGGCTTACGAATTATGTCAAATGTAAAAAACTTTGGTAATTACAAAAACATGGACAATTTTATTTAACTTCAACTTTTTTTTTCCATGTAAACTTTAACGAAGTCAAGTCGCATATCATTATTTTTACTTTTTGCGGGCGGTAGATACTTTGAATGTCCTTGTATTTACTTCTTTTTTTATGTGAGTAATAAAATTGAAATTTTAAAGTTGAAATGGAGTTGATTTTTAGGTATGACTTGGACTATGATTATGGAAGTTGATTAACCCTTTTCCGACGGGTGGGGTCAAGTCCAAATTTTGGCTTATGCACATGCGCCGAAAACAAAAATGAAGCTTAATTACATCCAATAAGCAGGAAAATAAGCCTTTTTTTTAATTGTTGCAAAACTCATTTCTAGCCATTTTCTTGCTAACTGGTAGAACACTGGTCCAAAAAGGAGAATTGGGTTAAAAATGCGATTTTTTCGCTACTAAAATGCCGTCCTTAAAGGGTTAAAAATAAACGGTAAAGATTTCTGTCTTGGAAAACAAAAATAGTTTCTTTACCTTAGCCAACACGCTATTTTCGTACTGAAAAGCAATATAAGGGAATAGTGGTCTGTTCTTTCTGTATTCAATGTATGAGTCTTTTTTGTCTTCAGGAACTATCCTGCTCCCGTTCACACTAAAAACAACTGGAAGTCTTCTCCATCCTCAAACTTGACAGTGCATCGAATCACATCACCTCGGCGAGCTGCGTTGGAGCCTAACATAAGACAACACATTCCGTTACAATCTTTCATAATCACATTCATAGACTTTTGTCAAAATTCGCGGAATCAGTCACGTCGACAGAATAACAATGTTTTTGTATTAGTTTTGTACGGGAATGATTCTGCTTTAATCTTCAAATGAAAACACAAACACAACAACATTTTTAAGCTCTCACGTGGAGTATTAAAAATCTAATTATAAATGTTGCCGGGAAAATAGTTTAAGCCACAAACGATATGACTTCGTGGTATTCTAAAAAGACGGAACGTTGCTGTTGAGACGTCATTTTCAGTGCGTGCCTCGATAGACAGATCACAAGACAATACATACCTATAGTTTTTTTGCCACCATTTTCTGAATCGAAGATTAACCTGTCATCTGTATGGTATCCCACAGTTCCGTCTTCCCATCCTGGAAAGGATTTCGTGTCGTAATCTCCAAAGACAACTCCCAATCCAAGCCATTTCGTCTCCCCACATTCCAGAATCATAACCTTTTATAAGAAAAGCAATATTGTTGTGTCACTTAACCTCCTGGGTAACCCTATTCCTGAACCTTGGATTTTTGGACTTCTCCAAAAACCTCTTAAAAACGGTTCGCATTGACCCAGAAATAATCAAAACGAATAAAGAAAGAATGCTAAAATGGCACAAAAAATTAAAAGCTATGACAAAAAACGTAGGCTCCAAGAGCATTAAATTTATGACTTTCAATGACATAACTTCAAGAACATTAACGTTATGACAATGAAACCTACAGGGTATAAGGCACGGCCACAACTGACTCCTCATATGACGTGTAATTACGGAATTGGTTCTACACAGCCGCCATTTTGGATCCGCCATATTTTTTATTTTATTTTACACACCAGGCCATTTATCGTCATCATTCCATGTTATGGACCACAAAGAACAGTGTTCCCGGTTTTCAAGCTAACAAACTCAAATCAAAGGGCTCTGAGAGCCATCTCGTTAATACGAAATAAGATAAGGTTAATTTTAGAGGCCGCAAGAAACAAAACTTAAGTGGCTACTTAACTTATCTTGCAACAAAAACAAAGAAACTCTAGCCCTATTATTTTTCAAGCTAGCAAACACTGACGGCGTAACTAAGCATTTTAAAGACGTAAGAGCTAAAATCTGAAGATCTAGTACACAACACCACAAAACCCACAGGAGTGCATTTCAGGCATGTCAACAAAGACTCTTATTGTGCTAGCGCATTCTAATCGAGTCGCTGAAACGGCTTGTTGAAATGCTTAGTTTGTCATTCATTTCACGGCAAACACAATTTGACTTCTAAACGAACGCAATTATAGAGTGAATTCCACCAAATTAAAACTTTCTACATTTGCACAACGAAATGATAAACGTTAGGGAAGTGGTCATAACAAGTATACTCGACGAGGACCCACCTTGTGTAGGGGTAGGGGGGTTACTCAAGATTCCACCTATCTGATGAAAGTAATGGACATAATTTTTTGGCCTAAAAATTATAGATGAGAGTTTAATATTCTGTGTGCATGAAGCTTGCATTGCTAGTAAAATGGCACAGTAAGATTTTTATCCTTCTCTCAGTTTCTACTCCTGTAAAATGGTAGGATCTGTTCGAGTACAATAGTTTTGACCATTTCCCTTAGTTAGCTAATTCAGCAAAAATAATGACTTATCTTGCATACCATTGCATAATCAAACCGTACTTGTTTTATCAGTAAGCACATCAAAGCATGTAGCTAAATATGATAATGGCAATGATTTTGTATTCGAAAATAGAACAACACCCAATGTCCATGCTAAATCATGGGAAAATAAATCTTCGAAAAGCTAGAGCCGGAAAGACTTGTACTGCATGACTAAGAATACAATAAATACTATAAAATCGCTGTGTTCTCGATACTTAGAAACATAAATAATCAACAAATAACCGTATTCAATTAACAGTCAGCAAAATCATGACTTCTGGCTCTTCCATACTCTTGCATAATCAAACCGCAATTTTCTTCAGGAAAGAAATTTACTCTCAAAGCCGGAAAAACTTGTACTAATTAAGATTAGTATAAATCTACTAACGTTCTATCGCGAATGCTGTTCTGTTATCGGCTCAGCTGTCGGCTACGCTCCTCACTATCTATTCTGTTGTAGAAAGTGAGTAGCCTAATGGCGGCAGCATCTTCGCGTTTTCGAAGTGTCTGTGAAGAGTATTTGTTGTTAAGTTTTGAACATCTAGTAGATTTATACTAAAACAATTAGATTATGAGCTCGAGATTTGTATCGCGTGAGAAATACTATAAAATCGCTATGTTTTCGACACTTAGAAAAAACAATTATCGCATTAAGTCGCGACTTTACAAAAAAAACCGTGTTCAAAACATCTAAACGTGACATAAATATGCCACTCTCTGAAACAAAACATTACAAATTTAATTCGCGAGCAGACACGCGCGAGAATCCACGCTTTCGGCGCTTCATGCCTTTGCGAGAAGCGGGCAGCGATTTGAGCGAATAAGCCTAAACCAAAAAAAAAAAAAACAAAAAAAAAAAAACACAACTGATAAATGTTAACTTGTCATTTTAATTATATTTGCAGTTTAAAAATAAGCGTATTCATTTTACAAATAAGAAAACATCTTAGCGTGGCATAAATATCCATAGTAGTCTGAAACGAGAAAATACCCTAGAAAGTTTAAGAATAGCCCGGGGGGTACTCCCAAAACATTTGGGTCGGGTGTGGGGCGCGCTTCTTGAAACCCTTACCCTATTTCAGACCATATCCTTTGGTACCGTCATATAGATTATATAAAGGTGTACACCTCCCGGAAAAAAAAAAAAAGTTTAGACTGATGGACACGGAGTGACTAATTTGCATGTATGTACCCTTATACTATATCTCGTTTTTTGCGCTTGCGCATTAACGAGATCACCTGTGAATAGGGTTATTATTGCAAACAGAAGGAGAAATAATGTATGATAATTTTGTTGTTGCAGAATTACCTGATATTTTTAAATTTACTTTTAAAACAACGGTGCAGCATGATACTGTGCTTGCTGTGTTTAGAGTTGTGAGTCTTCCGATTGCTTACTTATTTGAGTAGTAAGTACCTGACGTCAGTGGGAGCCTTCTATTAACTGTTTTAACTCAACATGAATCAGATCTTTCGCTTACCTCAAAATGAGGAAATCTGCTAGAAAATGCTGTTTTGTATCTAGCACCGCATCCCATTAATTCACGAATGTATGGCTGACGTGTTATAAGGTAATCATCAACAAGGATGGCTTCATGAGTCTCCCATGCCTTTGGATTGAACATGATAATTAACTTACTATTACGTCTATCTCATTATAACAACTAAATTAACCAAACACAGGACTAGACTATATATATATATCGGTAATTTGAATTATTCATTTAGTTAAATTCATGCATGTAACGCAGCTTATAACATTTTTTGTAATACCTTTGGACCTGTAGGAAGAAGGGCTTTATCGTAGTTTGGTTGATTTGTGAAAGTTCTGTAAAGAACCTGATTGACCATGCTTTCAGTGTTCTCAGCGTCGTCAAATACCTGGTCGAGTTTATCTGTGGAAGTAATTGGCCATGTCGTTAAGAATATCAATTTTCAACTCAATACCAAGCACAAACACATTTTTGTTGTCGACTACAACGGCATAAGAGATACTAGATCCTTCGATCGAGCTATTCTAAATCCGAGTTTGAATAATAATAGTGTGATTTGTAATGTACACTGACCTGTGGGAGGAAAGAAATCCCCGTATTTGAGCCTGTACCTGTCCAGAAGATACTTTGTGTCCAGCTTGAGTAGTAACGAGAAATATTGTTTAAGTAATATATCAAACATATGACACAGCGTTTCTTCAGATTTCCAAGTACCGCGAAGTGCGCATAGTTTTTTTGACCCACTGCAAGGTGTTTAGAAAACTGATGAAATACTGAGTCGAATGTTTGATATTACTTTTCAAACAAAATGATTTTAGAAGGAGAAATTAAGGATGCAGAATTGAGGTGTGTTTCAACTGATTAAACATTAATCTCCTTTGTATTTTCGTTATGAATTATGAATTAGTTTGAGAATGTTGAAGAATTTACTTTTTTCAATGACCTTTTCTATAATCTAGATCGTTAATCTTGGCAAATTAAAGCTCTATGATCGCGCGATCGTTTGGGATCATATGGAAGCCAGCTATAAATATAGCTTGGCTCGTTTTCCTTACTGCCAATCATTGATTACCAGGGGATGATCGCTTGGTCTTTGGGTGTCATACTTTTATATGACCGCTTATAAATATTTTTGACTGAATTTTTACAGGCTAAGCGTTCGTTAGCGAAATATGGAACGTAGGGTTCTCAAATTTGATTGATAATTAATCTACTTCAAACAAAAAAAGATCGTAAAACTGACGGTGATTTGGAAACTCGATTTTAATTAGCATAGATTTTGACGTTTTTCCTCTCGTTTTCTCCATATTTAATGATCAGATTGAGAAGCTACATCAAACAATCGAAAGCGTACGAAGTGTGTTAAAAACAAGCGGATGCGCCTCATTTATTATACCCACTTGTCGGTGTTTGGATATCCTGATGAAACACTCCTTCTCGTGCTAGATATATTACTTGAACGATAGCACATTATTGGAATTAATACAAAAATACCTTAAGGGGGTGCGGGAGTGGATGCAACCCCACTCACCCCCCCCCCCCCCCCCCCCAAAGTTTTTTTTTCCGATATTTTCAAGACCATTTATGATTAACGCATGCCGTCTTCAGTAGCTATTCATTTATCCTAGGGACACATTTTAGGAAAGTTTGGCGACAAGCGGTTGTCATGGTAACGAGACATGACGTCATAAGTAGCATGAAGTCAAGCCATTTTTTTAAATTTATGCATAGCATTGTACTTTAATACATTATGCTGTATTGTGCCGTTCTAGAATGCATTGTTAAACTATTGTTATGGTCATATAATACAATACAATGCTATGCATAAATTTGTCAGAGTATTGGACAAACCTCAGCTTTTTCGGCGAAAAAACATACAATTCTACCAAAAGCAACAAAATGTGTAATTGTATGTTATTTTGCAACTCTAGCAAAAAAATATTTGCAATTTCCGTTTGTTTTTTTTTCCGATGAATTTTTAGTAAAATCCAAGATAGCAGCCATCTTGGCGGCCATTTTGACGTCACGGACCCCAACAGCGTCACAACCTATAATATTTACCTTATCTTGTAGATCACATCACAGGCTATCTATTAGAAGTAAAATATTTTCGAAATATTGCAACATCGCAAAAACCCAAGGCGGGAGGGGTACCCTTGTACCACGGTGGGGGTATAGTTTGCGTGTATGTCCGAGGGTTAACAGAAAACACGTGCGGAGCGACGGGCAAAATGCCCGCACATATTATCCGTTAAACCATCGAATAAGGCATTTATTATTTGTCTGAAATTTCTTTTTGTTATAGCTTGTAAAAGCCGAGGCACTAAGGTGCAATAAATCATTCTACTTTGTAATACGCTCTGATATTTTGCGTGTCCTCTTTTCCTTATAAGGTTAATTGTCGTCACAGTCGAATAGCAAAATAATGTAAAAACTTGTCTGACAACGTTATCGCAACCGGTCTTGATCTAGGTTTTATGAGGACACATTGCCGATCTTTGCATAATCGTTGCACCAAAATAATATGCAATATGGATGCTAAAAATATACCATGGCAAACAAGTTTTGAAATTGTGCTGCGGTGAGGGTATAAATTTGCTTGTATGTCTGAGCGTGAATTATTATATGTAAGTTCTAGCGGTGATACTCAAATATATTGAAATTTTGTGAAGTTTAGCGATGCATGCAAACAGCCCCCATCGCAGATTTATGAGTAAGATACAACAGTAGTTCTTAAATATGATCATTTCCAACTTTACACCACTTTCTCAGAGAATTATGCTTTTAAAACAGTCATTTCAGAAAGGTGGCGTTTTGCTAAATAAAGGTTCTGCCAGGGGTGTTTAAATTTTCGGAATTTAAGATTGATTAGGACAACTTACTTGAGGTCCTTGTGATCTATCTGTTTGATCTGTTTCTTCCTCTTTCTTTTTGCAAAGGCCGTAAATCCACACAACAAAAATAGAAATGATGTTAAATGGTACTGGTACGGGGTGATAGGTTTGATAGGTTTGAATCGTGATTGCTTTCTGGAATACCCACTCGTTTCGCGAGTTGTCCTGAGGAGAAAATTACAATAAGAAAGTTGCCGGGTGAAAAGTATAACTATCAACTATACAACCGAATGGTTTTCTGGGAAACAAAAAAAAAATCATGTAAATTGTAGGGCGAAGAGACAGACTCTTGACTGTTCCAGCGTTTAATAACGTATTGAGGTTTCGTAACTTCTAGTTAATTATTTTGTAACCCTGTTTTACATTATTTGGAACCAGTCTACTATGAATACATGCGGCTTTTTTATGTTTCGTACTAGGCTTTTTAATTTTTTACAACAATTTTTATTGTAAATAACAATATTTTAAAACTGTACTTGAAGAAGACCGAAGGCCGAAACGGATAAATGGAAACTAACTAGGTGGTGCAAACAGCGTCGCTTTAGAATTCCAAATATGGACACTACAAAACACTATAATCAACTAATGATCTCAATAATTTCCTTTATGGAGGCCAAATCAGATATAACTACTTGTTGATCATTAATGATTTGTGATTACGAAAACGAACTTTGAATTCCTATGACGTGCATAGCCATCAACGAATGAATAAATGAATGTTTGTAGTGTCAAAGTCTAAAGTCATGTCTGGCAATAAATACCTCGATAAACGATCTCTTACCTGCACTTGCTGGTAAGTATTGGATAGCAACGCGATCAGCATGTTAATTAGAAGGATTAAGCACAAAATAAGATAGCCAGCAAATAAAAGATCGGCAAGAGTTTGTGAAAAGAAGTCAGATGAATCCAGGACATCCAACCCTTCTGATAAATTCAGCAAAGACCAGGCAAGGTGAGTTGCTATCTTCCACCAACTGAAAAGAAAAATAAAAATTGTGGAGATAAAATTATTACAACGTCGTTCGGTTTCTTTTCCTCGTTGCCGTCACTTTTTCAGTGGACCTTTCAAAAACATTCTTAGCCTGAGTGATGTTTGAAATTCCCCTTAATTTACAGTCCTTATTGAATGGTTAAAAGCAAAATAATTCCATAGAAATTAATTAGGAGAGACAGGTGGACATGTATTATAATGTTCATTCAGTAATGTTAAGAATATAACAGCTTATTTGTCCATTGAGACATAAATATGGACGTCAATTAGGATACTACAGCACATGGCATCTACACCTGCCATCAAAGCATTATGGTATTAGTCACGCGTGACCATTCCCCCCCCCCCCCCCCCCCCCCCGCCCCCTCCATCCAAAAGAAAAGACGTATGTTTGGAGACTGTAAGAAGTCCTTATCCTGGAAGTAAATGTTATCGGCCTGAAACGAAGAGATATCAGATTTAGTCACCACTGGTTCCGCCGAGGGCGCATCCCCGAGTGAAAGGCCGATAAAGTGCTTATTTTTCACTTGGCTCGGTTTTCTTTGTTTTGTTCAGGTGAATAAATTTATTATACCCTAACAATTACCAACTGTCTGAAAAGCAGGTGGCGGCTTAATTGTAACAGGGGAGTGGGTGGCTGAGTTATTCCCCTGCAGTTATTCCCCTCCAGTTATTCTACTCCAGTTATTCCCCTCGAAACATCAAATACACTACAATATTGCTGCACCAAATAACACTTCCATTTTATTGAATCATTTAATAACATTACCTGAGTTCACATTATACAAATTTCATTTCATGTTTTCATGTCAGGGGGGCGGGGGTGGATACCACACCCCCTTAAGGTTTTTCTCGGATATTTTCAAGACCATTTATGATTAGCACAAGTCGTCTTCTGTAGCTGTCCGTTTATCCTTGAGACACATTCAGGGTAAAGTTTGGCGACAAATGGTTGCTATGGTTATGAGACATGACGTCATAAGTAGCATGAGGTCAAGCCAATTTTGAATAAAAATGCATGTTTTCACCTTTTTTTGGTAAAAAAACATATAAAATGCTACCAAAAGCATCAAAATGTTTAAATGTATGTTATTTTGCAAATGTAGCAAAAAATATATGCAAGTTTCGCATTTTTCCGAAAAATGTGAATTTTTAGTAAAATCCCAGATGGCCGCCATCTTGGCAGCCATTTTGGATGACGTCACGGACCCCAGCAGCGGGGGGTCCCCCCCCTCCCACCTTGTACCACAGTGGGGGTATAATTTTGCGTGTAGGTCCGAGGGTTTAATACAACTTTGCAGTTACCAAATGTAAACGTGGAAATAGATGAAGTATCCACACTACTGCGATCAAGAGCACTTTTCCTAGGCGCAGGCTCAGGCGTAACCTCCTCCAAAAACGATTTCTTAGAAAGTTGCAAAACATCGGACACAGCCTCAAGTCGTTCCTTTGGGATAACTCTTTGATATTCGCGCAACGATTCCAGATTCCAATGCCAAGTACGCTTCATAACAAGTTTTTCAGGGACCCCCTTCGCTAAAGCTTAAGGTTCTCGTGGTAGCCCTGAACAAATGATTGGTATAGTACCCTTCTAAATTTGCTTTCTTGTACATATCGCCCCATATCAGAAACTACAGATCTCAAAGAATTTTTCCCATTGGTGAACGAGTAAATCAAATCTCATCATCTGCACTCCACTTCCGTTTCGGAGTTAAATAAAATACACTACCTACAATTACATCATTTGGGCATTTACTTACATACTTCTTGTATAAACGAACTACGCATCTCTCTGGATTCACAATGTTCTTATGATGCTCGACAACTTTTGCCTTCACTTTGCGATGATGTAATCATCCAGCATAATTATTTTCCGCAAAAGACGTGCACTTTAGTCTTGTTCTTTCGACTAAGTCTCCTTCAATAACTTCCAATTGAGGAAAAACGGAGCTCTCTGTGTTCGAAGCGAAAAGTACTTGCCAAATAAATAAACTAAACTGTTAAGCAACGTGCAAGGGTCATCTTCACCCAACAGTCCCTTTGACCACAGAATCTTTTCTTCGTCTTCTGATATTGGTTTTGCCTGTTTGACATTGACTCCCAATCCATCACGTGTTACAGTTTTTATTCGCGAAACAATGGAATCTGGAATATATAGTTCATATCGCGGACTTCGGAAAATATCCAACTCTGACAAACCATTCTCTCTTACAGCTCTTTGCAATCCAGTGCAAATCTGATAAAGCGTTTTTGGTGGATATTCAGAACTTCGTGACGTTTATTGTCTGAATTTTTGATAACAAGTGATGTTGAAGTTGAGTAGAAGAGCAAGAGGACACTTTGTGACGCTTATTAAATTTGTCATGCATCTAATTATCTGCAATCCTGGACATAACTGAAAGTGTCCCCTAAATTCTGCTCTTTAAGTAAAGATAAACAGGTGCGTTTACCCTAACCTAAAAACAACACTAACACTAATGCTTACCTTACATTTCAAAATAGATAGTTAACACTTAGACTTAATGGGACACTTCGTGTTGGATATCAAAATTTGCCATGCATCTAATTATCTACAATCCTGGACATAAGTGGATAAAGGGGGGGGGGGGGGGGAGGGGAATGGATGCACTCCTTAAGGTTTTTTTCCGATTTTTCCAAGACCATTTATGATTAGAAGCAAATGCCGTCTTTAGTAGCTGTTCGTTTATCCTTGAGACACATTTTGTTAACCCTATTCGGCCTGGAGGGGGGAGGGGGGGGGGGGCACAAAGTGCCCCCGCTAACTTTCGACATTCATAACTTCTTTAATATGTATTCAAACGCCATCAAACTTTGTAACTTTTCCTAAAATTTATCTGGCAACAATGTCATATGACAATTTTTTGATCAGGTGACTTGACGTTTCCATGGCAACAAGATTTTGACAGCCATGTTTTTGGAAATTTGCATATTTATACCTTTGAATGAAGAAAAACAATGTTTATTGGTATAACTTCTGTATTTTTACCTCATTTAGCGTTTATTTATTGGTTTTAATTAATTTTGCGTCAATTTGGACGGTTTTTAAGAGGTTTTAAAAAATTCAGAAATCCAAGATGGCGGATCCAAGATGGCGGCCGTATAACTAATTACCTAATAACTACGTCATATGACGTCATCGTTCCATTGTGCGGACCGCAAAGGAGACAGTCTTGGACGTACTATGTACCCTCCAGGTTTCATTGTCATAGCCTTAATAGTCTTGAAGTTACGAAGGGGGGGCACAATGTGCCCCCCCCAAGGCTCAGGAACTCAAAAAAAAACCCAGGCCGAATAGGGTTAAAGTTTGGCGCTAATTGGTTGCTATGGTAACGAGATATGACGCATAAGTAGCATGAAGTCAGGTCATTTTTGAATAAAAATGCGCGCTTTTCACCTTTTTATCTGTGAAATAAAAATGCACATAAACTGCTGCCATTGTTTCATATTTTTCAACTCTTGCTAAAAAATATTTGCAATTTCCGCATTTTCCAATAAATTTAATTTTTTAGAAAAATTCAAGATAGCGGCCATCTTGGCGGCCATTTTGAATGACGCCACGGACCCCAGCAGCGCCATAGCGCAAAATACTACCTCATCTTGTAGAGCACATCACAGGCTATCTATTAGCCTTGAAATATTTCCGAAATATTGTAACATCGCAACAACCCTTCCCCCAACCACCCCTTTGTACCACGGTGAAGGTATAAGTTTGGATGTACGTCCGAGGGTTAATTAAATGAACTGTTATCCACTTTCATCCTTGTTTTCTTGCATTTTCCCCCAAGCTGCTTTTTCTGCTTTGCTCTGTTGGACTTGTTTATCCAATTTAGTTGTATACTAGACAGAATTATGCAATATCACATTGAAATTAGGAAAGCGAAATGACAATATTTCAGCGGCACACTGTTCTTCTATTTCTAAACTCACCATTGTATTCCAGTTTTGTTGCACGCGCTGTTAAGAAAAAGCAAAACGCGTTACTCAAAGAATGGCCAACGGCAAATAAGTCATTTTTATATATTTGCGATAAAGTGTACTTATGTAAGCTTAGTAACACCTAAAAGCTCTCAGGAATTCGTTGAAAAGTGTACGTGAATTCCAGATCCAACCTCGTCCCCATGGCTTTTCCCGCTTTCAAAAAATAGTGAGGCGGGCAAGAACTGTGGAGTATTTTTTCACGTGACACACTATGAAATGGCGTTTAAAGAGGTTCCAGCATTTGGCAGCCGTTTTTTTATGCCAATCCGAAACCGTTGTTTCGGATGTTTTATTTTTCAGTAGAACCCTGCCACACGACCGCGCCATGTACACCTAATTGAAAAAACATTGCCAGGAAAAAAAGATAAGCCATAAACAATACGACACGATGGGATTCTGGGAACAAAAGCGATAGGCTTGTTAATCTTTCATTTATCAGTTAATTCGAGATCTGTTCCCTCTTAAAAGATTCAGAGGATGATTATGTGCTTGTTGTGTTATAACAATGTGTAATTTATCTGAGAACTATTTTTTTCACTCCCCAGAAAACCTTTCGGTCGTATCATTAATGGTTTACACTTTACGCCCGACACCGTTTTTTCAATCAGGTGTATACAACCACCTTTTATGACGGCCACCTTTTGCAGCCAGACCGAGGCGTCATTTTTAATCAGTCGTTTTCTCTTGAAAAAAAAAACCGTTCATCCGACAAACTTTTTGTTGCTATAAACCAACCACTGATTTGCGCGACACTTGCTTAAAAAAATTCCGCGTGAAAAAATGTTACATAAATTAATAAAAATCGAAACAAATTTCACAATCCGCACTTTCGAACGATTAGCATCCTCCACTGTGACTGAACTGCTTGACTGACTTCGATCATGATCGCATTTTTATGATCCTTTAGCTCCCATATTATCAGCGTTTCATTGTAATTCGATTGATCTTATATTAATTATTCACCATCGTGATAATCAAGCTGGTCATTGCGTTGTAGAACAAAAGTATTACAAGAAATGCAGCTAAAAAAGTAAATACGATTTTTTACACTCACAGGGGCTTTTCAGTAATGTCTTCCTTGACCATTGACTTCTCGGCCACAAATACCTTAGTTATTGTGCTCGCAAAGGCAAACGTGATTGCTGCAAAGTGCAATACTACCACAATTGCGTCCCTGATGATGTGAAATAAGGCAATCTGAAGGGTTCCAACCTCTTTAAATGTCTCCAAAATGGACCCAACAGCTCTGAAAGTAAGAAGCATCGTGTTCAAGCCGTACAAATAACCGGCTATCATCAGAGGTCGGTTGTTGGTCACTGATCCAGATACTGCCAATGTGATAATTCTCAGTGGAAATATCGCACAGACAAAAATAATAAGGGTGAAGAAGTCGAAAACGTTCCAACGATCCCTGACAGAAAAAAGGTTAATAAACATTCATAAATGACGATCTTAATATTGCAACATGTTCAACAAATTCACCACTCTCCTCCTCTAACACATCATACTTTTCTGCCAGTTTTTATTCTTACAACCGAAGCGAACCCTTAAAAAATTAGATAGACAACTGGCTCCGGTTGTTCAAAAGGTGGCTAGCACTATCCACCGGGCAAATCACTATCCGATAAATAAGCATTTTCAGAACCAATTGTGTTATCCACTGGATAGCGATTTATCCCTTGGATAGCGCTATCCACCTTTTGAACAACCGGGTCCTAACGTTTGTTCCGAGTGAGTCCAAAAAGCATAAACTTTTTATTGTAGCAAACGTTTGCAGCTGAAGAATGGGTGGGGGGGGGGGGGGGGGGGGGGGGGTGTTTGCAACCCCTTCCTTGGGTTTTTGTGGTATTACAATATTTCGGAAATATTTTACATCTAATAGATAATCTGTGATGTGTTCTATAAGACCAGGGTTGGGTTGTGGCGCTGCTGGGGTCCGTGTCGACAAGATGGCCGCTAGCTTGGATTTTAGAAACAAATTCAAATTAATTGGAAAAAATGCTTTGTGATAGGCTGATATGCTTTTGAATTGTTAAGAACGCACGAAATGTGCGAAACTTTACATGTACACTAATATATGATTAAAGAGCATCATGAAAAACGACACTTATGGTAATTTTTCATTCATGCCTTCATTTATTTATGGGCAAAACAGTAATTTACCTGAAATAACTATCTTTAAGCTCGTAGAGTGCTTTAAAAAGCGCAAATTGAGTCCAGCCCTTTTCTGACTGTTTCTGTGGCAAGTCTTGAATCTGGGTTATTTCAGTCAAAAGGCGACCAGTGAAAAAAATCAAAATCACCCACTCTAGACCGCTGAAGGATAGTTGTGAAGGCTGCACACATATTGCCACGTGCAGTGCCAGTAGGGCCAGGTAGCTCATCATATCGCGGACGAAGATGAAGCAGGGAAAAGTGAAATACGTCATGTATTCCTTGTGTTTACCTGTGGACAGGTTTCACCAAAAACGATCGTTATGAATTATTAAGAAAATAAAGTCATCCTGTAACTTATCCCATTTAGCATGGGCTTTTGTGGATATGACATGTCATATCATATCGATACATTCCAATTCAATCTTGAATCCGACAATGGAGTTTAATCATATTAACATTTTTACATTTAAAATTATTATTTTCGAGTTCTAAAAGTAAGAGTTAAATATAATCGCATTTATTTGGAGATCAATGGACGATTATTCCAAACGCGAAAGTTATCAAGAATAAACCACTTTTTCATGCTTGTTAAAGACCTTCACCCAGGCCTTAAACTACTTGTTTCTTTTTAGATATGGGTTTGCTTATTCTTTTGTTTATGGTTATGCATTTGTATATACATATCCATCTGTATATTAATATACATATACGTATACGCATACGTATACATATACATTTTCATGAACTTAAACATTATTTTAGTAACGTCTTTTTTATGTTTTTTCTTTAAGGTTCTGCAAAAATTACAAGATGACTTTTCTCGACTCGAATCACAGTCCGTTTGCCATAACAGCAGTCAATCTACTTTCAAATAGCTGTCAGCTGTTCCCAGTCACTAGAACCGAGGTAAACTACTAATTTCAAAGCGAAAAGCACAATTTTGTTGTATCCGTGCAAGTTGTTATTCCCGGACTGCTACGGTTTGCTAGTCGATAAAACTGCGTATGACCCAAGCTTAAAAAAAAAAAAAGAATTAATCCTGGTTAAAATAGACATCTCTAACTATTTTTGAATAATACTTATTATTTAAAGTGCTACTATGTTCATAATTTTGCCTCCTCTTTTCTCTTCACTTAAAAAAAAAACGAAGTGCTGAATACTTCCCATGCCATTTTTTTTAGTTGAAATTCCAACAGGAAGACCAGTTATTTTAAACTAAAAGTTCTGCTTCGGCTCGCTGCTTGCTGCTTGCTGCTTGCTACCTGCTTACTTGATTCAAATGGCCAAAACGATTGAATAACGTAACATAGGACGTCATCCAATCGATACAAAAATGACTGCTTCCCCGCTGATCTCGCATAGACGAGGCCAAGGTTCTACTTTACAGCGAATATGTTTTTGTGAACGTGCAATAAGAACGTCTCCCCACATCTCACACGTGAGACCGCTTTCCAGGATAATTACAGGCTTGATTTCTCTGAATTGAGTAATGGCGGAACGGGTTTCGACGGTTTTCAGCCATCTGTTTCCAGGTTCAGTAAGCTTATATTGTGAAATTTTGGCGATTTGTGTTAATATGAAACAATGTTAAATGAATAAATAAGAAAGTCGACAAGAAAAAAATGTTCGTCGTGGTAACACTTTAAAGGGGCTATATCACCTTTCTTTGTGTTACGTTAAAAAGATCAAAAGACATATTTATATCAGTAGAAACCCAAAAATAATTGTCCAGTTTTGTTTAATCTTCATTTTAGTGTTCTATAAGCATGTTATGTCTGACAAAGGTATTAAGTTTTTAGAATTTTAGATAGTGTCCCCAATTAGTGGTTTTAACTGTTATATTTTTATTGACACTTGAATAAAGTTATTGTTATGTGGGGCAGTTTTGACCCCAAAACGTCAAAATCTCCATGACAATTCCCTTTAAGTATTAGATTACATTACCTATATTTTGAAAAATTAATAACATTTACCAATAACAACGGCGAGGAGAAATGTAAGTGGAAAAAGGATCGTGTCAAAAAAGCACCATGCGTTGAGAAACAACCACCACGGTTTTGATGAATTTAAGTAAACACCATACCACCTATAAGTCAAGAGGTCTATGATAACAGGATGGTCGAAAAACTGCAATAAAAAAATAAAAAAATAAACGGTCAACTAATTTACAACCCCACAAATCTAAAAGTGCTTTGGCTCGGAGAATAAGCTAGAAGGAAATTATATTTTGCATTCTAAAGGGCAAATTTAACAGAATTGTATCCTGAAATAGGTACTATCAACTTCAATCGCGTAACCAAACGAAAGCGCACAAAGAAATGCACACACTATAAACTAATATAACCAGTATTTAACAACAAGATGATAATTATGTGCTACAGCAAGATACACTAAATTTACACAAGCTCCGATATGGAAGCCATTTTCTTTACTATAATTCAACATGCGTCCTCGTAACTCTAAATTTCTCTACATTCATTTCGGATCAATTGCAGAGCACCCCGCAACACAAGCTAAACGGTGTATGCATAACGTAGTGATAGCTCTCGAAGTTAAAAGTTCAGTTAAAAAGTAGCTAGGCGTCTTCGAGTCTACGCCGTCACAATTTATGTATAAGTTGACAATCGCTGTTTAAGACATGTTATATTTTCTTTTGCCAAATACCCCTTCATTTAGACTATGTGTTTTAACCGTTACCTTTTTTTGCTCAAGTTTGACTGCCGTCTCCAGGATACAATCTGTTTCAGAACTGTCAAAAAAATGTTCACGTTCCTCTTTTTCATATTTTAAAGGATCTAGGAAACGCAAAGTAAACTCTTCCACTCGATTGGCCAGATTTACGAAGTCATATTTGTCAGGTTTCTTTTCTTTTGCCCGAGCATGAAGCTTCTCAGCGATCTGGAAAAATAAAGTGAACAACATTAAGAAAAACAAAACTTGCAAAGTGGATTTTTTTTAATAAGAGTTGCTAAATATCACTTCAAATTCGTAGCTAGTTGGTATTATGCTATAGCAGTATTTAAGGGCTTTTAGGTACATGTAGGTGCGAGCCTGTATTTGCAAGAGGTGTGACGTTACGCGTATGTTTTATTTTAATTCAGTTCAATTTATGCAGAAATATATCACACCAACCTTAATCGCCAGTAGCAAGGGGTTGTGACTGTAATTCATCAGAGCCTTTGCTGTAAGTTGTCCATGGACTTCGTAATACTTTTTTTGTTGTACTGTTTCTAGTAATTCAATGTTTTCCCGATTTGGTTGCAGAGCTAGTGAGCAAAAAATACTATTTCAGACCACTGTCGAGATGTCACAAGACAAAAGTACTCAAATTGCCTAACTAACTTAGCCTGGGGGGGGGGGGGGGGGGGGGGGGTGGGGGAGAAGCAGAGTGCCCGTGCTGACTTGCAACATCCAGAACTTTTTAAATATTAAAGGAAATGCCACCAAAACGTGAGTTTCCTTAAAATTTATTTTGGACTCATTTCATTGTTCACGTGACTTGATGTTTCCATGGATTTTTTTTCCTTTTAATTAAAAAGAATTAAAAAGTAACTTTGTTGGCGTAACTTTTATATAGGTGCTTACAAAAATTATACATTTGTGTTCGTGTTGCAAGAAAGATGATAAAGTCATGAAAGTGCTGAGTGTGTAATTAATGTGCGAACCTGAATATATATATCTTCCATCCTAGCAAACGATTATAGTTCCTACCTTCAGTTGATACATTGAATGATATTTCTGGCGAGGGATCGAAAAAAAGATCTGAAGGCAATAAGACATAATTATTAGATTATAACACTCGGGTAAATGCATGTTATACCCACGAGGCTGCCAAACTATGCAATAAAAGGGACACTTTCCCGCCAAAATAACAACGTTTCACTTAGCATATTTTCACCATATTTTCATGATATCACCAAATGCCACCAAATACAGAATTAAGTTGCAATTGGATAAACTGATATTCCATAGAGCAAAACAAAAGCATCTAGTACTAAGTTTGGAGATAAAATGTCGGATAAATTTGATTTATTGAAAGGCGGTCAAGAAATCAAACTTGCCATTCTTGTGAAATTTTGACTTTTCTAGCCGTTATTTTGTCTGTTTAGTTCATATTTCTTTACTTTCGTCACTTTTAGCGATGGTTTCTGAAAATTCGATATTTCAGCCTGTACAGTTTCTCTATAATGGCAGGCTGGTTAGTAGATTCTAGCAGTCAACAGTTACAGAATAGCAATACTATTAGATCCCGCAAAATAGAAATTATCATACAAATAAAATATTAATCAACAGTGATTTAGATAAACATATACAAGCAAAAACTAACGATAAAAGAGTCCGACGTTTCGGCAACATCTTGGCGCCATTGTCAAGGGAAACTAAATTAAATATTCGATCTCAAGAGTAACTAAGAGTCCAGAGTCATTAATTTGCATAAGTTAGACAAAGACCTAGCGCGAATTGAGTCTGATTGTACATTTAAACATGGTCGTAATTGTTTAATGAGTAACATCTCATTAACGAGACAATCAAACTTGTTCTGGCATTTTTTCGACACATTAAAACAATTGTGAAGGTCATCCGGAATCCTGCCTTCGTGTCTATTATCATAGACAAATTATGCAATTTTAAAATGACTCTGGACTGTTAGTTACTCTTGAGATCGCATATTTAATTTAGTTTCCAATTGACAATGGCGCCAAGATGTCGCCGAAACGTCGGACTCTTTTATCGTTAGTTTTTGCTTGTATATAAATAAAATATTTGCTTGCAAATAGAATTTTTATGCCTTTTCCCGCCTTTTTGTAGTATTTAGTTAATAAATCCGATTGGGCTTGGGGCGAAGTAAATAATAATTGGATTATACCACATCTAGTTGTCATCATCGGTCATATGACCAAAATGTCATGTGGTCTCGGTTCAACTGTGGATTAAAACTATTTTTGGTCTCGTTTCTCCTACCCATGGCCAGTCCACTTCAACTTTGTGTTTTTTATCTAGACGTTCAGGTAATTTCTGTGCCCTCACCTTTGCTGGGCCAGAATATGTATTTACCACTTTCCAAATAAAGCTTGATATTTTGAATAAAAGCGCTACGGTTGTGTTCATTCATTGCCCAGTAAACAGAGCTCAGGCAAGCCAGCACTAGGGTAGCTTATAAAGGGATGGAAGGGAAAAAGCATAAAACGGTATTTTAACACTTTGTTTGGGATGCACAGAAGACAAAATTTCGATATTTGAACAATTCTTTGAACGAGAACAATGGCACAGGAGGCCTGGCTTTTGTCATAACTCAAGCTCGTAGTTATGACGTGGCATACATACTAATGATATAGCACATCTAGTGATTACTACCTAGGTTTATGAATTATTAATGAATTTTAGAAATTATTCCGAATTTCTAAGTACAAATCTTATCCCTCGTCTTGCGGGAAAATAAACCCAAGCTTCACCCAAATTAAAAGAATGGCCTCCCATCTGTGACATTAATAAAGAATTTATCATTAATCAATAATAATAATATTAATATAATATTAATATAATAATATATTAATTAATAGTTAATCACTACGTGTATCATTTTTAATTGATCAAGCTTGTTATATTAAACATACCGGTATCTGAATCTTCGTTACTTTCTCCTGCATCTACTTGCTGGCATTCAATGTCCCCTTCCTGAACACCGTTCCTACCACGTAAACAGCAAAAAGTAAAGACGCACACGAACCACAGGTGGCCCACACGGCCAAATCTTAACTCGGTTTCTGCAGCATGAGCTAGAAATATTGTTGCCCCCTCCCCTTGACTGGATGTGATGCTAGTCCATCGCAAGGTTAACCACAGCATTTTGTTGCCGGTACTCATTTATATACTTGGGTGGAGAGAGAGAGAGAGAGAGAGAGAGAGAGAGAGAGAGAGAGAGAGAGAGAGAGAGAGAGAGAGAGAGAGAGAGAGCCAGAGGAAAGGGCACTTTTGTAACCAATTAAGGGCACTTTAGTAACTTCAAAGGGCACTTTAGTAACTAGGATAGGGAACTTTTGCAACATAGGGCACTTTGGTACAACTGGTAGGGCACTTTCGTCACGTTGGATAGGGCACTTTAGTAACAAATAGGGCACTTTGGTACCGAATCCAGGCACTTTAGTAACGAAACCGGGCACTTTTTGTAACAAACAAAAGACACTTTTGTAACGATATATGCGGCATTGGTAACAGTCCGGGTAACTACCTTTGTACATGAAATGAGTTTTAAACATGCCATTTGGTCAATGACTTTGCCAGGAACACCTGAAACTCAGTGAACAACAGTGGTAGACTGGTAGAGGCTTAACATTTGTGAAATTGATGTCGCATGTTTTCAGAACGAGTGTTTTCAAGGATGAGACATTATGGCTGTTTACCGTTTATCAAAATACTCTGAAAATTATGGTCGGGTCACGGTAAATGGACACCCTGCGGGGTAAGTGAGAGTAATGTTTATTACTGCGAGCCCTTAGGCGAGCAGCACACTAATCGTGACAGGCTCCCTGTGTTTCATTTGACCGAGTGAGACCTGGGCGCTATATATACGGCGCAATTTTTCGTGGACGATTTCGTGGACGATGATTTTGAGTGAGGATGCAGTATGTATTATCAGCGGCAGTAGTTGTAGAATTGTGCGTGGTCAAGCTAGGCCTGAACATGTACAACTGTATTAGTAACTGTAAAATCAACTGTATTATAGCGCGCGCTAAAATATGGAATTAATCTTGCGATCATATGGCGAGTAAAATTGTCATTTTGAGAGAAAACGATGATTGGTTTTGAACAACTGTATTTATTTAACTGTATTTAACTGTATTGTGAATATTATTCTTTGACGTATTTGCCCATACGTTTGAACAATAGTATAATTTACTAAAAACCAAGGTGTTTAAGTTGGTCGAAAGGGTCTTATTATCAAATGCGTGTTTTACGCGATTAATTTGTCCTAGGCGAGACATACATGTAGAAACGGTGTTAATTACGTGTTCGTCGTACGACAGATTTGGATCCAATGTCACACCTAGGTCCTTGGCCGTGAGAGCATGCGCTAAATAGTTTGTACATACTTCTCGCGTGTACTGATATAAGAAACGCATGCGCATGCGGTAAATTGTTTGAGCATATTTGCTGGGGTTTTTTTTAAGGGCGAATTTAATATAATACAATTCCACTGTTTTTGTTGAGTTACTTAAGTTTTAAAATTGCTGAGCGTAAAAAATTCACTCGTGAAAACAGCCATGCGCTAAATCGCTTGTTAATACTGTCGCGCGTGAATAAAATGTGCCCATATATTGATGAACACATTGGACGCAACATGATACATATATCTTTATTTAACAGAAACGTCAACGGCAAGTCTTTTCCCCAGGGAGGTAACATTAAACATTTGGTGGCCGTAGAGGAAAAAATCATCGTTATTTGGCTACAGCTACATTGTTTTGATTTACTTTTATTCAATGCAATTTTCGCTATTAAATAAACGACACGTGGAGCGTATTTCTAAGCGGGAGTGGGGAAGGCTAAATTTAAAATCAGTGAGACTCAACGAAAGAGGTAAAGGGGCATGCTTCTCCGTAAAAATGTGAAAAATACGTTCTTGGGAAATGGCAGAAATGCGTTTAAAACATCCCTTTACTTAGCTATTTTTTTTGCTGCACAAAAAACTGGGGTCCCCCTCTGCGCCGTTCCTGTAATGGAATAGATATCGAGAGAAAAAATAGTGCTTGTATGGGATCGCAAGCCATTTAATTGCTTAAAAGTTTACAAAGGAATTATGGCCCGAATATATTAGCAAAAGGAATTTACCAACATTATTTAAGGAAAGTGACTGTCTTTCTTTGATTATTGTGACATTGGGTGAGGCAGTTTGAACAAAATAATTCTATTAAAGAATTGACCATCAGAATCCAACTGAGACGTAGAATATTTTTTTTCGAAGGTAGTAAGGTCTCTTATACGAAGAAAATAAGCCGCGGCTTATGCAAACCGCGAACTTGCCGTATAAATGGTGCATTTTTCGCGTTTGGGACCGTGGCTAATGTTAGCCGTGGCTTTTTCAAGCCATGACGTTGGGGCTCATCTTTTTTAAGGCGCGACTTACGTAAGACATAACTTTTTCGTATAAACTGATGAGCTCTCGGCTTGTTCGCAGCTTATCCAAGCCGGGGAACAACAACTGCGCAAGCTTAAGTTTTCTTTTCAGCTTCCGTAACAGGTTGCACGAGCTGGCAAGGACGCGTTTCGCAATCGCGGAGACCTGCGAGAAAAGCAAAGGATTAATCAAGCACTCCAAAAGGTGAAATTTCCCCCAAAAAACCTGAAACAACAACAACAATTAAATTACGCCGAAAAATGACAATTTCTGCAGGAGGACTATTATTTAATGTTATTTATCATATTAACTGCAAAGTCAAGGGGGGAGAGGGTGTTATGCAAGAGTAATGTATAAAACGCGAAATCACTAACACGAACTCCACGTTTTGTTTAAGCCTCGCTTATACAAACGGTTAAGTTGGCGGCTTACATAAGCCATAGCCCATTTTCTTCGTATAGATGGCCCTATTGTCATTTTATGGAAAAATGAGAAAAGCATGACGGTTGAGCAGCGGCTATTGTCATTAACTGATTAAAGACCCAGTATTGTCCATTATGCTTCACGCACCTCTAAACAAAAGAAGCCTCGCTCCTGTGCAAACCAAAACAACTACAAAGGCGCGTGGAGTATAATGGACAATACTGGGTGCTGCAGAGGCTATTGTTGCTCCGAATTTACCCAGGTAAAACCGCGATTATTCAACGGGAACAGCAACTGGATTAACTTTCCACAGAAACCCGTCTTCAGGCAACTATGATCCTTACAAAACATTATAACATAACTTGAAAATCAGGCGCATACGGGTTTTAGAAAACATGGAATCAACTTTTGTATGTCCTCTGAACTAAAACACTATTGTTTTGTTCAATTCAAGGCTCACGAGGACGGACGACAATATCTTCAAAAGGCCTAATTAACATAAAATGCGTCTTGATGTTAACTTAACAGAAACAACTATTATTGGAGGAACTTCTCACAAATACTCGTCTTCAGGCAATGCAACATTTCACAAAAAATGATCACTGACTAAAAGAAAGCTTGGAACTAATTGAACAAATTTCTCTTAACATTAACTTAACAGAAACAGCAATTGAAGGTAGTTCTCGCAAATACCCGATGAAGATCATAACAAAACTCAATAAACTACATTAATAGAACTATATTTCCGAAGTTCCTTGGATGATAACTGCTTTTTAACAATATTTTGAAAAAGTTGGAGGCTTTTTGCTTAGTAAGCCTTCTCACCTTAAAAGGTATCTCAACTGAAGAGTCATTTTATAACACATTCTAAGGTGGCTGCACACAGTCTTTTCACTGATGAGGCCGACACAAATCGGTGTGCACACGCGCAAGAGTTTCAACAAAAACTAAGTTGAAGTAGTGAGAAGCCATGAAAGTGCTTCAAGCGAGGGTTTCAGTGAGTCTCCCGAAGAAGTCAAATGCTCACATACTTCTCGTTTGAATTTCACAAAATTTTGAAGCAAACTTCTTAAAACAAGAAAGTATCTAGATTCTAACAAGTATGTTTGTGAAAATGTGGAAATTGAAAAACGGTGTTCAGCCACCTTTAACGGTTTGTATCAGGTCTAAAGCCGCTTGCCTTACTTTGATGCCCTGTTCACACGCCTCTCATACTTTATGCGATTAACAACAGTGTTAATGGGCACTTTCTTGAAACTCCTTTCCCCAGTTGTCGTTTTCGAGAGTTTCGTTAACATTTTGCTTTACAATCGGGAATGATTGCTTAATCATACCGCTGAAAAGAGTCCGTAAGCTTTTAAGGTCGGACGTCGAAAATGAACTTGCCACAGTTGGTGGTACAATGTCACTTGAATTGTCGTTCTCAACATTCCGTGGGTTAGCATTTCGTCAGCCACTCCCTTCTCATATATATGCATCTGAACAAATGCCGATCTGGAAATTCGTTCGTGGACATACCAAGACTAAACGATATTTTTAAAAATTCTCCTCAAAAATAATAATTTAAAAAACAACAAATAGAGAAAATGGCAAGTGCGGCCATAGAAAAACGATTCCGCGAGATGTACGCAAAAGGCAATTATGATCGGTGTAGAACAATGAAGACTTACAGGTATGGTGCGTAATATTTTGTGTTGCTTATCCCCGTGCCTTCACTGCCGTCTTCTTTGCCAATTCTTTGAAATGAAAGAACCGTCAGTCCATCGTATCCCTGTTGTTTTAATAAATTCATGTCTGAAGTTGAAGCTCAAGTTGTCCTCGGGAGCCTATCGGTCCTTGTTTGACAAAAGTGTGGCCAATCTGACGACAATATGAAGGCTCACTATTGATACGCTCCTTTTAGATAAGTTTCCCGCATGTACTGACATGTAGACTGACACCACACAAGCATTTTTTATTTGTTCTCACATTTAAAACTATTTCCATTATGTCCTTCATGGTCATTCACCGATGCAATGAGTCACATTCTACTGTGGAACCAATATACCCGTATACCCGATAACGCAAAATGCGGCAAAGAAGTAAAAAAACACCTTTATGCAGTGCTAGTTCCCTTGCTTTTTATAGGAAAGACCTGGACATTTAGTCACTTATTTCTACTGTAGTAGTGTTTAGATTTATTGCATTGTTGTTTCTTATCTCTAAAGAAATTATGCCGAAATCCCTTGTTAGAACTTCTAGCAAAAGGGGAACTTTCGTAACGAGGCCATTTTTTAGACATCGGTAACTTTAAAAACTCACCAAAACATAAGGGAACATCCAATTGACTTCGCTTTTCTTTTGTTAGATTACCAATAGACTTGTTAAAACTCCCTGAAATTTGTGTGGCTGGTGACTGGTTCAAAGAGACACAATCGCCTTACCAAACTCGCGATGCAAAAAATGAGCTTTTTCCGAATAGCGAAACCTGTCATCGACATGAAAAGTCAAACACATACACGGCAGATTTTTGTTGGCCGTGATATCTCCAATTTAAAGTGCTGTGGTAATCGAGAGAATGGTATGGCACATAAATGGTAAGCCAATAGCCACAGTTTGCCACGAAAAGTAGCTTAAAAGGTTTTAACTAAGTGCTTACCACGACATAGGGCCCTTTTGTAACCTCTCGGCCACTAATCATTACCTAAAACAGTCATATTTAACTGTAATTGAATGACAATTTGCATGCAGTGGGTTCACGTACTTGCGCTTTCTAGCAAGTAAAATCAAATTTTACCACGCAAAATTGTCGAAGCTATTACGATAAGAGAGAGATGTTACTAAAGTGCCTGACTTTTCCTCTGGAGAGAGAGAGAGAGAGAGAGAGAGAGAGAGAGAGAGAGAGAGAGAGAGAGAGAGAGAGAGAGAGAGAGAGAGAGAGAGAGAGAGAGAGAGAGAGAGAGAGAGAGAGAGAGAGAGAGAGAGAGAGAGAGAATATGGAGTACGGTTTCTTGCCTAAGGAAATAACACGACTGCCGAGACCAGACCTTGAACCATCGACCTTCAGATCTTAAGAGCGATATTCCGAGAAGATCGAGAATCGTAAGACACTCACGGAAAACCGAATTTTTTCTTATTTGTCCAAAACATCCCTTTTGGTGAACTAGTTTAAGGAAAAATAGTTTTGGGTTCCAGCGATTTATTTAAAAGGCGAAATTTAAAAAAGTTTGAAAAATGGATTTATGACGGTTTTCGGCACGCAAAAACAGCAGAATTATTACGCAACTTTGAGAAGATGGTGAACGTGTAAAAGACATCGTGTAAATTCGAAACTTGGCAAAAATGTTATTTTGTTCTTGCTCTTTTAAATGCTACAATAAAATTAAAAAAACATTGCTTGTAACTTTTTCAACGGACACATTAATTATGTCAACATTTGTAGCTATCCATAAAACAGAAAATGTAGCCCAACTTCGACGGCTATAAATGGCCTCTGGTATGTATCATCTGATCATAAAATCTATATGCGAGGGAACCTATGCTGTCCTACTGGAAAGTTTTAGCTCTGGAAATAAAATACCATTCAGAGAACAAAGTTATGCAAATTAGTGGGCTAGGTTCGGGAATATATACTAAATGGTACAATTAACACGAAAGATTGACTCACTATTACTTGTACCTCGGTTCTGTTGCGATAGAAGTAAATTCCGGCTTTCATAGGTCGTTTTTGCTCGTATAAATCCACTGACGTTGAATTCGGCAAGCCCGAGGAATCCGCGATTCAAATCACAACACGGCTGCTGAGGCACTTTGTTGAGGCGGCTTTGCCCTCCTTTTAAGCTGCTTTTAGCGTTTTTAAAAACAACCATACGATGAAAAAACACAACAAACCGCATAGCGTGGAAGCCGTATCAATCTTGAATTGCCTTTTAGTTAAGATATCCATCATCATTCAGTTAATAAACGACAAGAATGACCTCTGCTGACCCAGAAAGCGTCACATTACAGCGGCGTGTTGAATTCGTAATGAGAGTCACGTAATCGCTTCTTTTTATGCTATTGCAAAATAAATAAAAGAAAACTCATCCCGGTTTGTAGAAAGTTTTTAAAAAAAAACACAAGTTTATAGAAAGTTTATTTCTGTCCATATCTGGATTGGAGATCAATTGAACACGAGCGGAAAGCGCGTAGGCTAAAGCTGCTGGTTCTGCCCACCCGCTATTCTGAAACAGGCCAACCTTTCCCGCCGACAGATGTAAGAAATACAAGATGATGACAACTCCGAAGAACAGCTTGCAAACTAATATTTCGGTTCTTATTATTTGTTGTAACTATTAGCTTATTAATATTCTTTGTCACCCTGGTGGCCCTAATTGTTAGCGCATTATCATATCTTTGTTACGTTTGATATAAGAACCGAAATATCACGTTTACTCTTGTTTGTTTGTTTGTTTGTTGTTTTCTTGCTTTTACTTATATTTTAAGTTTGCAAGATGTTCTTCGGAGTTGTCGTCATTTTTTCAGATCTTCATCAAAGGGTTTACGTCCCGCCTCTTTTAACAAATCAACTTTTATTTTTGAGTTCAACTGCAACCCCCTCTCCTCCCACTCTGCCACCACCCCACCCCTATGAGACACGAGACTCTAGACTGCACATGCGAACAGTGGTTTTTCAAAGATAAAGAAATGAGGACTATTCGTAAAAAAGGGTAAACATCTGTACCGAATAAAGATTGCAGACTGCAGAACAGTCCATATTTTTGGATGAATCCTTCAAGAAGCAAAGCCGCGTGAAGGCGGCCGAAAACTGTTCGACAGTGAGTGAGAAACTTGCCCCGGGGGGTAGACTCCCATATAAAAATGACGGGGGTGCTCGTCGGAAATTTATGAAAAACACCCTAAAAGGTACCAGAATCTTGTTTGATGTGTGTGCCTCGAAATGAATTTTTACACCTAAGTGGTACCAATTCTAAAACAACACTTGTTATATTCTGTCATATTTTTCGGCTTTATACCGTAAAAGGTACCGCGATAATTCTAACTGTTGTCATTTTAGATTTAAGCACCCTAAGCGGTACCAATCTGCAAATGTTGACCCCAAAAAGGTACGACGAGCACCCCCGTCATTTTTATATGGGAGTCCCCCCTCGGGAGACTTGCGCGCTCAAGCCAGTCGACGAGGCTCGCGCGCAAAAACGCGTCTCGACGCGTGTATTGGCGCTCGCACTTCGCATCTCAACCATGATCCACGACTGGGTCCCTGCTGCAGCCATTGAAGTTTGGAATGCTGCGAAACATCTGTCAGCAACTGGAGTTAGAGGTGCCTCCAAAACCTGTTCGCCGCAAGGGACTCTACGTGGAACTTCTTAATAAAGCAAATATTTTCCAAAATATGTCAGAATAGACCAAGTATTGTATGATTTTTTCCTCTTAGTGTTTTAGTGTAAAACGTATCAATGTCCGCGTATCAACAATCAGCGCTTTCCCGAAGAATCGATTAATCGTCCCAGAGTAGTCGGGTCGAAATCAAACAAATCCTTGAATTCCCTGTTATATTTTGAAGAAACTGTAATAAGATTTGACATCATTCCTAAGGGCCGATTCGCACTAGCGGACAAATGTTGTAACAATTTGTAGATTTCTTCATCAATGTGTCACTTGTTACAGAAAACAAGTGCGAATACGTTTTTTGAGACCTAGAACTTGTCCAACAATTCAGAAAAACAAAGAAGCAGTTGTCTTATGATTGGTCCGCGTTGCACGCGCGATACATTTTGTCAAACAATCGCAAAAACAAGTGCGAACGACTTGTTGGACAAGTGCAAATTTTGTCAAAACGGACAAATCTTCAAAGGGGCCGTTGTCCTGCCTCAAGGCAGGACAATTCATGACAAGTCGCATTCCAATGCCCCTCGTAATGCCAGATAACAATACGTTGTTGATTGGCTATTGTGTTTGGTCTGGATTGTACTAAAAAACAACACGGGTTCAAATTATAATAACAATCAGCATAGATAATTGCACGAAGAACAAGTCCAAAGTTTTTGTTTCTTTTCGCGTGGTTTTCAATACTTATTGTTATTATAATTTCAACCCGTGAGGTATGTTTGAGTCTTTGACGTCACTTTTTCCCATTCGCAACCAAGCCTTGGAACAAGGTTAATTAATGGCGGCCGTAAATGCTCGCAAATAAGTGTTAAAATAAAATGACTTCTGATGTTCGTAATGAATTGAAATTTGGCAAGATGAATAAGAAAGTGTAATTGTACGCGAAAATGTAAAAAAATGAAAATCAAAAATTTGATCGCAGGGGCACTTTAAACCATTTGATTTAAAATATTTTATCAAGAATCATAGCTTGTTATTGTTAATTACTACGCCGGGCAATTTCAATGTCCTGAGTCAGACAGTCATTGATTTTCCATCATCCTGGTTATTGCTGAAAGAAAATTTGTCATCACTTCGGTTTGCTTACGCTGATTTCTGTCCATGTTTTCCACAATGGCTACAAGCTTATCGCTTTGCTGATCTGATTTCTCTACAAACTGTCGGAATATAATACTTCTTGCTCATCAGCCACTCGCTCTCTCTCATCATCATCTTGGCGTCTCCTTTTTCTTTTACCTCCGCTCTTCTTTCTCCCTGTGCGCGCCTTCGCTTTGGCGTTAATTCCGAGAGCTTTAAATGCATTGTCAACCTCTTCGTCACGTACATCGGGGCTGTCAATCGAGCTCTTTCCTGCCTGGCTTTCTTCCTCGTCTTCTGTCAAAGAGAGTTTTTCAAGCGCTTCATCCCTTGAAGTTTTCTTTCTTTTCTCAGAACTTGTAGCTTTCCCTTGGGCGGTTTCACGAACGTACTGCATTGTGACAATGTCTCGACAGCCAAGAACAGAGTCAAAAGATTCATAATATGGCGAGGTTTTGCGATTTCCTCCAGTTTGGCGCGAGTTCCACTCTTTAGCTTCTTTGTATTTGTCCTTTTAGTGCTTAAGCTTGCGCATGACTTGCGGGACAGTACGTGAGATGTTAAAATTTTCATTCAGAGCTTTCGTTATAGCCTGCCATTCTTTTCTCGCTTGTTGGCTTTCTAATTTCTCTAGACCGCTCGCCCAAAGGTTTACTAAGAACTTTTCCTCGTCCTTTGCACATTTATCATAGTCCCGCTTCGTGGACGATTGTGTGGCGTTAACATCTGTCGAAACGCCACTTGCTTCATAATTTGCCGAGGTGACGTCGTGGAAGGATGGTAATACCGGGGTTGGAACAAGAGAATACGGAGGGAACCAGTTTGTGTCGATAAATGGACGGGAAAAATAGTAGTTTTCTTGCGACATTTTCCCCGCACTTCAAATGCAAATCGTTTTAAAATTTTTCACCACGTGGACCTGCCTGCATGTTTGATGTTTGCTCAAGACGACCGTGCCGAGGAATGTACAAGGATGCCATAAGCACGTGCAGAGCTATTGTACTAATAATTACACCTTTTGTTTTCTTCAAAATGTCTCTGACTTGTCGCGACAATTTTGTTTTCTACAAAATGTTTGACTTGTCGCGACAATTTTGTTTTTGTCAAAAATGTCATGACATTTCAAACTTGTCCGCTAGTGCGAATCGGCCCTAAAATGGTATCTGTCTATATTTGAACAACCCTTTTACAAAGATTTCAAGTTGTTTATTGTTGCTTTCTAGTGGCGATTGTTACTTTTTTAGAGAAAGCAAATTATGTAAAAAAGAAAATAAAGACATGTTTTACAACTGGTTTTCCTGGTTTCCAACTCGTGGCGTCTGATAGCCAATGCAGTTTTAATTCCCGAGTTTTGAGTGCTTTTTTAGGAGACACATGGAATTATGTCTAAAAAGTTAGACTAGTCACTACATTCACTGCATTCAGTAGCCGACACTTTGTTGACACCTCGATCGCTATAAAGCAAATGGCAAGTTACATAAAACACAGAACTTCCGGAACAAAAATCCCACAGCAATAAGCGGCGAACAAATGGTCCTATCCATCCATGAACGTATTGTATTGTCTTGAAAATTTGTACGCTGTTATTCTTCCTACAGTGTAGTTCCACTTCCCAAGTCAACACACAAAGATTTTGCCGCCTGAAATCAAGAGCGGGATCGCGAGGTCGCGTGTCATGCAACCAATCACACCAGTGAAACTAAAAAATGCGTGCATAAACTTGCATGCACTGATGTGACACACACACACACACACACACACACACACAAAACTCAGTAGGCATGGCAAAACATGACTCGTCGGCTACGCTACGAGTAATAACCAATACCACTCATTTAAAATTCACATGTAACACATTGGGGATTGTACAATTTTGCCCAGTTATTCCTTGCGTCAAGATAAAATTATTTTCTTGTTTACACTGACATTTATTTCTATTGATTAAATAAAAAAATTAAAAATAAATAAATAAATAAAAGAAGCGATTATTTTTTTCTGCTCACCCGTCATTTTGTCCACTGGTGGCATCTCGTGCACCGTCAGAGCTATCTGCTATGAGGTAATAAATTAATTGCATGTTAAGAAAATAAACGTTCATGCAAAGAATATAAGCACATGTACAGCGGTAGATTTCTCGTTCATTCGCTCATCCACTCGCTCACCCGTCATTCGCACATTAAATCGTTTGCTCATTTTTGCATTCGCTTATTTGCTCATATACGAATTCATTCATTAGGTCATTCGCTCATCCAATCATTTGCTCCAGTCCTTTCATTCCCTTGATACTGGCTCGTTTATTCGTTCATGAAATCCATTTTGTTCGTGTACTCTTTTTTTCAAGATAATTTCTTTATATTTTGCATTTACTTACCAGTGTTTCCATCTTCTTCTAATGTCAAAATCACCTGTAATTCTTGTAATTTGTCGTCTGCCATAACTTATCTGTAATTAGTATCACAACGAGGTAACTTTAATTAATATATGAGGCTAAAATTACGTTTATTTCCAGTTCTATAATAATTATAATAACCTTATTTATGCGTCCAAAACGTGTAGCCGAATAAAAATTCTTTCGACTAATGTAAGACACCTACGAATGCCGAGGAGGGACTTCAGACTTCAGATTTTAGACGTTGCATCTACTCCATTTGATGTGCATCGTACGCGTGTTCAGTGAGGGGAGGAAATGGTATTTTCGTGACTCCGTGTTTTGCCATTTCTGTTGTCCGTGAATCGCGATTTTCGGAAAAACCGTTCTGTGAATCATGATTGATGTATATTCTGTGAAATGTGATCTGCTAAAATCCTTCACTGTGAATCGTGAATGCGTTGATATTAAAGAAAAATATGATTTTTTGGCCTCACCTGATGAAATACATTATCATGTATAACCATATATCATTCAACCTTTAGGGTCCTCCAGGGAATTTAACGTAGTGTTGAGAGCACTATCACGTCTGAGGCAAAGGTCGATTACATCAATGTGAATTGGGGGTTTGTACATGACGTCATGAAAAATAAAAAAATCTAAGCTATCCCACAAAGCTGTTTCTATGGTAATAGACCAATTTCGATATATTAAAATTCAACTTGAAACAAAAGACTCACTACGAGGCTAAGGGGAATGATAGTAGGGATTTATATGGTTTATTCTCCTAAGCCTCGTAGTGATGTCTTTTGTTTCAAATTGAATTTTAATATATCGAAATTAGGACATTGGGTATCAGTGTTACAAACCTTCAGAAAAAGTTTCAGGGTTTAACGATGTTTTGCTACCGACTTTTAAATACCACTATTTTAATTAACGTTGTCGGGTGAAAGCTTAAAGCCAAGACCGCAAGGTAGTATGGGTTAGGGTTAATAGCCATTGCATAAAAATCCCATACTACTTTACGGTCTTGCCTTTTCACCTTTTTTATCCGACAACGTTAATTGAAATAGCTGTATGCAGGTTTACTGTTTTTTACATATTATTTTTTTTAAATGTGTCACGCCTCACCACGCTACTTCAAATAAGCCGTGAAAATAAATAAAATTGAACCAATATACGTTACGCCTCGTCGTCAAAGCGAGGCTAGGTGCACAACCTTTCATATGAAATTGAGTTTCCATTCACATGCAAATGAAAACTCGTTTTCATATGAAAGGTTGTGCACCTAGCCTCGCTTTGATAGAGAGGCTAAAGGCAACTCGGAAATGGCCTAATGAAAGTGATTTTTGCATTATAGATGCTTATAAGACGATTCAATGGAACTAATAGTGAATCCACTATTTTGTGATGAGATTTTGGGCGTAATTAAGACTTTAAAGTTTTGGCCGCCATGTTGGGGCTCCTTTGGAACACTGTCTTCTTTAACTTCTGTAGTTTTGTTTAGGTGAGTGAGTAGGCAATTACTATCCCAAATACTGTTCAACCATTTAGGTTAAATTAAATTTGGCACGAAGAGCTTAACAAATGAAATCTAAAATCCATCCTGGGCTTTCGTAGACACCTACTACAATTAGCTAAATAAATGTTAAAAAGGAAAATTTATTAAAATATATTTACACGATTTAAGGAAGCAAATATGGCAAGTTGTTATGCTGTTACATGTATATTCTGGAGCTTACTTCGAAGTTTAGGTCCGAGATAATCGAGGAAGTGTTTGCTATATGTAGCTGTGCTAAAACTGGACAATGAAAAGTCAGATTGTCTTAAATTATAATAACATTAATTTATCACCGGGTAGTTTTTAAAACGTAACTCGCCAAAGAGAAATGACGAAACTAATTTACAGGTAAATGTTTCGTATCGATATATCTATGGAAACATAGTATTGGGAAAATCGATCTCGCTTCCAGAATAAGAAACTCCCTAAAGTGAGTAGGTGGCAGTGGAGCATACTCGAGAAATTGTCTCTGTAAAGAATGACCAATGATTTTGGTTCAAAAATATATTTCTCTGAAATGCGGATATTTAAAAGCCTTTACCTTAGCAGCCATAAAAGTGCAATTCGTTTGATGTTTAGAAAAATAATAAATTAAGTCTGTACTAGTTTCATGCCGCTGAGACCCGAATATATCACAAACATTACCGTCGCTGTTAAAAAATAGCAATTCACTCGAAAGGCCCATTGTAGTTATTTTATCAATCTACAGATACATCATTCTTTCTATAGACAGAAACTAAAATGTATAGTATTTTAAAACAGCGGAGCTCTCTAAACAGAAAGCTGATGATAAGCTTAACGAAGGTGAAAGGTCGGAAGCACAAGAATTTAGATTGATGACCAGGCTATTTTTCAATTTTAGCAATTCTCAAAAAGAGTGTTACGAGACCATCTGCCCAATACATTTAAACTGTACAAAAGCTCGCAAAAACAACTTTTTATCGGTCTACGATAACTAGTATGACTAATTTCCGGATAAACTACACCTGTTGCGTATCGAAAATTGTCCGAGAAGCTGATTTGGAAATCAAAATTGCAAAAATACACAGACATTTTTGAAACAGACGGTTTTAAAACACTTGGGCGACGTCGTACATGCCCGCGATATAACCCTGCGCGACGTCGCGCCCGCGATCTAACCCTGCGCGACGTCGCGTCTGCGAAGCTCCGCAGCCTTTGGCCCGCGAGAACTCCGCTATAAATGACCCTTCATCCTAACTAAATGAGAATGACAATTTTGTGCACTCCACGTTTCCAAGATTTACAAGGGTTTGAATATTTTGTTAGAATTATTTGGTTCCCTTCATCAAAATCCCCAGTTTTGCCTACACTACACAGAAAGACACGCAACTATGTAAATACAGGGGCCTGTAAGTCAGCAAGGACCTGATAGCCAGTTTATTGCAAGACTGCCATCAACTTATCAGCGTACACTTAATTTCAATACTCGTTATCACAAAAGATCGATCTTCATAAAACTACCTAAGTACGACACCGCCTGATACGAAAACCCAAAACCACTTTGTGAAAAAAAAAAAAAAAAGGAACGTATACCCCCACACGCTAAAATCAGCTGCAGTGTTGCTGCGGGCAGAGATACAAGGGAACTAATAATTGCTGAAAGTAAATATCCTAAAATTTACATTTTAAAATGTTGGTGTTCGCAACAATTTTGCAAGTGCTGACCTAGAATGATTCAAATTCGTAACGAACAATTATGCATATCTCAGGAACATACCCATAATTCCCCTTACGCGGACCCAGTCCTCTGGTACGTTCTGACAAAATAGCTATTTTTGGCCTTTTCCGAGATCCTGCATTGTCAGAAGTACCATTTTTTATCGGTTTCCATACAAACAATTTTTAAAAAAACTTTACGATCCTCTTTTGAAAGTCATCTTTGAATAGAAATTAATATTTTATTTTAAAAACTTTCATTTTCTTTTCCTTCTTCTTGAGGAAGTCATTTGCAATTGGATATCAGTCCTATTTTCAATTGTATTATTTCAATTAAAATTCAAATAAACAATTTCTTTGCTACCCTCAAAACTTGGCAGACCATATTTTTATATTCGTATTTTATGTCAGACCGCAAAACTGACAAATTCTTAATCAGTTAATTAAATTTTAGACTTTATTTTCTAATTTAGAACTTGACCATGGGAGTGAATCTTTACAACCAAAATGCAATAACAAAACGTTTACGGCAGAGCTAATGTTAAGACATGATAAACTGGCTGCCGGTCAATAAACGACAGGAAAATAAGCATTGTTTTCATAAAACAGTCTGTAATAATCTTATCTTTAGCCAAGGTAAACCCATAAGCTGAAACGCTGGTATCAACGGGTATAAACAGGTGTCGTGTATCGTTGCGTGAGTCAAAAGTGGCGGAAGCCGTGAAGTAACTCTTGCCCGATATGATCGACGCGTTGCGCCTTCCCTCGCGTGCAAGGACGTTTGAATTCGCATCCCCTTGATCGAGCCTAACAGGTTTGGCTAATCTAATTGCGAAATCGGTTTCAAAACTATAATTACAGTCAGAAAATTTATGTATATAGCCTTATCTATGAATAAGTAGAAATATATTATATATTTACGACGAACGTTATCGTAAATAATTACTTAAAGACAATTTAACGGCCAAACTGATGATAACAAACCAGGAACAAGTACAGATATAAGAATGGGCAAGACTGCCACAGCAAATTCATGGTAAAGAATTAAGGATATATTTGTATCACTTTTGGCACTAAGAGGCGCTTCTTCTCGAACATTTGCCGCCAACTCACTTGTCATAACAACAAATTGAAGTAAATACCTATTTTAAACAAACTCAAAGTTAAAACAACAACATTAACCATACACATAAAAGCAATTAAGGGAAATGTTTAGTTATCTTACCAAAATATATATTTTGAGGCAGGATCCTTAGCTTTAAATTGAGCAGAGGTTGCAATGATTCCTTGATGACGAATATCTATTCATTTATTCCAAATACATACTGGGCTAGGTTCCTCCAGCACGCTTCGCAATAAAACTGTCAGCACGTTTCTAATCAATTATTTAAACCGAGTAACACTCTGCTGCTATTCCGGTTCGTGGTTTTGAACGGAGGAAGTCACGTTTTATTCACACATAGTTCATTTGTATTTTAGTTTTTGTACAAATTATTAAACTTGTTCTGATAGATACTTTTATTCACACTCCTGAGTTTATGAAAATAATATACACATTAGTACGAGCAGTAAAAGAAACGAATTTGATGTTAACACATATGTTGGCTCTCTAATACGACCGCAGCCAATATCTTAATATGTTTACGCATTTTCGATATGAATTTTAAGGATATAAATTATGCTAAAATTATTTGGTTCACCACCTCAAAATAAAATTTTTATCGCTTTCCAGACAAATTATTTTTACAAACAATAATTCCCTTTCGCATACTGGTTGAACCCTCTAACCACTGAGCTACGGGAGACTCGTGGCAAGATAGGCCATATACAAGGTTAATGTATGACATACGTCCCGCCTGCGTCGTGCTAGGATCAGCATTTTCGAAAGCGTCATGTGAGGTGACAAAAAAAAAACATGGTCAATGTTAAGCTCGGAAATGAAATAAGAAAGAAAGTTCGCATCCTTTATAGGACGTTTTCAGTGGTAACCATATTCTCATTTTACAACGCATGTCGTTATTTGCAATTTCGTGATGTTACCCTAAACTGGCGCAGGTGTCTTCGATGCCCAGGGAGATTTATACTCCTCGGATTTCTTGGTGGGGGTGTGTGCTGCCTGGTACTCCAAGTCCTGACTCTATTTCAGACCAAACTACGCCATTGTTTTCTTACCAGTTTTCAGATCCGGCCTATAAAATTAATCCCCTTTTTCATACCTCGTTTGCGTATCTGAAGCAGTAAAATCGCAAGGTATCATATGGAATTGTATCTTGCGGTTTCTTCCTTTTGTCTCTTTTTTGTTCGAGGATGACAGAAGAAATACGTTTGTACCCTCCCGTGGTTCCTTTTAAAAACTACAACCAATTTCAGACCAAAACCGAGTACCTCTCACCCCGGAGGCATTAATGTATATGAAACACTTCACGGTAAATTAAGCAGGCTAATTAAAAACATTATGTCAATAATAAGCCGCGCAACAAGAGAAAGTTTAGTTCATTTTAAATAGGATAGTACGCTGGAGAAAACAATTCTGGATTGGGTTAAATGATAATAACTTTTAAGAGCAAATCCGTGCAAAAATCAAACATTACACGGCAAAGTTAAAAAACTAAAATTCGCTCTTCTTTTGCATACAGGTAGCCTTTAGTAAGTATACAATTGCTGTGTAGTTTTTTTCTTGAAAAACTTATTTGTTTCTGGGAAAAGGAAAACATTAGTTTTCAGCCCGGGGTTCGATTTGGCGACACCAAACAGGCTTCAAATAAGTCATGATTCACTCGACTCGCGTATCAAAACTACTGCGCCAGAAAAAGCTGTCATAGCTCCGATTTGTTTTACAACTTGTCACAGTCTAAATACCATGATTTCATAAAAATTAGATTAATCTAAGTATTCAAATGAAGTCAAAAGCTGATGGCTCTCCCGTTCTCCGTAAAACGGTAGGCGAAAAACAGCGATGATTTTGAGCATGTGCCTTTGTTCAGAATTTCGTAATATTACGAATGACAATACTAGAGTTGACGATCTTTCAAAATATATAAAGTTTAGTTTGGGGAAATGAATTTGGGATTTTTAAGAATTTGTTGAAAATCGTGAACGAAAGACGTAAAATCACGCCATCTTGTGTGTGCGTGACCAACAACAAACTGACAAAAACGTTTTTCCTTGAGAAATCTTGGCAACTCTGACGCCAAAAAAACATAAAACAATGAAAATATACAAACCTTAACTTGGATATGACATTCTTGAATGTCCATAGTGTTTCGTTTTGACGTCTGTTCAATTTCATTCGTGAAGTTTATCATGAACGGTGAAGCCCGTAGCCACGATCAAAAACGCTTTTAAAAACTTTTCGCTGAATTCTTCGTAGCTCAGTTTGCACTTTCGTACTCTTTATACTGTTGATACAATTTTTTACCAGATTTCTGGCGGAAACTGTAAAAGGGCTGACAATAAAGCGAACTAGTTCAAGCATGCGTTCCCAGTTTTCCATCCTTGCATAACCGTGAACCGTTTTGAGACTATATGCAAATTACGTCTCAAATTTGCATATCAGGCTGAGCAAGCAAAAGCTATAGCAAACCGTATAAAAACTGTTCTCCCAAAACTGATAAATAATGATTTGACAGGCTTTATGAAAGGGCGGTTCATTGGGGAAAATATTAGACTTATAGATGGCATCATCCAGTATGCTACACAGCACAATGTTCCCGGGTTGTTGCTTTTTATAGATTTTGAAAAGGCTTTCGATTCTCTTGAATGGCCCTTTATTTTTGATACACTACGTTTTTTTGGTTTTGGACCATCACTTATCAATTGGGTAAGGACCTTTTATTGCAACATCGAAAGTTGTGTACTTAACAATGGCTGGTCAAGCAACTTCTTCCAGCCTCAAAGAGGAGTTAGGCAAGGCTGTCCCCTTTCCCCATATTTGTTTATTCTTGCTGCGGAGGTCTTGGCCAAGACCGTCCGTAACAATAAGAGCATAAGAGGTCTTTCTCTAGGTAATAACGAAGTTAAGATAAGCCAGTACGCTGATGATACCACTCTTATCTTAGACGGTTCAGAGAAATCCCTTACATCAGCAATGCAAATTTTAGATGATTTTGGCAAGATCTCTGGCCTTAAGTTAAATGATAGCAAAACAGAAGCTCTTTGGATCGGTTCTAAGATAGGGCATGAAAAAATCCTTGTTTCAGGAAAGAAGTTTAAGTGGCCAAAATATAAAGTCAAAACACTTGGTCTGTGGCTGTCAACTGATCCGGACATAGCTTTAAGGTTGAATTACAACGAAAAAACTGAAAACATCAGGAAGCTTCTGAGTTGTTGGAAATACCGTAGGCTCACGTTGTTAGGGAAAATTACCGTCCTCAAATCACTGGCCGCATCACAACTGGTTTACCTGCTCTCCCCTTTACGCTCAAATCACCACGCTATAAAAGAAATAAATGATATGTTTTACCATTTTCTATGGAATGGTAAAGGTGACAAAATCAAAAGAAAAGTTATGATTAATGAACCTGAATATGGAGGCCTGAAGATGATTGATCTCTGCTCTTTCAACAAATCTCTTAAAACAACATGGGTTAAAAAGTACTTGGACACGACTAACCACGGAAAATGGAAATTTCTCGTTGATCTAGAACTGGAGAACTACGGTCACGATCTCATTTTCCGTGGTAATCTCAATGTCTCGGACACTAAGAAAAAGGTTAGAGTAACAGACCCCTTTCTTAAAGAAATATTGGAATATTGGGCAGAAATAAACTTTGTGGATCAAGTAAGCTCTGATACCGCTTTTCAAGAACAGTTTCTGTGGTTCAACTCTTTAATAAGGATAGATAATAAACCAATTTTTTTAAAGAATGGTTTGAAATAGGTATCTTCAAAGTTAAACATCTCCAATCAGGAAACGATAATTTTCTGACTCTCAAAGATTTTGCCTCAAAACATGACTTAAGTGTACGCCCGCTTAGTTTTGTTGGTCTATTATCAGCTGTTAAACAAATTCGCAACAATGTTACCGATACTGCTGAGACAAGAGACTATACCTTTGAAACGTTAAGTGAAAAAAATGTTAAGAGAGAAAAGCCAGGTCCATTAATTTACCAAAAACTGATCAGAGCCAAAAGTTTAACCCCACGTAAAAGCCAACTAAAGTAGTTTCAAGACTGCAACTTTTCAGACAAAGAAGATACATTTAATTGGGAACTCGCCTATCTTATGGCGCGACGGTGCACAAAAAGCACCAAACTGATAGAGTTCCAATTTAAACTATTACATAGGCGCATACCAACTAATGATTTTTTACTTAAAATAGGACGAAAAGAAAATGACAACTGTACCTTTTGCAACAATTCCTCAGAGACGCTAATTCATATTTTTTGGTCTTGCCATGTTACAGCCCCCTTTTGGAAAAGCGTAACCGACTGGCTTCAAAACGCTCTTCCGTTAATCGGCAAATACAACTTATTGAATATTACTGCACTGGGCTTGAGGCCGGAGCCTCATTCTTACAGAATACTCGTGTCAATTAAACTATTGTCTACTGTTAGCGCGGTTTCATATTTGGCAAGCCAAAATGGATGAAATATCGCCTAATTTTGCAAATTTTCTGCGCCTAGTTAAGTCAAGATCTATTATAGAGAAAAAAGCTGGGAACACTAAAAAATGGAACTTTCTTAAAGATTGTTCTTTATATAGCTCTTGATATCGATTGTTTCCTTTCCCCTGACGGTCAAATACCAAAAATATTTTTAAAGATTTGTAAATCTTATATTTAACTAGATATATCTGACTGATTGTACTCAATCAAGGTTCGTTTATTGCTCCTGTCTTAACTGTACTTTCTTTGAACCTTCTCTTTTTGTTTGTTTTCTCTGTGTTGTAATTTAGTTATTGTATTGTATTGTTAATAAAAAAAATAATAAATAAATAAAAAAAGGCTGAGCAAGCGTTCGTGACAGTCACGGTTGTTACATGGGTGGATGAGGTATTCATTGGGTCTTTTTGCCATATGTTTCATGTATTTTTTTAGAAACGCCTAATGCTCGCGCTATGTACAGTGCGGTATGCTTCAAGGCTCTGAACACTGTGCGACTGCAGTACCTGAACTAGAGAAAGCAGAACTTTCCCAAACGTTTTCTGCCCCATCTCTCCCAATGGGGTGCATGCCCGGGGGGAGGGGGGGGGGGGGGGGTACTCCCTTATATACGCTATATAGGTATGTGCCGCCCGATAGGGTAGGGTTTTTGAGGTGCTCAGTCCTTAAATAGGGTATCCTTTTTGGTATTTTTGGTATTGTGATCCTTAGATATTCCTTAGATAGGGTCACTAAATTGCAGTATCCACCCCAATGCGCAAAACGAAAAAGATATGGTCTGTTAAAACTGTACTACACGCCTGAATTAGGCCTTAAAAAGGGTATCAAATCTCAATTTTCTACCCTTAAATAGGGTCAGGGTTTGAGAACCTTGGCGGCACACACCTATCCTAAATTGCCAGGAGTACCCCCCCCCCCCCCCCTCCCCCCGGGCATGGGCCCTGAATACGACACCAGAGGGTGTATTGGACTATCATATATTGTACAAGCGACGTAGCACTCGCTTAAAGTGGAATGAAATTATGTATGTATGATAGATGTGAGGTACTGTTGTAATTGGAAGGTTTGAAATAAAACTGTTGTTGTAAAATCCCCTAATAATTCAGAACGCGAAAGATCTTTGTTCCATGGTTTCCTAATTTTCTTTCTAGGACCAGTAGTCCATAAGGGTGTTTTAGAGTGAAATGCCTTATAGCTCTCCTACAATATACACTAAAAAAATATCACATCAGTTTATTTTCTTTTCATTATATTTGCATTAATTAATTAATTGATTAGTTGATCAATTGTTTTTCTTAATGCTGTGCATGAAACGTGCCCTGCATTGATTCTTTTCCGCTAGTTTTCAATGTGTTTTTAACTTCATTTTATTGTGTTTATTTTTTTTTCGTCTGCAATTTTTCGCAGGAATTGATTTGTTATTGGCCGAACTCCCCCTTAAAAAACAGAAAAAAGTAATTCCAGAGCAAGGAATGAGCAGAAAGCGCGAGTCATGTATGTATCGGCTAAAGAGAAGATTAACCGAAATATTTCTTATTAAAAGCGGGACAATGAAGGAGGAACGTTCCTCTCACAATTAAAGCATTGTCGATTGTCACACTCTAGAAATGAAACTGGGGCTGGCCTGTCTTTGTTGTTGTTTTTACTAAAGCAGTCCAATCAGATACCAGAAGCGGAAGTAGAAGACTTTATAAAACTCTAAAAGTAAAAACAATGACAAGTAAATGGATCAAAATTTCTCAATCTGTGTACCTGCGTTCTCGTTTGAAAGATTATTTGTGTAGCTTAACATGTGAAATCCAGGCCGACAAGATCCACCCCAACCCAACCCCACCCATGTAATAAATATTGGTTTTCTGTCAATACTGTATTTTAAAACCCACGAGATCTCTTTCCTGTTTTGAACTGTATTAATTGAAGACTTCCGAACAACACTCATCAAACTTCAAGAAAAAAATATGGAATTTTGGCCACTGAGAATACCTTAATACACCTTATTCATAAATGGTGGCCGATTTATTATTCTTTTATATACGTATGTTAATTAGCCTCACTGGCCTCGGTAGCGCGTGCAAAATTCAAAAGAATTTTTACTCTAAAATGAGGCCAGCGAAGCAAATTAACATAAATATAAAAGAATAATAAAAAGGCCGCCATTTATGAATAAGGTGTTTTTCCACCCTGTGTACCAACCGTGACTGTCACGAACGCTTGCTCAGCCTGATATACAAATTGAAGACGTAATTTGCATGTGGTCTCAAAATGTTTCACGGTTATGCAAGGATGGAAAACTGGGAACACATGCTTGAACTAGTTCGCTTTATTGTGAGCCCTTTTACAGTTTCCACCAGAAAAAATTGCATCAACAGTATAAAGAGTACGAAAGTGCAAAGTGAGCTACGAAGAATTCAGCGAAAAGTAAAGCGGTTTTGATCGTGGCTACCGGCTTCACTGATCTTCACTGTTCATGATAAACTTCACGAATGAAATTGAACAGACAGCAAAACGAAACATTTTGGACATTCAAGAATGTCATATCCAAGTTAAGGTTTGTATATTTCCATTGTTTTTTGGCGTCAGAGTTTAATTGCCAAGATTTCTCAAGGAAAAACGTTCTAAGTGTTTTTGTTGTTGGTCACGCATACACAAGGTGGCGTGATTTTATGTCTTTCGTTCACGATTTTCAACAAATTCTTAAAAATCTCAAATTCATTTCCCCAGACTAAACTTTACATATTTTGAAAGATCGTCAAATCTAGTATTGTCATTCGTAATATTACGAAATTCTGAACAAAGGCACATGCTCAAAATCATTGTTGTTTTTCGCCTACCGTTTTACGGAGCACGGGAAAGCCATAAGCTTTTGGCTTCCCTTGAATACTTAGATTAATCCAATTTTTATTAAATCATGGCGTTTAGACTATGACAAGTTATACAACAAATTGGAACTATGACAGCTTTTTCTAGCGCAGTAGTTTTCATACGCGAGTTGAGTGAATCATGACTTATTTCAACCCTGTTTGCATGTGTTTGGGATTGCCAAATTGTGCCCTGAGATGATAACGACTTTCTTCGTTTTTCTCGGAAACAAATAGATATTTCAAAGAAAAAACTACATGGCATTCATGTACTTACTATAGACTATCTATATGCAAAAGAGGAGCAAATTTGATTTTTTTCAGCTTTGCCGAAGATTTGCGATTTTGTTTGATTCTTGCACGGATCTGCTCTTAATTGTCCACCTAAATTCCATTAAAACGGTAACATAGGAGATAAATAATAATCACACATGGACAATGTTTAAAATGCATGAGTGTTAACGTTAAAACCAAAACAAGGCGAGAAAACACATGCGACCACATTGGTTTTCGCGCCAACAATTCGCCATATGGTAGCGAATATCTACAATGCGCTTGAGTTTGCTTCGCTGAATAATTTGTTTGAAACATGCAATAAAACAGAATCGTTCTTCGGCTCTATAATTTGATAGAGCTGCAACTAACATTCCTTGAACTAATTTCTACATTTACACCCATTTTGTGAAGCAGTCGGAACGTAAAAAAAAAAAATCGGCGCTGGCAAGTAGAGTGTCTATCCAGTAATTTCGTTCCCGAAACGGGCATTGTTGTTGCTTATATTCAACTCCTGATACTTTTTCCAAAGGATTCATATGCATGTATTACCTGTTGTAAAAAAAAAAGACATCTGGATCCTTATTAATAATTAAAACTCTAGTTCCTGCAAGTGCAACTACCGTCAAATCAGCTTTGATACGTTCATGAACATTTTTCTTCACGGTTTCTTTTCGCGGTTAAAGGTTTTCCTTTCTGCCTTTTTCTCTGTTTATGGGCCAAATATTTTAGAACGACGTTTTTCTTCGTAGAAAGGATTTTTTAAAAGGCTTTTCGCCATAATTGTGACGATTAACAACCATATATTATTTTCTAGGTAAAATGAATCGATTTACTAAAAAATTAGAAAACACGAACATTGCACATGCAACCAGAGCGAATTTTTGGGGCGAAAATCTATCGGGCGCGCTAACTTTCCGCTATTTTAATAGTCTTAATGTTAACACTGATGTATGAAAAAAAAAACGTGTGAAATTTTCTTCTCTCTTACATGTACAATTGTTGCCGTTTTCAATGAAATTTAGGTAAGACATTTAAAAGTTATTATCATTTAATCCAATCCTGAATTGTTGTGTCTGGTGTATACGTACTATACAGTTTTGAAATACATACGTGAAAAATTCATTTTGTGACTTATTTTCCACCTAGCTCAGTTTTCGTTGTTCTTTTCAGACCTAGCTCAGTTTCCTTTGTTCTTTTCAGGGGAATATATCACATAACCCCATTCATTACAGTGGCCGTGTTTCCACGAGCGATTTTTCAAGTCGCTGAGCGAGTGACAGTCGGAGATCTCGTGAAAACAGTTACTTGTCCAACTCGCTTAACGAATTTCAGTAGAATTCTCATTAATTTAAGCCACCAATCCAGGTAGCTTAAGCGAGTCGGCAATTAATTTAGGCCAATCACATTTCGCCAGCGTTCAAACAACCGATAAGGGCACGTCAGAGGTGATATCATTTGGGAGCGATTGCAGAATACCCCGTATCTCTAGCTACACCGTGCAGCTGGCTACGCGTCTACGCCATCATAACTAATTCACAGCTGTGGAAGTTCAGTGGAAAAGTGGATACGCGTCTGCGCGTCTACGCCGTCACAATTAATTCACAGTTGTGGTAGTTCAGTGGAAGAGTGGCTACGTGTCTACGCGTCTACGCCCTCATAATTAATTCACAGTTGTGAAAGTTCAGTGGAAAAGTGGCTACGCGTCTACCGTCTACGCCGTCATAATTAATTCACAGTTGTGAAAGTTCAGTTGAAAAGTGGCTCTACGTCTACGCGTCTACTATTATATTGGCGATATTGTTTTTATATTTTCAACTACTGGCAAATGAAACAAATCGTGAAAAATATGGGAAACCGTTTTTCAAGGTTAAACGAAAATCGCAGTTCTCTAATGGTTTTTGGTGTGTAACTACAGACTTAGCGCAATAACCCTAAACTTACCCCTAACCCTATCCCCAGACCTAACGCTAACCCTAGTCCTAACCCTAAGCCCAACCTTAAACCTAACTGTAACCCTAGATCAAACACAAAGATATTAATTTGAGAACTACGATGTCGATTTACCTCTGCGGCGATCTGCTTTTGACTTTCTGCATACTCGATGAAAGTAATGGCCGCTTCAACTGTATGTTTAGTAACTTCTTGGGCAGGGGCGTCTGGTTTGGCGGTATGCGCATAAAGACGATGATCTGTTTGAAGTTTTTCTTGTAGATATCAAGCAAATTTACATGGGTAAATTTTCCAACTGAGTGGATCTGGAATTTCAGTCACCCTCCGTTTTCCGATTGATGATAACCTGAGATCAGACGCTCTTTTTTTTCGGAGCGCGAAAACGCGAAAGTTGGCGGTAGAGCGGGGCAAAAAAAGAGCGCCTGATCGCAGGTTAGGTTGATGCCTTGTGCTTGGGTTTCAGTATAGCCTTTTATACGGGAAGAAAGCTTTTCGAACGAGGCATGAACATAACATTATATTTTTTGCTTTTTTTAATTTTTCATTCTGTACACAGCAGCAGTCATGTAGAGAACGAGCATATCTATGCTACATATATTGCTTAACCCTATTCGGCCTGGGCTTTTTTTGAGTTCCTGAGCCTGGGGGGGGGGCACATTGTGCCCCCCCCCCCCCTTCGTAACTTCAACAACATTAAGGCTATGACAATGAAACCTAGAGGGTACACAGTACGTCCAAAACTGTCTCCTTTGCGGTCCGCACAATGGAACGATGACGTCATATGACGTAGTTATTAGGTAATTAGTTATACGGCCGCCATCTTGGATCCGCCATCTTGGATTTCTGAACTTTCTTAAAACCTCTTAAAAAACCGTCCAAATTGACGCAAAATTAATCAAAACCAATAAATAAACGCTAAATGACGTAAAAATACAAACGTTATACCAATAAACATTGTTTTTCTTCATTCAAAGGTATAAATATGCAAATTTCCAAAAACATGGCTGTCAAAATCTTGTTGCCATGGAAACGTCAAGTCACGTGATCAAAAAATTGTCATATGAAATTGTTGCCAGATAAATTTTAGGAAAAGTCACAAAGTTTGATGGCGTTTGAATACATATTAAAGAAGTTATGAATGTTGAAAGTTAGCGCGGGCACTTTGTGCCCCCCCCAGGCCGAATAGGGTTAAAGAATAAAGAACGCGTGCTTTAATGCTTTAATTCGTAGGCGCTTAGCCACGAGAAAATCGTTCGTCTTCACTCCTTGAAAAGTGTAGCATATGTATGCTCCATAAATTGCTGAAAGAATAAGGACGCGTAGACGTGTAGGCTACTTTCATTCCTCGTGCCTGCTCTGACGGCGTAGCCAGGCTACGCGTAGCCATTATTTGATGGCTGCGCGGAACAGCTTTAGTTGCGGGGTATTATGCAATTTAGCCTTTGAATTTTCCACCGTCTCTGATGCTGGAACAAGCGCGATAGCACTGACACCAATAAACATAAGAATCATATATTTGCAAACGTCTCTGTTTCCCGCCATCTTTCTTGTTATTCCGCGAATAACAAGGGACAAACATCAAGAAAAATGAATAAGCTCTGTCCGTGAAAACGCATAAATTATTTAAGGTGCTTAACGCTGTCGGTAAACAAATCACCTCAAGGAATGTTAAGCGAGAAAAACACAGCCAATGAGGACTGCAGCCAATGTCTGAAAAGCTGGGTGCGGCTTTGATTGTATCAGGGGAGAGGCGGGGCTAAAAACAATAGCTGATAACAATAGCAAAACAAATGATTATATATTCCTCTCGACATATTCCCCCCGACATATTCCCCCGACATATTCCCCCGACATATTGCCCCCGACATATTCCCCCCGACATATTTTGAGGGTTGTCCAATACACACAAACAGACTCCAATGGACTGAATGGTCCATCCATTAGTACCAATTGGTGAAACTCGTCTTGTCGCATTCATTGGTACGAATGGCACTATTGGTACCGATGGACGGAGCGTTTTACCCATTAGTACACCACTGGTGAGTCGCATCTCATTAGGGAGGCTTAGAGTATTTCCCATCGTACAGAGGAGATTCTGTTTGTCCATTGGTACCAATGGTGCTATTGGTACCAATGGACAGAGCGTTTTATCCATTGGTGCACCACTGGTGAGTCTTATCTCATTAGGGAGGCTTAGAGTATTTCCCATCGTACAGAGGAGATTCCGTCCATCCATTGGTACCAATGGTGCTATTGGTACCAATGGACGGAGCGTTTTACCCATTGGTACACCATTGGGGAGTCGCATCTCATTAGGGAGACTTAGAGTATTTTCCATGGTACAGAGGAGATTCCGTCCGTCCATTGGTACCAATGGTACTATTGGTACGAATGGACGGAGCATTTTATCCATTGGTACACCATTAGGGAGTCAACCATACCCTGTCCAGCGGCACATCCCCGTATAGGTCATATAAGGGAGTACCCCTCCCCCCCCCGGGTTTCGGCTGTACCAATGGAACCAATGGTACCAATCGACGAAACGTTTACGCTCGGCCGTCAAGTGCTAATGAGATACAGTTTAGTGTCATGTTCCAATGGTTAACCAATGGACTGGTCACTTTACCATTTGTACCAATGGTACCAATGGACAAATCATTTCCGCAAGGCTCTCAAGTGTTAATGAGATGCAGTTTACACTTGCTATACCAATCGGTTGAGGAGCATGCCATTCGTACCAATGGTACGAATTGTAAGGCCTGTTTGACAATGGTAATCTTTTACCAATGGTGACGATTGGTGAGGGTGTTTTCACTAATCGTATCTGTTTGTGTATATTGGACATGACTGAAAATAGGGCATAACAAGGTAAACACTAGCTAGCATCGGTCAATGTTTTTTGTTTACATAAAAAGACAACTTCATCAATTTTATTCCTACGTAATTAACTTGCCGGTCGTGACCAAAAAACGAAATGTTAATAACATTTTTCGATGACATCGTACCTCGATTCAGGTTTCGAGTCTTCAATAATGTATGACGCCTCGTTTTACGCTTGAACCTGAATATGTTTCATCCGGTTTCCCTTGGAAAACACACCGCAACCACTACATAGATCTTCGAAAGATGAAGGCGGGCAGTTCGGCCTTGCACTGCGATGTGGTAGCTTCTTGGCATTTGCCAATGCTGCTCTAATCATTACAAAACACATCGACTTCAAAAAGGGGCCCCTAAAAGCAGTGCCTCCTACTCCTCCTCCTTCTCCTGCGCCACCCTCACACCCAAGCAGAGACAGTGAAGGCTACCCACTAGAGGGTTTTGATGAAGTTGACAAATAATCTGAAAGAAATCTGATAGGAATCTGATAGAAACCAGATAGGAATCAGATAGATAAATTTTAAAAAACTTATATATACACGATGGAGACACAAGCAAGGCAATCGTTACCTGAAGAAACAGCGACAACCAACACGCACGTTACCTCTGATGGTCCAAAGACTGTTCCAGCAAAAACCCTGGTCGTGTTGCTTCTGGCAAAAGACTAGCAGAACGCAACCGTCTGACAAGAGAGGCAAAAAAGAAACAGGCAAACTAGCCCACCCCAAACCCCACACCCCCAAACTCGACAAATGAATCATCTAGCAGCAACAGCAACAGCAACACGGGCTACTACATTCTGGGTGTTGGCGGTTTGATTGTCTCCTCTATTGGGGTGTATTACCAGCGTGAAGCCATTATGAAAACCCTTGGACGTAACAAAGCCCCAACCACACCGCCACCAGCAACGGAGGAGGCTCCTCCAGTCAGACAGACAGCGCCGAAACGAAAATCCGGAATCCGCGAGATGGAATAAAAAAACATATATATATATATATATATATATATATATATATATATATATATATATATATATATACACTCAATGGCAAACCTCATCCAAGGCTTCGTAAACGGGGCTGCAATCGGAGGTATTCTTCTTGTTATGATTAAATTCAACATTACCGCCCTAAAAACAATTTGGCATTTAGCAACACAGCCACCCACAGACACAACGCTCTACGAGGAGTCGGCCGAAATTAAAAAAAAAAAAAAAAAAATATATATATATATATATATATATATATACACCATGTCTGACAACAAGCTCGTGGAATCTGTTCTCGATGCCGCAACAATCACTGGCCTTGTCGCCGGTATTGGATGGATCGCTAAAAAAGTCGTCAAAGAGCCATTCACATCTGACCCCAGCTCGAATGTGATGAACTACGTGAAGTTCACTGCTGTCATGGCTGGGAGCATCGCACTCAAGAAATACCTCGAGGACCAGAAAATCCTCCCCACCTCGATGTAAAAACATAATATATATATATACAACAATGGCCTCAATCGCTATTATGGTTGGTGGAGCAATTCTCAATGCAGCCGCTTTCACTGGTGGCAACTTTCTCGCAAAATATTTACCCGGCGACAGTGGCCAAGCTGTAATGGATAAGAAGATCAGGCACGACAAAGCGTTGGAGGCTTACAATGCGGCCAACGCCAAATATCAGAAAGACCACTCAAAGCTCCTCGACTGGATTGCGTCTAATGATCGGATCAAAGATCAGGCGAAACAAAACTTCGCTAAGACCGACCAAGCGTTTGTGCTCTACAATCAAACCCACAAGGACCAACAAATAGCGCCCCCCAAAGAACCAGTGTTCTCTGACTTCTTTTAACCCGGCCCACAGCAGAAGCAAGGCGAGCTCTTGTTTATCGGCACTGGCGCACTTGCACTTGGGTATGCAGCTTTTCGCTTTCTTTAAAAAATAAATCTATATGTATGTATACAACCATGCCTACTATAAGTGATGCAATCTTTTGTGGCCTCAGCTTTGCCGCTGGTTATCTAATTACCAAAAGTCTAATGGCCAGTCATCAGAAATTAGCTGACCAGTTGCAGCCTGTGAAAAGCAGGAACACCACGCAAGTCTTGTTTGAGTTCTATACTGAAAAGATTAAAAAAAATGTAAAAATTATAATGGACGTTGACACGACTCCATTGGAAAAAGACAACGCTTTCAAAGCTTTACAAAAAGATCGTGCTACTCATGAGTATCTCGTTGAACTAATGGAGAAAGCAAATGAAGAAGAACAAGAACAATAACTGCTTGAAAGTTTTCAATCTACATAATATATATGGATGCTAAACTCTCAAAGATCTACTATAGTCCCAAAGGCTATTGGAAAGGCATTGCCGCTGTGAAGAAGCTAGCTGCGGCTTCTCGTGTCTCTGATGAGGTAGCCAAAAAATGGCTCGTCAAACAAACCCTTTGGCAAATATATCTCCCTGCGCCACGATACATCCCTCGACCAAAGTTTGATGTATTCACGCCTAATGCTGTACATCAAGCAGATCTACTTTTTTTGCCGCACGACAAACTTCCTCATGGGAGAAAGATTTACAAATATGCTTTAACTGTTGTCGATGTGGCTTGCCGTTACAAAGCAGCAGAGCCCTTGACCTCGAAAAAGTCTGATGAAGTTTCGTAAGCCTTTCAAAGGATTTACAGACGCGGGCCTTTGAAATGGCCACAATTATTGCAAGCCGACCCTGGACGTGAATTTATGGGTGCTGTGACAAAGGCTATGGAGAATAACAAAACAGCTATTCGTCGTGGGCGCGTTGATATACACAGAGTCCAAGCAATAGTTGAAAGATTCAACAGAACCCTGGCTGAACGCCTGTTTGGGCACCAATATGCAGTTGAAATGCGATTGCCTTCGGCCAGAGATCGACTGAATGGGTACGAAGACTGCCAGACGTTGTATCTGCCTTAAACAATGAAGTGACCAGATTGACTGGCAAGAAGCCTGCGCAAGCAGTAAAGGAGAAAGCCGTTTCATCCAAACCCTCTACCCCCTATTCGAGACCAGTGGGAGGCAAGGAGACGAAGCTCCCTCCCCGGGTGAGTGTGAGATATTTGTATCAGCCTGGCGAGCTTGAGGGTGGTGGTAGGCGGGCGACCGATCCATTCTGGTCATTGAAGGTCCACAACATTGAAAAGGTTGTCACCAAACCAAACGAGCCGATCGTGTATTACCTTTCGATGGGCCCAAGCGGGGCTTGGTCCGTGAGGAGTTGATGGTTGTGCCGCCAGATACTCCGTTGCCGCCGATATCTTTGTGACCATATGCCAGCGTGTGGACGCCATCCTCCTTTATCCAACGCTTTGAGTCAAATGGCGAGAGCGTTGTTTTGTTTAGATGCACACCGTAGATCTGATGATCTTCACTTTTAAGCATGTCCATCCCGTGTTTGAAGGCATCCTTTTTGAAGAGGGCGTCCTTGTAGTTCTGGTGCGTGATCTCCTTCTTGGTAATTACTTTGGTCGTGCCCTTTGCTTTTTTTATGTTTTTCTGGCTTTCAAGCAAGATTGAGTACATCTTAGAGCGCAAGCACACCACCTCCGAGATTGGAGCGCCCGCGCATTCGTCCTTCATCTTGCCGATAACCTTCTTGTTCTTCTGGCTGTGAAGAGGGTGGTCTTTCGGGAAATCACTCGTGTCAAACTCGTCAATGTTGACCTCCGTGTCTTTGTACACGTCCTCCGTTTTGATTTCCAGAAGCAGGCTGTCTGTGTCAGTGTAGATGAGCTGACAGTTCGGGCCGTATTTCCGATCTAGATAGAAGTAATAGAACTCTTACATCAACGTCTTGGATAGATCCAGCACGCACATGCCTGTGTAGACTGGCCGGTCCATTTTGATCTTCTCTTTGTGCATCTGGGTACCGGCAAGGGTTTCGCAGAAGATTGCGCTCCTTGCGTATAGAGGGTTAGCGAGCAGCTTCCGGAGCTTGTCTTCCTCATCCGATCGCACCAGGCGCACATCGACTCTTGTTCTGAGGTTCTCCATCGTCTTACCGAAGACTGAGTTGTTCATAAGCTTGAAGAAGTTCTTCTCGAAGTCTGATGTGGCCTTCTTTCTGAGCTCGGTGTTCAGTCTGATGTAGGGCTCCATCCAATCCTTCTGCTCGAAAGTCAGTGCCTTGAGCTTCATTCCGAGACTGAGATACAACTGGAGATTTCGGTAATTAAGAACATATCTTTCCATATCCTTCAATGTAAGGAGCAGCTTGTTTGTCCTGTCCTTCCCCAGATTCAACTCTTTCGCAAGGGATCTTTGGTATGGCGACATCCACTCATTTGGAACTTGGGATGCCTCTGGGGTGAGTGGGTAAAAGTTGTGTTTATCGTGGAGATATTGGGGATACTCTAAGTCAACCTCGAGGATGCAGCCTGTTTTCCTTCTTGGGCCCAACTTCATGATCTGCTCTTCTGTTGGTAGTGTTCGGGCCCACCTGAACTTGCCAACTGAAAGCGGCTGACTCATGGCCCAACAGTAGAGGTTGTTTGCATCTAGATAAAGGAGATATGACTTCTCCTTCTCCGGGTCGTACTCGCTGAGGTATGGGTTGTTAGCCTTGGAGTAGCGCTTCATCTCTGTGGAGATGCCGCCTCTCGTTCCCTTCTCGATGAAGAGTTGCATTGTGTATTCGGTCAGAAGCTCCAACTTTATAGCCGTGTGTTTCAGCAACGCATCCCAACTCAAACCCGGGCTGGTATAGTAATGCGCAGGGTCTAAACGGTAGTTCTTGAGGCATGTCTTCCTGAAGTTCTCAAACACATCTGCGAGGAGGAGGAAGTCCGTTAGGAGATAGATGTCGTGGTAATCCCCGAGATTCTCGCATTCGAAGGCATCCCACACTCGTTGCGCGTACTCATATTCATCGTCTGTGATGTGATCCTTTTTGAGCTTGCTGTAGAAGGCCTCCTTCGGTGGAAGGGTGGTTTCCTCGAAACGTTCGAAGGAATCCATGTACTCGTAGGGATAGACGCCCTTTCGGAGTAAAAGGCCTCTTTTTGCTGGATCTGTTTCTTGTTGTTTTAGGATCTCGAAATCCTCTGGTTTGTTTGATGTGACAAGGCCATCGAGGCTTTGTTGCATAAACTGGCAGCTGTCTATGAATCTAAGCTTCCCCATAGAGAAAGAGATGTATTTCTCCATTGTTGTGAGGATGCATTTCAGTTCAGAACCGGCCTCTGCGATTTTCTGCATCAGATGGTGAGCATCATGGCCTTTCAAGTTGTGAAAGACAACGGGGATTATTATTTTCTTTGGGTCGATTCTGAAGTAGCTTCTGTTGCATGTGTTGTGGGCGACACCGCGGAAATACGTTTTTATGACGTCACAGTAACTGGTCAGTGGTCATTGCCATCAGGGTCGAGCTTTTGAGTTCGCTTCGAGTTCGATGAAGGGGTTGGGTGTTTTGCGTGGTTTTAAGGCGGAAAATATCCTTCATACTTCTCTTTTTTGTGAGTTTGACCCCCTCAAACGGATCTTTTGATACTTAAACCACTACCATAACGAATAGCGGTTCAGGGGAGTCGTTTTGTGTAATGTTCTGACGATGCCTTGTGTTGAGTGAATCATGAGTCGCCCTCGAAATTGTCGAAAACTACGATGGGGATCCAGGAAAAGCAGAAGATTGGTACTGTATGTAGCTTTTGCAGGACGTTTAAAGACTGGTTGGATTTAATGTGTAATTTGCATCATGCGATAGAGGTAAGTTGGAAAATATTGATCTTTGTGTTGTGAAAATTATGCATGCACGCCGTGCCGACATGTGGCGCTTGTCCATTTCGCTCGCAATGACTATCGCGCCAAAGAAACATTGATAAGAAAGTTTGCATAGATTGACTTGTTTGCCGTTTCAATCACTTCTCTGCGCCTTTTTATAACGGGTGAAATCATTTTTTTGTGCCTCCCGCCCGCCGTGAGGCTGAAGAAGACAATAAATTGAGGTAATTACGATTGCCGTCAAAACAAAACATTTGCTAGTTCAATTTACCAGCGCGGCTGTTTTTAATCTCGATTTGTCAACAAGTTATCGTGAAAGATTGAAGGACGCTTGTTGATATTGGCGAAGCGAGCAGGAATCGAAAATATCGTGATTCATTGGCCGCTGCCTTTTGACGGCTGGATAAAAATTATTCTAGGCCGCTTGTAAATAAAAATATTTTAAAAGAACGCTCGATGATATGTTCGGTTCATTGACAATTTTACAAGCAGTTTTAAATCTCTGTAACACGATGATAAGTCATCACAAAAAATTCAAGATGATAAGTTGTCACAAAAGATTCAAGACCGCTTGTTTAGAAACACGATAATTTTGGAATACATTTCTTTATTTTGCGATTATCTACATGTACATTGTAGAACTTGGATGTGGTCAATTTTCACTTCTTTTGACATTTGTACCCAATCATTTTGAGCTTACTCGATTTCCATTTCTACTATTTTACAAGTACAATGTATCAACTTATAGTAATTACTGTTGTTCTTCCATTCATGTAATCATTCAGATTAGCTTTGCTCAATCATTACACAATTATTATGTGCTCGATGAATTATACACATTACAATTTTTTAATCAATATGCAAAAAATAATGTTGATCCATATTATTATCGCCTCATACCCCCAATAACATTGTCATTTATTTTCTGTAAGATTCATTATTTCTTGAGTTGTAACCATTTTATTACAAGACATTATAGCTCCTGGTAGCTGCAAGTTATATTACTGAAACTTAAGGTACATGTATTCCTAGAGGCTAAAGAGACTAAACCGACACGATGGATGCTTTCAAGCTGATTTTTTTGTTGATTCCAGCTCAATTTTTTAGAAGAAATGGACGTTGTTTGAAAGTTGGGAGCATGTTCATTTAATTTATTTTTCGTAGGCTTATCAGAAGGGCTTGAAACTTGGCAGGCATAAAATGAGTACTCAAACAATCATTTTTGTGCGAGTACATCAAATGCCTTCAAATACGAGACTCGTAGTGGCATCACCTTTTTCATAAAAATGCATAATTACATTTTTAGACAATTTTTTTTTGTTTGACTTTTCTCTGACGTACTTCCCACACAAAAAAAGTGATTTCTTCAACATATTTTATGCATGTAGATACGTGGTGAAAATGCTAAAATTAGCCTCAAGGAATGCCTTAAGAATATTTACTTGATTACAAGCATGTGGCTACTCCTCATGACTTATTGACTTGGCGTTTACAGCTGCCTTAATGTTGTCAACTTTCTGTTGAATATATTTCTCAAACAGGGGTGACTTAAAAAATTGGTGATCTCTGTCCTTAGGCTTAGGCTTAGGCTTAGGCTTAGAAGATTCATCATCATCGTTATCGTCATCATCATCGTGTTCTTCACCGCCTTCATTATCCTCTTCATTAAATCCAGACATGAGTCCTTTGTTCCAGGACTGAGACAGCTTCTGGATATCAGAGATCAAGTTCGGAAGACAGATGATGCATCCAAGACTGTTACCACCCTCATCAGACATGCAGGAAGAGTGGAATGTATGACCACAGGACAGTCGCTGTATTTTTGAATTAGATGGATGATGACAGGCTTCTGCATCACGATCTAAATGAGGCTGTGGTCTGGAAGAAGGCCATCTGTACCCCAAAGGTAAAGGCTTTGTACTGAATTCCTTCGTAAAACTTGCAAGATAGTACGGTGCCTTGCCATAAGGCCTTCCAGCTCTGTTCATGTTCCTTGGTAGCATGTAAGATTTGCCCAGATTTAATGCCACTCTCTCAAACATGGCCAGGATTCCTTCAGATGCCAAACCTGTAATTATACAGTACAGGTGCAGAAATAATGATCTGTTTTTGTTACAAGGCATGCATTATTTTTACTTATAAAATGCTCAAGAAAATGCATGCTCTATGACTGGTCAAACTGAGTTCATTATAACTTGATGAAGCACATGCGATGCCGAAGGTTTAATTATAGCCATTTTGATTTTATAAAAGAAATAAAACAACTTGTTCCTCGTGCATTGTTGAGTTAAACAAGCACTTTGGAAATTGTTAAAGACACTTTAGAAGTTCTGCACTTCTCTCGTGTTCCTAAAAATTCCTACATGGTTAGATAACTCAATAATGCACTTGGTGTGTTTTTAATTTCTTTAATTGAAAACAACATAAACTTTGTGGTGTTTGGATATCTGATGAAACACTGTTCCGTGTGTTTGATATATTATGGAATACTCCAAGAACCCCTGTAGATCTCTCACTGATACATACCTGATAGCAAAAGCAAGTCTTGGTCACTGTATCCCCGTAGATATTGTGGAACGTATGTGTTCTCAAATCCATCTTGCTCAAAATTTGATCTTGCAATCAGCCTCGCCGTTTCCTGGATTTTACGTCCTTTGTCTGCCTTTGTTATTCTAGATCTCAATGAGGAATGGAAGATCTCGACCTTCTTCTCATTCAGCACAGAACATAGAGCAGACTTGGCAGCATAGTAATCAGGGAAGTTTTCCTGTTGGTGTTGTACATCACTGATCCACGAGAGAGATGCCTTATTGTAGTGATGTCTGTCCATTGCCACAAACATGATGGCTAGACGCTTCATTGATGATGCTAGCTGTTCAAACTGCCCTCCTCTCACTATAATTGGATAATGCATGAAGCACAGAGGGATGAGCTCTTCAAAAAGATGTAAGAGGCAACTATATTCAGTGTCCTTGCATTGTCCAAATGCCTGAGTAACCTGGCTACGGATGCGCAGCCAACCACAAAATGATAGTACAATACATAGTGCCACTTTATCTGGCTTGGGTTTTTCAGCTAGTCTGAACCTCTGCCCGAAAACTGATGCATAGATTTCTTTGAAGATTGGATAGTACTGCTTTACAACATCTTCTGAACTGTTCAAGTAGACATGAAACTGCCCTAACTCGGGGATAAGGGATGTGACCTCTTGATCCAATTCAGCGTGACAAACGATCTTTTTTTGATGGTACCATGTTGGCCAGTCACCCACTGTAGGTGCCACATGTAATTTAAGGAATTCTTTAAACTCTGGGATGACATCGAAAACATACTGATGGCAGGCCTGGTAGTCATCTTTACTGTGCAGATTCTGTTCAATTTCATCAATAAGTATAGCAGATTTCAAGGTTTGGCATTCTTCTTGATCTTCTCTTGAATAAACCCTGTAATAATTAATTATTGTAGACAACTTAGTGTTTGTATATACTTAAAAAAAATTATGTTTAAGAGAGACTCGACTTTAAAGGAAAGGAAGAAGTTGTGAAACCTGTGTATCAACTAGACAACCTGATTTAAAGATACACCGGTCATTCATAAAAATCCCCAAATCATGAAACTTTCCGTACTTCTCATGAAACTGGACCAGTATTAAATGATCTTTCTCGCTTAATGCAGTCACCAAAGTGGAGCTAGTGTTGCAGGCTACTCATGACTGCTTGGATTTTTAGCGAGATAGTTACATGTATTAATTTTTCTATGGCTTGCCTTAGCTCTTTTAAGGACTGCTTCATTGTACAGAGATTAATCTCTTTGTAAGGTTGGGGTATGCTCTCCAGGAAGAAATTTCCACTGTAGTTTGGCCAAAATGTTGTGATTTCTCTGATCACTGCATTGGTCGATATCCCTCCTCTACAGATCTGGGGTGCACCACCAGGAATTGTGACCATCACACTTCTGTGGATGTTGGCTGGGTTAACTGGACGAGGGACTGCGTAAACAGAAGGCTGAATGTCCAGGAGAAGAGTTGCCATATGGACAGCATTGGTGAGTATTCTCTCAGTTGGTGTTTTCACTGCATGAATGTTGTGGAAATCATCCATTGATAGTATCTGGAAGGATTTCTATTAAGCCAAAGTAGGAAAAGAATATCAACAATGAAGGAAGTTTTCTTTTGGAAAATCCAAGTGTTAATAATAATAATAATAATAATAATAAATAATAATAATAATAATAATAATAATAATAATACATGTATGTATTGAGAGCATGTCTCATGTTCTGAGGGGGTGGGCTTATAATCAAAAGATTGTTGCTTTAGCACAAGGGTGGGCCCATAACACTGGGAAGGAGGAGGGGTTGTAACTGTAAGGTGTTATAACAAGGATTTTGTTTTTTAAATTACATGTACAAGTATTATACCCTTTTTATGGCTTGGCAGGCCATCTCTTTTGCCCTCTTCAAATGATCAGATGCAATGTTGTGCCTCTTGTGGGTCTTTGTTTTCTCATCCCTTGCAAACCCCAACACTTTTCCAAGTGCCATTCCACTAGATGACAGTCCATGTAATTCCAAGAAGATGGAACTTTCGTCCATGAGTTCACCATGTCTCTGATTTCTGAATATCATACCAAATAACTTTAACACATTTTAGCAGTAATAAACACACATATATATTCTAAAATAAGGATGAATAAATTGCATGGAAATTTAAATCCAAAAGCTGGTGCATACTGTACTTCATGTAGATACTGCTGTAGACAATGTGCAGTATAGTAATATTTAGATGCTGGGAAAGTGACTGAAATGAGGCCCAGTGGATTGGGATAGCTAGGCCATACAATTTTAGAGCTTAGTTCCCCCCCCCCCCCCCCCCCAACTGCAAGTTTATTTTGTTCTTTCATTTCAATACTGTGAATGTTCTAGGCCTGCTGAAAGGATATGCATGAGATTGGATTTGCTGTAGGTTCAGGTCTAGACTTACTACTAAAAATACCTGTAATATAGTAGCTGCCATATAAGAGCTGTTGCCCTTTTCTCCTGCAGGTTGGCCCTTTTATCCCCATGACGCTCAGACAGGATACTGTCGAGAATGTTATTATACAGTGTAGGCGCAGTTGATACCAGGAACTCTTTAAATACTGGTTGGCTGACAAGTCTCTTCCGATCTGAACATTTGTCCATTTGTTTACTTAGGGTGTCTAAAAGCTCTTTGAATGTTGGTTCTGTTATAGAAGTTAATAAAATTGATGACCAATCAGAATGATTTTTATGAATTCACTCTACATACATGTAAGTGCTATTTCATCACGGTGTGTTTCAACAAAATGTAAATATCATCCTTTCATAACATAGCAACTGTATGTACATGGCAAGAATATAAATTTTGTAATAATTAAATTATTCCCATTTTTGGGGGAGTACGTTTACCATTTATCTTCTTCTGAATGCTTTTCCAAGTCGATGCTTCAAGCATCACGTCCCCATCTTGGCCAACCAACATCTCACCAAACTGCCCTTCGACGATCTTCCAGTAATGAGGATCCTGCTGCTGGGATACAAGAAGAGAAAAAGGGAAAAGCTGCTTTTGCTTTTTTGTTTGTAGTAAGTGTTATTGTTCTTAAAACCACATGTAGTATTTCATCAATACTTTGGTGTATGTTGTTATTTATTACAAATTGTACAAAGTACCATTGATGGTGGTTCTGGCTCAGTAGTGGCTCCATCACCAGTAATTCTGTCTTGATTGCTTTCTTGACCAGTTTCAGCCTCCATTGCTTCTGTTTCTTGACACACTTGTTACAAAAGAGTTACAATATTTTTGTCCCCAGAGCTGTCTGGCCCTCTTTGCTACCAAAGCCTGAGCACAAGGTTTAGGGGAGAATTTGACAGAAAATATTCACTTGCTCTTTTTTTACGGTAGTTTTCCACTTTAGTATTTTTTACTTGTGTTCAAATTTTATTTATCGATGCTAGTAGTCGGGCCAACCAAATCCCGAGTCTCCAAAGCTCTCTCTACCTGTCGCTAAGGGAAGAGGGCCAGGCAGCTCTGGGATGAAAATGGAGTTAAATACAAAATAAACAGGCCATTAAAATTTTCGTGTCTGTGTAACTAAACGTGTTAACAGATATCATAATACATTGAGTTGAGAGAAAATAATTCTCCAGTTATAATCTCTTGATTTAGTACAATCATACCTCTTGGTACACATTGTGTGTAGCACCATGGAAATTAGCATCAGTTTCTTCTTCACACCCCTGCACCTGTTAATCGACAACATTAAAATATTTATTGTTTTGGGAGCCTGTTGAACCTACACTGTTGTAGTTTTGTTTATCAGAAAGTTGACTAAATACCATTGATAATTCTTGTCCATCTTGGTGTCCAGAAGCATTACCCTTCATCTTTTTTACAAAAATGTTGGATGTTAACACTACATGTATTAGGACAACTGTGACAGAAAATTCCTTTTTTTGCCGCATGAAAATGGTTTCAAACAACAATTTTCACACTTTTTGAGGCAGTAGAAAAAATTTAAGACACTTATTCTGAGAGGAAAGAGACTCGTTTGAAAAGTAAAGTAACTGTTGTACAGAAATACATAACAATAAATACATAAGCGTTATGTCACAATTTTACCCCGGCTTTCCTTCATAAAAGGACATTTTATAAAACTTACTTCAGTGGCCGAGTTTTCCCAGCGTCGTTCACGAGCTAATTCTTTCTCGGGTCGCGGCCAGTTTTTTAACTTAGTTGGCGCTTCGTTCCTGCACTTGTTGCACCAGCGTGTCCCAGGTTTGTAAGAATCATAGGTACGGCCAACATGATCCAGAAATGAATAATACCTAGTGGGAATGGGATGGCTGTGCAACTTTGCCGAGTGCCCCCAAGTGGACGGACACGAGCATGTTTTGACATCCTCCCGACGAATTTTGTCAAAATGCCGTTGACAGACCGATTCATACGGCTCAAGCCCAAGTAGTATAGGACTTGGCGGTACCAGATCAGTTTTGCAAAACTTATCTGATACCAAGCCAAGTCTATACTACTGCCAGCCGATGGAAATATTAAATGGAAAAATCAAATGGTAAAATTAAATTGAAATATTAAATGGAACAATCATATGGAAAATCATATGGAACAATCAAATGGTAAAATCAAATGAAACTATATGTTAAAAAAAACAAAGTGTGTTTATTTCATTGCGTGACACAATTCTCGGAAACACAGGAAGTCTACACAGGATTGAATTAAGGAAAGTTATTTTTGATTTAATTCTTTTTCATTTTATAATGTCCATAAGCATATGAATTTATACCATCTTCCAGTATATATCTTTTGTCATCAAAACAGCTGAGTGATACTTTATTGATTTCATAACTTCCTAATTGATGGTTTTGACTTCTTATTGTTTTCATAGTGTGATGCATCTGTTTATTTCCTAATAACGTTTCTTTATAATTTTCATGTTTGATGTCATTTTTTATAATATTCTTTTTGATTCCCTTAGCAGTCTTACCTCCTGATTGGTTGTCTTTCATATAGCTATACATTTTTGATCGTAGACCAACAAATTCACAAATAGCAACTCCTGCGGCCTCATCTTTGAATTTTCCAATGACTTTTTTGTTTGTTTTATCACAATATTGTGAATTTTCTGGGTAATCACTGTTGTCAAACAAATGTTTGTCTTTCCAAAAATCTTCATACACATCCTCAGCTTCAATTTCATAGGTTAAGCTGTCTGTATCAGTGAATAGTAGTCTAGCTTTGTCTCCATACTTCTTTTTGATATAGTTATAATGAAAATCATACATTAGTGTTTTGCTAAGATCTAAGATACACATACCAACATATGCCGGCCTGTTTAGGATAAGTGTTTCCTTAATCTTATGAACAGCTACTAGGTTTTCATTGAATATCTTACTGCTCACATATGTTGGTTTAGCAGCCATTTTTAATAGTTTTTTCTCATCAGTAACTAGTCTCACATCTACTCGTTTTGTGATATTTTCCATTGTTTTTCCGAAGACTGAATTGTTCATTAGTTTGAAGAAGTCTTTCTCAAAAGAATTTTTAGCATTAGTTCTTTTCTGAGTGTTGAAATCAATATATTGCTTCAACCATGCGGACTGATCAAATTCAAGCACTCGGTGGACTTTAGTTATTTTCAATCCAAGATCTGTATATAATTGAAGGTTTCTATAGTGTAGAACATATTTTTCTTTGTTACTTAATGTAGGTATCAATTTATGAACTAAACCAGTTGATATATTATATTTTTCTGCTATTTTTTTACAATATTCTGATAACATGTTTGTGGTTACTTTGACTTTTTCCGGTCCTAGCGGGTAGTCATTATGGAGGTTGTGTAGTTCTTTAGGATATTTCAGGTCAACTTCTAGTATTAAACCTTTGTTTCCATCTTCTTTGTACTTAGCTAAGTCTATCTTATCAATCTGTTTTTGAGTCATCCATTTGAAACCGCCGGTTGGAAGGTATTGACTCATTGCCCAACCATACAGATTGTTAGCATCAAGATACATAATATACTTTGAGGGCGCCTTCTCATCATATGTTTTCATGTATTTATTGTTTGCTTTTCCATATCGATTAGCTATATAAGAAATACCACCTCTCATACCCTTTTCAATGAATTGATACATATCAATGTCAGTCATTAGTTCCAATTTGATATCAGTCATTTTTAGCATAGCATCCCACGACAAACCGGGAGATGTGAAATAATGACGGACAAGGGTCTAATTTATAGTATTTTAAACAGGTCTTTCGAAAGTTTTCAAATACATCTGCTAACAGAAGGATGTCAGATTTAAGATATAAGTTATGGTATTCACCCATATTTTGAAGATTGAAGGTTTTCCACACATTTTGAGCATGTTTATAGTCTTCATCTGATATGTGTTCATTATTCAATATGCTGTAAAATTCTTCTTTTGTTGGTAGTTTTTCATTGAATTTGTCAAAATTGTCCATGAAGTCGTATGGATAGATGCCTTTCTTTGACATCAAATCAAGCGTTTTATCTTTAAATTTTTGAGAGGTATATTTTAATGCTTCTTTTGGTAGATTGCTCACTAGTTTTTCCAAACTTGAGCTCATAAATTGGAAACTGTCAATAAATGTTAGATGATTACCAAGCATGAACGCCATATATTTTTCCATGTTGTTAGGAATTGCATTGATGTTCATTTGGCACTTTTCACCTTTCTTATTTGTATATGTATGCTTCTTGACTATTTCACCAATCTCTTGCATTATAAAATGACTGTCATACCCACGGAGATTGTGAAATATAACCGGTATCTTATCAGTTAATCGGAAGTTAATATTACAATCTTGATGCGCTGATCCTCTATACTTGCCAGTTATATGACAACGATCTCGAACTCGAATATCTTTCTCTGTATGCTTTTTATCACATATATGGCATTTATCAGCTTTTTGGAATTCTTCTTCATCCTTTTTTGTCATTTTTAATGGTTTGTTAAAATATCTTTTATTCATATTACGACAATATTTAACTTCTTCTAATATAGCTTCCATAAATTTGTTAACAGCTTTTTCACCTCTATAGATCTGTATTGGTTTACTATATTTATCATCATAACAGCATACAACCTTATAACCATAACCACAATCAGTATGTTTTTGATACGATTCAGTATAGGATGTGTCATTGTTTGGCCTGCATCCTTCTATTTTTTCTGTAATAGCTTCAAAATCTGCATAGATGACAAATGGTACAGGTAACTGCTTATGAAAGTTGTTGAATTTCAATATGTTATTATCCTTTGACGGCATTTTTATGGCTTGTTTTCCATTTATTATGATGCAATTTTCTTTATGATTTAATAATACTCTTTCACTACTGAAACATTGTAAACAATACATACAAAAATGCTTTCTATGTTCATGTTTTGTTTGATTGTACATAAATTTATTGAAGTCTTTTATTAATACATAATGTTTGTTTTCGCCTTCTGTTATCAATAATAAATGCATTTGATCTTCATATTTTTCTTTTGAGACATAAATTGGGTATGGTTGTTTGTCTTCATAACCGAAAACATTGATGTTGATCTTATTTTGTTTTTCTATCTTGTTGTACTGTTTGGTGGTGACTGGGAATTCAATTCCCAAATAATTTAAATTTTTAATGAATGGTTTGTCAACTTTTTTAATTCTCTGTGGGTATTTGTCTTGAGGATTTAGATGTCTGATGTGACACCACCTAAAGCATTCATTATCCTCATTTTTCATATTGATCAATCCCTTCGCACTGTTTGTGAGTTCTTGGGGTAGTTCAATATATGAAGAGCCTCTCATTGGTTGATATTTTACAATATTGAGATAATGATTGTCAACTGATTTAACAGTCCAACCAGACCCTTCAGATATCCATTGAGCTATTTTATTTAAGATTTGCTGTTTTGACAATTGTAGTGCTTCATTAATCTCTAGATTATTTATCATTGTTTGAGCTACACTGTTGAAATATGCAGTCTTATACACTATTTCATTATCTGATATTTTTGTAAATGTAACCTTAAGCGTTTCAACAAATTTTAGACCTTTCATAGATGTTAGTATATTTGTAATATGATATGTAGCAGCCTTTCTTGTGTTTTGTAGTTGCACCAGCGGGTCTTTGTTATTTTTTATATTAATTTCAAAAGACTTTGTATAGCCTTTCAGAGCTTTATCTGTTTGCTCTATCTTAGTCCTTGGTAATGGCACTGGTTTTTTAGTCCTTGGCATTGGGACTGGTTTAATAGTTCTTGGTGCTGGAACTGGTTTAATAGTTCTTGGTGCTGGAACTGGTTTATCCCTGAATTCCGATGGTGGAAGAATTATATTGTCTTCATAATCTTGAACCATTTGATTTACACTCTTACGAGGTGTTGGGATTGGTCTAATTGGTTTTACAGTCCTTGGTGTTGGAACTGGTTTGGTATCATCTACCACAATAATTTCAGGTTTTTTCTTCTGTTGCTTTAATAGCATTTTGATTAGTTGAGACTTACTCAATTTTTTTAATTCTGATTTTTCCATTATCTATATATATAATTATATATAATATTTCTTTAAGTCATTTTCATAGTGCGTTTATTTTTGGAATCATTTTTGAAATAATTTGAGATAGTTATATATGATTGGTCATATATGATTATCTTTTTATGATATCCTTGTGTTATTCGTTGTTGTATTTTTGTGAATTCAATTGATGAATCATAGTTTTATTGTGTTTATATTTACTTGCAGGATGAAAATATTTATTACATTCAATACAATGATATTTATTATCTGGATTGTCATTATACTTCTTACAATAAAGACGTCCCATAATACGTTTTTCTTCATCGGTCATATACTTTTTAGGTCTTCCCTTTGATTGTTTTACCATTACTATATAGTATGATTATTTTTTTAAATCATTTTAGTGCGTTTAAATATGGTTGATAATAGCCAGAAACATTAATATTTTTGGCTACCAATGAATAGCGAATGCAAAGATATAAATATCTCAGAAATTTCTGGGATACTTGTAAATAGTAACATCTCTTTAAACCTTTTTTAAAGCCAAGTCTCATTAATCAAATTTGCATTACTTGTTGTATTCACAGGTGTAAAAATATTATTTTCACGTTTGAGATATTCGACATTATCAACTTTGGTTTGTTTCAACACATTACATTCATCATCGTATCTATTGTTTTCTATCTCATTGCAGATAATATTCAATAACTGTTTCAATGTTATATCTTCATCAATTTCATGTATTTTTTTATGATAAAGTTTCAATAATTTCTTTTTATATTGTAACAGATCCAATCTACGCTCATTATCATATATTTTATCATGAAGATTGTCTATTTCATCTTCACATTCCTGAATTTGAAAATTTATTTTTTTGATATATTTCTCAATGCCACTCATGATACATATATGTTAGATATTTTTGACATCTTTTAACGGTATCCATGAATTAAATTCTTTTGGATAACCAGACCATGATACCAAAGCTTGTTTTTTCTTGTAATCCCTCCTAATGACTTTGCCAATTCTGAATACATCCTGTTTTGCTAATTGTAATTCAGGTTCATAAAATGACCCTTCTATTGATTCATTATTAAGATCCTTTAACTTATATGTAATAGGGTTTGTGTATTGGATTTTATCAACTGTGAATACCTCTTCAGTCCAATTACTTGTATATCCTTTATCAAATACCTTTCTTTTATACTTTGAAATTCTAACCTTATCACCAACTTTGAATTTTACTTTTGATGATGATGGTTCCATATCACCATATAAAGTGAGATATACACTTCCCTCGTTCTTTTTATTTACTTCTGCCGGTTTCATTTTGATGCTTGAATGCTTTGTACTGTTGTATTCATTTAATAGTTTTGGTAACATGTCTAAATATTGTGTTGTATTTTGAGCTGTAAATTGTTTCCACATTTTAGATTTTAATGTTCTGTTAAATCTCTCAATAACAACAGCTTTACCTTCATTGAAAGTAGAATACATCTCAATATTATTTTTCTTTAGCCAGTCTTTGAAAGTTTTATTATAGAATTCAGATCCTTGATCTACCCATAAATATTTCGGTTTTCTTTTATACTTTTTAATAACATCATCAAATGATTCAGTAATTGTATTACCGGTTTTATTTTTAATGGGAATGCTCCAAGCAAATTTTGAAAACACATCAATGATGTTTAACAAATATCTATATCCTTTATTCCATTTTGAGAACTTCTGCATTTCTACAAGGTCAGCGCTCCAAATATCATCTATTCCATTAACAATAACTCTTCTTGTTTTAAATTTTCGTTTGATTGGCTTATGTAATTCATCGGCTAATTGTTGAGCCCAATCATTTTTACTCAACGCCGCTTTCCGTTTTTTGGCTTCCTTTTTTGTTTAACACCAAGGCCTAATTTCTGTTTTATATCAATCGTGTTTCTAGCCAACCAATGACCCCATTGTCTCTCATCATATGGTACTTCATCTAAAGCTTTGACCATTTTTCTGTCTGCTCTATTCTTGCACTTTCTGTCGTCTTTACAAACACTATAATCAACATCGTGCTGCATGGCAATGGCATCCGTTCTTCCTGTAGGTTGGTCATATATTTCTAATATTTGGCCAGTTGTTGGGTCATATTTCACTTGACTCTCTAAATCATTGTAAGGCCCAGTATATTTATGACCGGGTAATGTCCAACCGCCTTTGGGTTTTGGTAATTTACCGATAGCCTTATGAATATCAACAGCACCACCATGAATAGGGTCTAGTTTTTTCGATAAATCCGATGTGAAACTGTTAAGAGCTTGATCAAGGTATTTGTTTACAGTACCTTTAATCTTTCGTTTTGCAAAATCAGATTTAATTGCCTTTGATGCTCCGATTCTACCTAAATTATACAAACCTTTTAAAGCGCTTTTAGCTGCTATTTCACCAAGACTGTGACTACCTTCTATATCTAAAAATCCGCCAGCCATCTCTGACTGGCTATTTATTTTAAATCTTTATTGGATACAAAACGTGTTTTAGTAGCCCCACATTCGCTACATTGAGATTTTAGCATAAGACGATTATTTTTTGTTTTAACAAGTTTTTCAGTACCAGGTACCGATTTTGTTTGCTTCTTCTGTTTTACACAATATGATTTAACCATTATATATATAAGTTAGATATTTTTGAAATAATGTTCGAGGAATCTCTCATTCTTCATTGTGTCATATATGTCGAACACTTCCAATAGATTGTAATATGAATTCCCTTTATTCATTTCATTCAGAAAGTATAAACAGAAGTAACCACATGTTGACGTTTTTATATTTTGGATTTGATTGTTTTGATGTAACAGAATCAAATTCTTTCTTTTTGTATGATTTACGATCTCTTGAAATGGAGGCATACCGAAACTATCAAAATAATTTATCACGTTGTCTTTGACATATGTGGCCACCCAATGGCTTCCACTCATATATGAGGGTTCAAGATTTTATATGAATAACGCCTGTTTATGCTTATGTGGAACTTTCTCATCCCTCGATAGAACATCTTTGATTGGGATGTTCAAATATCTACACCATTTTATTAGATCATGATTACTTAACGGGATATCTTTATGGAATTTTGGTTTTACAGTATTGCCCCTAGTAGTGGGATGCCATTGAATGGGCTGTTTTTCCCTAATAGTATGCCTTCTCCCGACTTGTTTTTTTTGGTAGTTTTTTTTTAATACCCATACCAATTGGATTATCCCATGAACCTATAAATGGAGGTGGTCTATATACTCCAATCCTCGGAGCTCCCTTTCCCCCTTTTTTCTTACTAATTCCCATTCGAGGAGCACCGCTACCAGTTTTACCTGTAAGAGCGTTTAGAAGGAGTGGAACACCGATGCTTGCCAATAGAGTGCCTAAAAATCCACCTGATTGTGTTTTTGTTGGTTTCACATGAACACCTGAACCTGATTGAAGGGCATTCAATATATCCTGTTTTTGTTTCGTCGATAAAAGATGTTTATATTCTATCAGCTTATTAATTTTGTCTTGTGGTACGAGAAAACCACCCGACTGTACGCCTTTGCCAGAGATTGATTTCACAATCTGAGAAGCACCTTCTGATGCCAATCCAGCAAGAGCTGATAGCCCAAGGGTTTTACCTATAGTTGGTGCTAGTGTCTTTCCAATACTCAAGATAGAAGTTAGTAGACTACCTCCAACCTGTTTTCTGATATTACTTTTGACAAGTTTGATATCCATACCTTTATTCATCATACGATTCTTCTCCAATCTCTTCTTTACCATTGCTGGTACATATAGAATATCATTTCCATTCAGAGATTCATTTGATAGTCTGAGAACAATAGTTTCCCTTTTTTTGAAAGCATTGCTAAGATTCTTCTTTTGATTGTCAGACAAATTTACTTTGATTTCAAAAAGCTGAGTCATTTGCTGTATATAATATATGTTATATAATTTTTCCAGTTATAAAACATATATGAAATAAGGATATTTATTTTTATTAGCAATTTATCACTTTTTTTACACTATAACCAATTCATTACCCACCTTGTCAATGACAACAGATTCTTCATATAGGACTACAGCATGAACATTGAAGTTTGCAGCTGCATTCTGGCTTAGTCTATACCTGAAGATTAGCTGTTTCGGATCTCTTGTTATTTTTTCAGTTTGATACGTAAGATTAAAGTAAATCAACCCATACAGAGAACTATAGTTTGCTAAGTTCAGCTGAGTTCCGCTGTTATAGTCATTTTTCCGCATAGCATATGACATCAAATCGTTAAAGATTCTCACTTTTGATTCTGTATCATACTCTGTTTCTGGATAAAAGACTCCATTTCCATATTCTAGTCTACAGTTTAAAAGGGAAGAGTTATTATCAGCAGCATTAAGTTTAAAAGTGTCCATTAGATAAGGACTGTCCTCTTCAACCGCATCATTAGGCGGGTTTGTTCTTTTCAAGTAAACAAAAATGTGTTTGACATTGTCAATGCTGCTTGAAATCTGGAAAAATCCTGATGATTGTGTAGGAGCTGATGCTTCGTACATTTCCCTTAAATATTTCCACTGAGTTTCTTTAAGGAATGAACGAACGAAATTGTCATACAATGAATCCTTTGGGGTTAGTTTTGGCACCCAGAGCAAAAACCTATTAACAACAATTCTTCCAGCATCAGTTCCATTAGCCATGTGAATGAGTTCACCATCGTTTTGTAGCTCAATGTTGAATTGTAATTGCATTGGTACAAGCATCTTATCTTCAAGTTCTTCAAAAAATGAGAACCTGTTCAATGGTATAATCACATTGATGTTTTTAGCACCACCAGTCCCATTGTCTCGAAGTGCTTGAGTTTGCAACCGGCGAGCTTCAAATCCTGTGTTATTCGCAGCTGTTGTAGCATTCGTGTCCAAATACCATAAACTGTTTTTAGCGACTGATCTGCTATAATCATCAGAATACTCTAGCAGGTTTTTAACAAAAGTGACTTTATGGAGATTGTCAGTGTCATAAACTATTTTTCCTGCAGATTTAATCATTATGTGGTCAATTAAGGAATGCCCTCCATTAATTACCGTTATTCGATCAGCAGCAGCATATCCTACTCCGTCTGCTAATTTCTGTAGTTGGAATTGGACTTCAATATAGGCATTGTACCAATCGTAGAAACTCGATCGATCATTAATTGTAAATTTATAACCATTTTTCGTTTGGTGTTGACCGTTAGCTGGAGACCTGATTACATCATCGAGTTGGAATCGCACCAACTCATTTCTTTGTAGAAAATTATCTGTTCTAAAAGACATATATTATTATGTTATATAATTTTAACAATTAAAAAATATATTCATTGATTCTATACAAATCTAACTCTACGTCTTCTCCTCAAACCATCTCCAGAAATGAGTCTATTCAGTATCATATCAGTACTTTCTTGATCTAGTTTTGGCTGATAATGTTGCTGCAGCTGTTTAATGGGTGAGGATGGAACAATTGCTGTTTGTCTTGTAGCTCCTTTTCTCAAATTTGTCAATCTTTTCATTATCAAATCACCAGATTTTTGAGATACCGCCTTACCCAGTCGCTCACCTGCATGGGATATCCCCGATTCTAACGCCTTCTTTGCTATTGGCTTAGCAAATTTCTTGAAAACAGATGATGCAACACTCTTCAACGGTTTGAAAATATTATCAACGATAATTCCCGATCCTTTGTGTCTGTATACAAATTTACCAAGTTTTGGATGGTAAAATCTTTTGAATTCATACGGTTTCATTATACTATTATGTTATATTATTCTATACTTTTCAGAATCAGTGAGAAAGCTGTATCTGCGCCATTCAAGTTAACTAATCTTCTTTTTCCATCTGTGATGTATATTCGGATACTACTGATAGTATTTTTATTAACTGGGTTATATGTAACCCGTTTAGGTTCTAAAGTGAAGCTATAACTAGGTTGGAGTACACTGGTAGAGAAGCTATAAATGATGTCTGTATCTTGACCGTCGACAAGTGAATCATTAATTAGGTCACAATGGATATTCAAAATATCGGTGTCTTGACTTAGATTTGGTACTCTAGGACCAATATTTGTTCCACTTGTCAATACTGTCTTATCAAACCCGATTAGATCATTAAAATTGGAATGCGTTAAATCAAGCTGATAATTCTGAGCCAATGTAATCGTAACCCTAAATGTTGTCTGATCAAATTCAAGAGTGATTGGATATTCATCACCGTTCTTTGTTATATCTTTTATATATTCATCGAAATCAGTATAATTCCATACTCCTGATGGAAATTGTATGTTGTGATAAGTTGTACCATTATTAGAGCTATATTTTATTAATTGATTGTTGTATCCTGCGTTAACATTGAACCATGTGAAACTCATATTGATAATTCTGTTAAGACCGATAACATATTGAGAATTACTATCCAATATCATTTGTCTAGTAAATTTTGTTGTGAAATCTTCAGGTTTATTATTTAATTGGGACTTCACACTATAGGAGGATAATACTATCTCTCGTTCCATATATAATAAAGTTACATTATATTTTTAAAATATTGACCATACAATTTATTATACTGCGATCTATTGATTTTCGATATTTTCAATAATGTGTCCAATATAGTTACTCCCATATTTCGCATCTCAATGCTGGTATTCCCTGCCAATCTTTCACCAATGATTAATTCCAATTTTTTCATAAGCTGCTTTACATTATTGAAAAACATAATATTTCCACCTCTCTGTTTTTTTCCCCGACTCTGGATTCCAGAACCTTTTATTGTTTCCAATTTAGTATTATAATGTTTTATGTATTCATTTAAAGTAACTCTTGCATTGTCTATTCTTTTGTTTTTCATTTGTCTCTCAGCTTCTGATATAGCCCCACTTTTGAACTGTTTTGTAACATGTGACTTATAGCCACCTAATTGACTCCTTTTTGTTTTGGCATTTTTTATAATCTTATTAAGATATGTCTTAGTCTTTTGGGGTGTCATTTCTGGTTGATTTAACCTCATTTCCACATTTTCATAATCCGTAATACCAATATCATTCAAAATCTCATTACTTATATCTTCATTATCTAATCCATAATCGATCTCATCGTCGTCATCATATTCTGGTGGTAATTCATCAAGTTCATCACCAAAGTACTGAGGATCAACATAAATCTCCTTCTTCCCTTCTAAAATATCCTTCAACGATTCTTCATATGTTGGTGGTTTTGGTACAATTTGCTTATTTTGATTTGGTGGGACATAATCACCAAATAAATCATCAACTTGCATGTCTTCGAAAGGGTCAACTTCAGGCATATAATCAATACCTTGATCAGCTTTTTTAGGTGCTCTTTTCTTTCTTATAGGTACCCTTAAATCTAAATTACTGTCAATAACATCATCTAATTTACTAGTAACTGGTTTGAATACCTTCGCTAATGACTGTTGGCTTGTCTGCTCACCGATATTATGTTTTGTGATTACATCATGGACATAATTAATTTTATTTCCTAATTCAGATTTTCTTTTTGCAAGTTCTTTCCATTTAAGTAAACTCATTTTTATTATATTATTAGGTTACATAAAATTTGGAAATCATATATAAAAAAGAGCATTTTACACCGTGTTGTACACTGTGTTGTACACCGTGTTATACACCATGTTATATTGAAATAATATACCCATATAATATAAATGATAATACCAAATTACGATGCCGATGATGATGTAACTTCAAATTATAAACAGTTATATCCTTTCATGCCTGACCGATGCTTCCGGATGCTAATTTGCGGCCCATCTGGGTCAGGAAAAGCAAACGTTCTGCTAGACATGATCTATAGGCTACTCTATTTCGATAAAATTTATCTATATGCTAAAAACTTGGAACAATCAAAATATCAACATTTACTGGAAACATTGAAACCAATCAGTGAAGAGGTGGGTTACCCAATTATTGAAGCAAGTAATGATCAAATATTGCCTTTGTCCGAATTAAATTGTGATAACCAAAAGTTGGTTATTTTTTATGACTATCTTAATACTGGTAGTAACAATGATGCAGAAATAAGAAACTACTACACTAACTCAAGAAACAAAAATTGCAGTTGCATATATCTTAGTCAATCGTTTTATGACACTGACAAATGTATCCGTCTTAACTCTACACATTACTGCATTTTTGAATTTCCTTCTCCAAACGAACAAAACAGGATTAGTAGAGAGCTTGGTATAAAAAAATCTGACTATGAAAAAGCCACTAATGATTCATATTGCTTCATATATATTGATAAACCAAGGAAATTCACAACCAAGAATTTCAATGAAAAAATATAATATACTCATATTATATATAATGAGTTATTCAAACGGATTACTACCATCAACAACAACAACAACAACAACATCACAAGGACCACCAGGCCCGCCAGGCGTTGGCTTCAAATTGACAGATGATGGTAATTATGATATGCAAAATAAAAAAATAGTAAATATAGGAACAGTTACTGGTTTGAATGATGTAGTTGATTTCAAATTTATTAGAAATACATTTGTTAGTAAGCATTTACCATTAGTTACAGCAAATCTTGATATGAAAAACAATAATATAAGAAATTTAAAAACACCAATTTCAGAAAAAGATGCTGTTAATAAAGAGTATGGAGACACGCATTATTTAAAATTAGATGGAACAACTCATATGGTGGGGGATCTTGATATGCGAGGAAATAAATTAATTCTACCTGGAGAAATCAATATGGATAGAAAATTAATCACAAATCTGGACACGGATGAAGACAATGACCTTTGTGCAACTAATATGATAACTCTTAAAAATTATAATAATAAAAAAGCTAATATTACAGATGCATATATGAAAAATGAAAAAATAGTGCTGAATGACCATTTAGATGCTAATTATCATGTTATAGAGAATGTACAAGCAGCTGGAGACAATGATGCATTCCCTTTCTATCATGGAAAAACACACTTTTTAAATCTAGAAGGCAGCAATTATGATGCTAAAAATAAGAAAATAATAAATGTCGTCACATATGAAGATAATGATTCGTCAACTGTTAATATGAGAACACTAAAAAATTACCATTCTAATCCCCCTCCACAGAAATATGAAATAACAGAGGACATTGATTTGGAGCATAAATACAATATTATCAATAGTAAACAACGAGATTTCAGCTACTATCAGACTCACTACGATAGTATTGCAAGTCACGAAGATAACCGGAGAATGTTTCTCAGTCGGAAAGAAGAATTTCCAATGGAGGTTCAACTTAACATGAATCATCACAGCATCACAAATCTTAAAGACCCGCAATATGGAGGAGAAGCTGCGACAAAAACATATGTTGATACACATTTAAACGAAAAATTAGACAAAACGATTTCCAGCGATCTTGATATGCAAAGTAATAAAATTACTAATTTAGCAACACCTAAACCAAATGAGAATGGTGCTGCCGTCAATGTTTCGTTTTTCAACTCCGAACTCAACGATTCTAATTCGAACATGTACACACGAATAACAGACGATTATAAGAGTTATGTAAACAAGTCACATATATCTTCCTCAGCTAAAAAAGACGTTTTCAGATACATGATGGAAGATGTTAATCAGAGCTCATCGGAGAGTAATATTGTTGTCAATGGGATCATTGATTTTGATGGATCGCCGCATAAAATTAACAAGAAAGCCTATGATATAACTCTTACGATAGACAATGACAATGACTTCGCGTCAAGGATAGGTTTAAATGCACTAAATCTTCCTCAAGGTGAGTACACTATGGTGATTGAGTTTTTCGTTCCAGATAAAGCTTATATTAGTTCGACAACCGTCAGTGTTGTATCAACAGTTATCAATATTGAGCAGCAAACAACAAAGATATTTAACACTGAAGGATATACGAAAAGTATTGTTCATTTACACAAATGGCAGGTTTCTCCTCCTGAATATATAATGATAGATCTTCATGGTAGTATAACAAAAGGAAATACAAATAAAGCACATCTAATCGTTTATGGTGTTCAAGGACATATCTCGAGTGTTGATTCAGATGTATATGATTCTATTTATACAATTGAAAATGGAAAAATGACAATGGAGACAGATATTGATTTAAATGGTAGAAACATAATTGGTTTACCTATAAAGAAACAAAAATTCATATTTTTAGGCAATTGTATGAAAAATAAGAACACTAATGATATCATATTCAACGGTTCATCATCATTTATTGCATTAATTAATATGAAAATAGTAAAATTATGGTTAATTATATGGGATAATAAACCGCCTGAAGGATACAAAAAAATGGTTATATTTATCGGTAACACTTCATTTGCACCCCAAAATTGGAATAAAACATCAAATAAAATTTTATACACTTTCAATATATCAACATCAATTATCAATTTCAATGAAGATACAGTTGTACGAATCAAATTAATATCAATTGATCATATTACATATGCACCTTATAATTGCCATATCAGTGTACTTTTTGAAGAGTTTTAATATATAATTATCTAATATATTGATATATATAAATGTCAATTCTTGCACAGTCAATTAATTTTTGTAATAAATTTTTTTTCACAACCCAAAAAAACCTACATCCTAATACTAAAGATGAAATATTAAAATCGGCTTTAATATATCAATTTTTGTACGTTAACTATTTGAATAAGCCAATATCATTTAACCAAATATTAGAAAAACACTCTGACATTGGATTAATAGGACCAGGTTCTTGTACTCTAAATACCAAATACCAATTTTTAATTAAACATGCTATTTTTCATGATGCATTTGGAAGATTTTACAATGACTATGAAAAGGGGCCTGGATACACATATTGCTGCCTTTCAATACCGAAGAAATGAAAAAGATCTCCAATAATGGGTCAAATCTCTGGATTATTATATTGCCTCATTTCAAATCCTAAAATTTAATTATTATTATCCAAATATATAATATAAATGACTAAAACAGATATATTCAATTTCAATCATATTGATAAAAACATCAGCCAAGAAAAATTATCTGAAATCAAAGCATTGTATAAATTTTATCATAAACGATTTTGGTGCTATAAGAATGCTTTCAAATATTTTAAGAGATTGAATTTAGCTATTAATGTAACTTCAACAGGCTTAATAGTTATTGGTACTGTAGCTGGTAGTATCACATTAAATCCTGCTATACTAGCTTCTATTTCTGGAGCTGGTTTAGTGCTAAAAACAGTAAGTGAAATCAAGAATTATGAAAAGAAAATCGAAATGTCTGAATTTGCTTATACGACATATGAAAAAGTATTAGTTTTTTTACGGTCTTGTCTTAGAGGAAATCAATTCAACCACACTGTTTTCATCAATGAAATGAGACAGTTAGATGAAATAATCATCGATCTTTGTCCTCTTGCTGATAAATTCGAGAAACAGTATGATAAAAAATTTGAGTAAACTTTTAGAGTAAATTTTACTAACAAACTTCATTCAATAACTCATTCATAGGGAAACCCCCTTTGCATGACGATATTGGATCATTTATTAATAATTGTTTGTATTTGATCACCTATTAACAATAGGATATTATCCCAATATTGTTTATAGCAAGTTAATGTTCTTTTCGATTTAGATAAAGGTATATCATTTTCAATTGGTAATTTTAACATCTTAAATAATTGTTTTAAAATGTAATCAATATTTATCATACGTTTTCGGTTTCCATTTATCTGTGGCAAAATTTTATCAATCTCCTCAAAAATTTTCATGATTTTAGTTCTATCATTGTAATTGTTTGATATCTGTAATTTGTGTTGGCTACAGATGTCATTTATTGTGTTTTGGATATGATATTTCCGATGATATACCGATTTTCGCCGTATCTTATGCTTATTCTCATAAAAATCAATGTACTCATTAACATAATTATATCCATGTACGGAACCACAATTTAGACAAACACTCATGCCATCTATATTATTTATATCTTGTTCACTACAACATGACTCGATCACTCTCACACTACTATCAACTTCTACTAATTTTACGTCACAAAAATCGCAAATAAAATTACCCATTGCTTTCAACTCATCGTGAATTATCTTATCACAATTCATTCTATACTATTATATGAGATAATATTTTTAAAACAATAGCTATAAGCGGCACGTGTCTAAATTCCCAGAAAACAAAAATAGCGAACATGTAAAAATCGGCTAACGCGAATTTATTGCTACCGAACGATGTCATTTCCTCACAATAAATATTCCCACGCGTGGGAAACTATCTTTGTTCCATTGCGTAGATGTTATTTTTAATCGAAATGCTAATCATGGAAGCTGTCATAAAAGGTGATGAAACAATAAATATTCCCACGCGTGGGAAACTGAACCAATATAAACAAGAGTGGAAGGCATAATATTTCGCACACCTTTGATATCACTGAAGGATAAACAGCGTTTTATTGAGTTTAGAACAGACCGGGCAAAGTTGAGAGATCTTGTAAAGTTAAATCAAACCCCATAATATGTTGAAAATATTTTCTCTCGTGATCTGAAACAATAGCTATAGTGATGACTCATTTCATAGGGGGCTTCCCCTGTTTTTTCCGAGAATGTCACACACCGATAACTCCATCCTGTTTACAATCTGATGACTCATTTCCTCACAATAAATATTCCCACGCGTGGGAAACTATCTTTGTTCCATTGCGTATATGTTATTTTTAATCCAAATGCTAACTCTTTGATGGTTGTCATAAAAGGTGATGAGACAATAAATATTCCCACGCGTGGGAAACTCAACCAATATAAACAAGAGTGGAAGGCATAATATTTCGCACACTTTTGATATCACTGATGGATAAACAGCGTTTTATTGCGTTTAGAACAGACCTGGCAAAGTTGAGAGATCTTGTAAAGGGAAATCAAAGTCCACAATATGTTGAAAATATTTTCTCTGAGTTAGTGAAAAAATACCCAGAACTAGCTGCTGATCCGGAAGGTTTACCTAATTTGAAAGTTGGACCTTGTACTGCAAGTTCCCAGAAGAAAAGTGATGCTGATATAAAAGACGAGCTGCTAAGAAGCATCGACATGACAAGATTTATGGATTATACGGGAATAAAAGTTGTTTTGGACAATGAAGAAACATGCCTGGATTCGTTGAGAAGCCTTGAAGTAGCTATTAAAGATTCAAGAAAGAGAATAGTTTATTTCTCTTGTTTACAAGGTCAAATGCTGAAAAGACTACAAGACATTACAGGAAAAAAGATGACTGCGATATTGAAACTAACTCCATATTCTCAATCTCAAGCATATTTCTTAATTAATTTCTATGAATTAGTTCAAAAGTATAACAAGATCATGTATTCTAACTTACCTCTTCGATTTTTTAAGACGAATTTTAAGATTATTGCTGGCATTTGCGATAGTGAACCAGAATTGTTTATGTAAGATTTTGTACATCGCCCAACTTCCTGTTTTTCCGAGAATCATGTCACGCAAAGGAAATCACGCAATGGAATAAACGCACCATTTTGTTTTTATTAACATATAGTTTCATTTGATTTTTCTATATTTTTTAATCCAACAGATGGGAAGTAGTTAAGACTTGGCATGGTATCAGATCAGTTTTGCAAAACTGATCTGGTACCGCCAAGTCCTTAACTACTAGCCCACCAGCCCTGCAAACCTGAGTAGTTGGTGTCCTCAAAACACCGCTACACCTGTACAAATGCCGCCTGGTTTTAGCCTTGGCACACAACATATTTTGAAAAACAAACCAGCCGCTACATGACTACGTGAAACTCCGCGAAACCACAACAATTTCACATTGTGTGCAAGGTCAGTTTGGCTCTGGCACAATATATAATATAAAATGGGGACTATACGAAAGGTAAGTCGAGTTTGGGAGCTAAGTTTCCCGTGTGGGCTTTAAGTTTTAGGTTTTTATCTCTCTCGACAAGACTCGCGGCGAAGTGAATTGAAATTGCCGGCGTTTTGTATTTTTTGTTAAGATGTACGCTGACCAGCAAAATACTGTATCGCGCCCTCTAAAACGTATTTCCGCGGTGTCGTTGTGGGCAGCCCCGCGATACTTACCAGTGATGTGGCAGTGGTCTATTACTTTGTCCATATAACATTCGCGCAGAAGAGACCTGTCACAATATCTGCAGTCGTCCTCTGGGAACTCTATCTCTGGCTTTTCCTGCCTCTTTGCCAACTTGCCGATTTTATATTCACTATTATCGTCTCGTGTGGTTAGCTTTAGAAACTCTCCGTAGCAACTACTGTCACTGCCAGGCGCCCTCGTGTACCTGTGTACCTTATCGCAGTACTCTCCTGTTTCTGGGTGGAAGAATTCATACTCGTCTCTTGCATTGCGCACAATCAGAGTCTTGCCGCAGATATGGCAATCCTTGGCTTTGTTAAAGTCACTCCAATCAGTCCCTGTCATTTGCAATGGTTCCGTATGCCTGAGAGCAGCACGAATCTCATTTTCAGCCCTAAGAAGAGCGGCTAGAAACTCACGAACAGGGTTCTCGCTTCGGTAAATATAGGGCTGACCAACCGCGCCATCTGATCTGACAGTAATGAAGGAAAACCCGCAGGGCTTGTGGACCTCGGTCTTTGTGGTGCTGCTTTGTTCCTTGGGTGGGATTCCCGCGTCTAGCTTTTCGATTAAGCTCTCACAGTCGGCATATATCACATACGGCACCTTCATCTGTTTTTGGTAGTTCTCAAAGCGAAGGATGTTTTCGCCTTTTTTGGCATCTCGACTCTTGTTTGGCGGTTTGAAGCCCCTCTGCAATAACCTTGATGGTCTTCGAGAATTTTATCTGATGAGAAGCCTTGCAAACATCTCACGCAGAAGTGTACATGATGGTTTCTAGAGTGGTGTTCGTAAAGAAGTCTGCTTAGACTTTCTACGAGGCAGAAGTGGTTAATGGTTTCGAAGGTGCGAGGGTTCATCTTTGTAATGAACATAACATTGATTCGTGGAATTTCCTCGCCCTCCATCTCACTGACGTTATAGGTTACCACTCTCATGTTCTGCCAGCCGAAAACATTGATTGCAATGTTATTGAGCTTCTCAACCTTCGGTATTTCATGCAGCGGCGTTGGGAAGGAAATGCCTGTAAAGTCAAATCCATCGTCCATTGGATAACTACTGGGCCTATCTGAGTGTGCCGCGGCTGGATAGCGCGCAGCCCTCATGGCCCAACTCAGACAAGCATGAACTCTGTTTTTGATGTTTATTAAAGCTTGTTTTGCTTTTAGAGCTGGAGGAAGAGGGAAATAAGATCCGCCTCTTATTGGCTCATATCGGGCAAAGTCAAGAAATGCTGTATCTATCCCTGCAACTGTCCAGCCCGATCCGTTTACAACGATTTCAGACACTTCTTCTCTTTTTCTGTTTATATCAATGCTGAGTCTTCTTTTAACAGCATCCTCGTCAAAGATATTAACGATTGTCGGTACCTCCTGCCTTATGAAGAACTCCACACGCTCAATGCCACTGTTCTCTTCTTTTGTAAGTTTAATCAAAATGCTGTAATTAAACTTTAAAGGGCCGAGCCGATTTGACTCTGATCTGATCACTCTGAGGAGTTCAGGCTCAATAATGTTACGAAAGATAAGAAGATCCCTCACATGAAAGTCTTCTGGAGCATGCATTTTATAACGGCGAAGCCAGTTTCTAAATCCGCGGTCCTGAAGTTCGAATTCAAGATGTGGGGGTCTTCGTGCCATTGCGGCCATACGTCTTCGTGCCACACGTCTTCGTGCCATTGCTGCCATACGTCTTCGTGCCATTGCGGCCATACGTCTTTGTGCCTTTGCGGCCAAACGTCTTTGTGCCATTGTGGCCTTAGGTCCTCGTGCCTTTGCGGTCTTAGGTCTTCGTGCCATTGCGGTCTTTGGTTTTCGTGCCATTGCGTTATATACAAGGGGTATGCATTTCTTCAATTGATGGTGCCCAACCCTCAAATGCTCCATAGGGCTTCGTTTGGGTGGATGTAGGCCTCCTTGACAATTATGTTTTGGTTGCTCTAATCGGTTGTTGCCCTGACGAGTTTTGCGCTGATGTAAGAAGGTCGAGCCTGAGTAGTTATATGTGGCTAGTCCTGGACAAGCATTTTTAGGGTGTCGCAGGCACACATAGAACATTAAATGATTTTTAGGCCCAAGACCGACTGAAAGGAGGTCTTGGGCCTATTAATCATTTAATGTTCTATATGTGCCTGCGACACCCTAAAATGCTTGTCCCGGACTAGCCACATATATCCACTATTTGTCAGACTGAAATAGTTCAAAATTCTGATCGAAGAGTTAACCCTCGGTCGTGCACTTCCCATCATTTCAAGACCATTTAAGATTAGCACATGCCGTTTTCATTTGCCGTTCGTTTATCCTTGAGACACATTTTGGTAAAGTTTGGTGACAACTGGTTGCTATGGTAACGAGATATGACGTCATAAGTAATATGTGGTTAAGCCATTTTTGAATAAAATTGCGTATTTTGTTACCTATTTTCAGGTATATAAAATGCTACCAAAAGCATCAAAATGTTTAATTCTATGTTATTTTGCAACTCTACCAAATAGTATTTGCAATTTCCGCATTTTCCAAAACAAATTGAATTTTTAGTAGAATCCAAGATGGAGGCCACATTGGCGGCCATTTTGGATGACGTCACGGACCCCAACAGCGCCACAACCCATAATATTTACCTTATCTTGTACAGCACATCGCGGGCTATCTATTAGATGTAACCCCCCCCCCCCCCCCCGTACCACGGTGAAGGTATAAGTTTGCGTGTACATCCGAGGGTTAAACAAGTCTATAGATTGTGAGATTGTGCGGCTTATCAGTACAGTTGGTCGCTCCCCAATGCCATGACAGAAAGTAGATTATCAAAAGCGATTTGCTAAAGCAAAGGCATGCAAACATTAAAGAAAGATTTAATACTCCACCTTTCGGTGTCGTCATTACGCCATTATCAAGAGTAAAGAGAATTTTACAGAGCGTATATTTAAGTAGGCTAGAGCTAAAATTGACATCAGTACTAAATATATGGCTAAACAAACACTTTAGCGCGAATTGAGTCAGTTTGCACGTTCAGCTCTTGTCCGAGTTTGCGTATGAATAGCATCTCTTTAATAATGCAATATCTCTTTAATTAATGAGGCAATATCAGTTGTCTTAAAAGTTATTTTATTTTTAATCAATCATGATGACTTGCTATAGTGTCAAAACAGGTTAAGAAGACAAAAGTAAAATGTGTTTTCCACTTTGCATATTCATGCTTGTCAGCAAATCGAAAATTCAAGTCGCACACGTGCTTGTCCGCGAAATAACACATAAAACATTTTCAAATACGGCCGCAGCAGTTTTAGGCAATGTCAAAAACAGTACAAAACCAAAAATCGTTGCTATGTCTCCATTATTATACGAACGAATTATTAAACATTAGCTGATCGGCTTAAATAAAATTTATACAGAAAATTATTTTCGCTATGCTAGCGTTTCTTAGCACTATTCTTATCAAATTAACTAAGTGTCTCGCGAATAAATTTGACAAAAGCGCACACTTACAAAGAGCTTTTCAAACTGGTCGTCCCGGCGCAGGTTCAACAATTTCAAACCACCTCAACGACAGCGTTTGTAACAAATAGATTTGTTTTGACGCTAGATTTCTTAAGAAATATATTCTGAAGAAAACGGGTAAGCATTGCATTTTTACTTAATTTTTATCCATTTTTTCCAGTTTTATCTTCGACATTATAATTCGGTTGTACTTGATTGCATCTACAAGAAATATTACGTTAATAACATATATTTGTTAAACTGAAATAGTACAAAATTCTGATCAAAGAGTTAAACAGATATATAGATAATGTGCGGCTTATCAGTACAGTTAGTCGGTCCCCAACGCCATGACAGAAAGTAGATGATCAAAAGAGATTTGCTAAAGCAAAGGCATGCAAAAATTAAAGAAAGATTTAAAACTTGTCCTTTCGGTGTCATCATGACGCCATTTTCAAGAGTGAAGAAAATTTTACGGAGCGAATGTTTCTCGAGCTAAAATTTACATCAGTACTAAATCGATGGCTAAACAACACTTTAGTGCGAATTAAGTCAGTTTGCATGTTCAGTTCTGGCTCGAGTTTGCGTATGAATAGCACATAACGAGCCAGACGCTCTTAGCAACCAAAAAATAGCTAGACCTCCCTCTGATATATAGGGCAATTTGCGCTATATCTCAGAGGGAAGTCTTGTAACTTCCAGCATGCCAATGTAATCAAATCCCTTCTGATAACCATTTCTGTTCCACGTGAAGCGTGAATTTTTGCACCAAGGCGTTATAATCTTTAGGCGTGAAAATTCATTTCATGCACGTTTTTAATTATCTTTACATGAGGGTTTTAGAGGTCTTGCTGCGGTTTGACAGGAAATTGCTTGTGAGATGTAGCTTTGAAACATAAAAACTCTTTATGGTTTTTATGAAGCATCTTCATGATGGGCACAATAAATTTAAAGAAGGGTCCTGGCATTAGAAACAGCACAATAACAGAAAAAGGCAGGCGCTTAGATATCTGCAAAACAAGAAATTTAGATTTTCGTTGGTTTCAGGTACGACTGAATATTAAACAGCGCGGAGGAGTATGGAAGTCAACTCTGTCCGGAAATTTTCACGGTGTATTCAAGCTAAGCGAAATGTAGCGATTCGGTAATTATCATTGTACTGGCAACATTCAGAAGTAGCTCAGAACGGACACACCGCAACCTAGGTACAAATATAAACATCGTTTGCAGTAAACGAGACAACCATGTCGGCGTTCTATAATTATTGAACTTGAAGTTCGGCGTAACACGTAGTTCGTATTAAAGACGGCTATTGCTAAATGTGGATTTCCTCTGTTCACCTCTGTTACGGCTCACACAAAGAAAATAGAAAGCGAAAGTATTTGACAGCATTTTTGGGACTACATTCATATTTCTGTGTTAAAACTTTTGTAATAAAAGCTGTACTAATTTTATTGTAAAATTTGCCTAGATTTCATGTGCGTCTCAAAATATTGATTGATGTTATATTTCCTTTGAGCGCTCAGGCATACGGCGATGCCAGGACTCAAACCTGGGTGAACCAGAGAGGATATATAACATTTGCCTAGATTTCACATGTGTCTCAAAATATTGATTAATGTTATATATCCCTAGAGCGCTCAGGCATACGGCGATGCCAGGACTCAAACCTGGGTGAACCAGAGATGATATATGACATTTGCCTAGATTTCACATGCGTCTCAAAATATTGATTGAGCGCTCAGGCATACGGCGATGCCAGGACACATACCTGGGTGAACCAGAGGGGATATATAACATTTGCCTAGATTTCATGTGCGTCTCAAAATATTGGTTGTTTAATATCCAAAATTAATTTTCATCATATTCCTGGGTGACACAGAAAGGATATAGAATGTTACCTTAATGACGAATTAAGCCGAGCAACAGCAACATCCAGATCGTCCTTGTAAACTCTCTGATCAAAAAAACCGCCATTGGTTTCAGTGTTTTACGCTGCAAGCTGAACCGTGGCAGAAACGCCGCATATCTTCGAATTTAGAACAAACCAGTCTCTCAAATCTCTTACCGTAAGCAGCTCAAATCGTCGAATGTCAAAGATAGCCATCGATGCACTCGCGGGAAGAATGACCCAATTTTCCCGCTCTTCTCATATTATGTTTTTATTGAAATCCAACCTCCTAAAATGTCAAAAAGCAATCCAACCCCTCAAAAATGACAGGCCGGCCTCTACAGGAGTTTGTACACAATCTGATAACGTACAAGTATTAATTGTCAAACGCTGCAGCTATGAAACCGCAAACCATATACGATGACGGCTGCTAAGCAGGCCTATGATGTCACTTCATAGCAACCAGACTTTAGGTTTTTTTTAACTTCCGGATCACTCTGGCTCGTTATGCTCTTTAATGAGGCGATCAAATTTGCTGGTACATTTAGCAAGCACGTGAAACTGTTCTAAAGAAGTTGTGGTATTAGACCATTGTGTTCTTTCTGGTAGTGTTTGTAAATGGAGGACGACTTTCTTTCGTGCCCGTCCACGCGCTCCTGCAGGTGCCCACGCGTATAGCGGTCATATCCTGCATCACACAGGTTACATTTAATTTTATAAACTACGCATTGGTTGTTGACAATAGAGGGCTTAGCTTCTTTCACCTTGATATCTTCATTGACCTTCCGACTTACAAATATAGGTTGGATGTGCGGTTCTTACTTTTAAACTTAGATTACTAAGTTGCTGTTTCACAACGTTCGCTGAACTCTGATCTTTAAACGGTAGGATGACTCTAACAATGTTCGTTTTCTCTAGTGACGATGGATAGGGCTGTTGGTCAGATACCTTAGTGTCGATGAACTTTTTGATGGTCGTGTTGATCAAGTGTTGTGGGTATTTAAGCTTACAAAACACTTCTCACACTTCTCTCAGCCGGTCACATTCTTCACCCCCCGTAAGGTTTCTCTTCCATATTTTCAAGACCATTTAAGATTACCACATGCCGTTTTCAGTAGCTATTTATTTATCCTTGATACACATTTTGGTAAAGTTTGGCGATAACTGGTTGCTATGGTAACGAGATATGACGTCAGACGTAACATGTGGTCAAGCCATTTTTTGGTAAAGTTTGGCGATAACTGGTTGCTATGGTAACGAGATATGACGTCAGAAGGAACATGTGGTCAAGCCATTTTTTAATAACAAGAGGCTACACTGGTAGCCTGTACTCATGCGCTTGCATAAGAAAGTTATACAGTTTATTTTAAATGGGTCACGCATCCCTCCCCCCTCAACGAATTTTGCGTGACACACTAAAGAACACGCTAAAACACGTTTTCTGTACTCGCTTTGAATATTTAATTTATCGATTCCCGATCAAATACACACTCGTCTTTTGTTTCCCAAACCGTGACTTCTTTCTGTTACATTTGAAAAGACTACTTTTAAAAGCAATGAAATCAGCAAACGACCGGGCTATTTTTTCAATTTTAGTGAATCTCAATAACAGAATTACGCGACCGTGCACAAAAACTTTTACTCGGTCTAGACTAAAAGTATGACTAATTTTCGAATAAAATACACCAGTTGTATCGGAAATTGCCCTAGAAACTGATTTGGAAATGAAAATTGCAAAACATACACAGACATCTTTGCGTATTAAGCGACGCGTGTGAAGTTAGAACTAAAGGTATAAAATTAAGTCTTGTTTTGTTTACATAATATCAGATGTCATTACGATTGAATTTTAACATGTTTTATAAATATTTCTCCAAAACTAACCAGAACACAAAGAAAAAGTGAATCACAAATTGATATCAACATAAATTCTCACCAAAATTTGTAATTTCTTTTACGGTAAAGTCCCTCGTCTGTTTGAAAATTCTTTAAAACTCTGCTTCTTCGGTTTTGATCGCCCCACACTGATAAAAGCGTATGAATTTCCTTGAAGCAAGATTAGTTGCTAAAAGGTCTCCTTTTTCTCCACTATAGCGGCTTTGGGTATTCCTTAAAGCTTTCTCTTTCCATTTTGAATATTTCAAATGTGAGTTATTAATCCGATGACACGAAACTACGGTTTTAAAAACCAAGCACATGCCGAGCGCGGCAGCCATTTTTGTAGAATGTTGGTGACCCGAGGACCCGGTCACTAAAATATGCGTGCATAAATTTGCATGCAAAATCTTGACACAAAAAATAAAAAAATAATAACAAGAAAAACGAAGCCGGAAACATACCTCATGCGCGCTATGCGCATGAGTAAAAATGCGTGTTTTTTACCAAGGTCGTGTTGTCAACGACAAGTATCTGGTTTCATCCTCAACTCTGATTGGTCCATTAGAACCAAGTCACGCGCTGACAACACGACCGTTGGCGCGCGGTCGGTCACAAGAACATCTGGAAAGCCGAATAGGCGAATTTAAAGCAAAATATTCCGTTCTTTACGAGTCTTTCGACCGCCGAAGCACACGTATGTGGAGTGAAATTTATTGGGCTCTATGGAACTGTTAGTTTTATTGCGATTCGGGACTTTTCCTTTTGAGGAGAGAGCGATTTGTGGAGTGACCTCAGGCCAGCGATCGATGCAGTGGTCTGCCTTTCCTTCTTTTTAGAAGGGGAGACAACGACTTCGAATAACTTCGCTTCAAATTCGGTACAAGACACAAGTAAGCGACACATCTGAGGTAGGTAAACTTTATTTCAAAATAGATAGTTATTTACCCAATTTTATAGAATCCGCGATTTTCCCATACATTTTTCTATATTCAAAAACACATCAAAAAGACGAATTTTGAGCTTGGGAAGCCTGTGAATGCCATTGAATTTTCTCGGAAATTGTGCACTCAGACGAAAGTTGCGAAAGTGAATTTCCATTGGACAGATAAAATATCAAACAAAGAAAACACTGAAGAAAACTAATAAAATTTCACCATGGTTCATATCGGCTGACAAAGAAAGATCCGAAAACACCCTAAAGATCTTAACTCTTGAACGAGGTATCAAAAGACTTAATGAAGAAAGAGAGCCGCCGCATAAACTAAGTAGAAGGAGACATCAGCCGTAAAATTAAAGGCCAATGTTATTCCTCAAAAAGGCGAGTACAAGTATGGATTTTAGGATTTGCTGATTTTATAGTTTGTTCTGCGTTTGTTGTTGGTTTTTTACAAAGCGGCATTTGTGGGTTACCGTGTACCTTCGAGGGTGTCTCCAGTATAACAGCTCTAGCGTCTTAAGATTACACTTAATATACCTAAACCCAGATATCAAATTAAAACTTATAGAGCTGGCTATCTAAATATGGAAACCATTTGGTAATAAAATCAATTGTCGAATTTTTTACGACGTCCAAATTCGAACGTCCGAATCAGCTTTAAAACGCTATAACTCAAAGCGATTATTGTATTTTGCTAGTTTGATTTGTTCTCGGGTTTCCGGACTCGAAGCGCTAAAAAAAAAACGTGTCGGCGATTTCCCATATTCAATTGCAGTGAAAAGTTACAGAATATTTTCGAAAAAGGGAGAAAAAAATTGGAGTGATCGCACGCAAATGGCTCTTGACGAAAAAGTTTTCGGAAATAAGAAATTCGCCGACAAAATTTTGTTGATTATATGTTAGCGTAGCTTCTGTCCAAATTTGAGGAAAATCGAACAAATTCCCTTTGAGTTGTAGCTTTTTTAAGTGTCCCCTGCAAGCGAAAAATTAACTTTGAGAAAACGGCGCTTAGAAAAACATATCGCTTAATAAACAAACTCCGCCCACAAAAGTTATACCATCATTTCTCTGTCAATTTTCACTATTTTTCGATAATTTTATTTGGATGAAAGTTCATTCTGTAAACTTTATTTTGACGCCAAAAAAATTTTCAATTTTCGATCTGAAGGTACACGCCCCCCCCCCCCCCCCCCCCCCCCCCCCCCCCCTCCTCCCACCCCAAAGAATGAATAGGGTTAAATAAGCTCACAACACACAAAACAAAAATAATTGGAATGGAGCGCTATAGACAAAAAGAAAAAGACTTCATTAAGTCTTTATAATTATGACAATGGTCAACGTTTACGCGCTCGCCCTTAAAATTCGGGATCACAATTATTGCATTAAACGTTATTGCATGAAGCCACAGCGATAGCGGAATTACAGAACATCAAAACAATTTCCTTTAGCGAGGAACGTTAAAATTAGTAAAAATGGAGCACATGTTGCTTGGATCTTGAAACAGGATGACAAATTGCTAGATCAGCACAGTTGTGTTAAGTAATATATCGTTCCTCGCTAAATACTCCAGGCATTTGTAATCGGACCCGCTACTACCTGCAACAAAATTTAGCTTTCTCGTCATAAACCAGTTGGAAATAACCTACTGATGAATATACTTAAAAGTCCCTAAAGAGTCACGTGTGCGAACACCTCCAAATACGATCAACGTTAAAGTCGCTCTCTGCTGCAACATTAAAACGAGACTATAAATCCCTAAGGCGCTTTTATATTGGTATAAATCTAGCCAATTTCATCAAAACTAAGAACATACTCGTAATACAATGATTCCAGGCCCTAATCTGGAAAAAATGTTCCCATAAAATAGTAACTTAGTAAAATGTTGAGTTATTCAAAGTTTACATTGGCCGAGACATTACCGTTTAATAGTTACATTAACAAAACAACCCTATCTTCTCGCTAGAGAGTCATATTTGTATTCTACTATACATATGCTATACAAGTTATTCTTCCGAATCTTCACTTTCGTAGTCCAGGGCATTAGGAGAGTTAGTGCACGCAGACCCTTTGCACTGGCCGCAGGCTGGAGAACACTGCATACCATTCTTGCGACAGATGCACCTCATAGTTCTGCAGTCAGACAAACAGCTGCATCGGATTAACTGAAGAAGCGAGTCTGGGGCAGGCGGCAAATCCGTCGCAACAAGAAATAATTGATCACCAGTGACTTTCCATTCCCAGACCTCTATCAAGTCTATCAACATTCCTGTATCCTCTCCCTGCCATTGCTTTACTTGTAGATAGACCGACAGGCTGCGAAATCGAGCCGCTGATGCACTTGGGGGGAGTTGTTGGGTCTGTATATGAGATGTCTTCGTTGCAAGTTTCGCTGATACCTGAGAGCGACCAACCCCTGGCTTACCACCGAAAAGTGACACGAGTGCCTTTTCCCCTGCAGCAACAACGTCAGATACAGCTTAATGACAGCTAAATACGTTAGCTTGCTCTCTGAAGTATGGTACATTCTCAAATTTCGTCAGCGCCGTTGCCTTGCCAACTTCATACAGGCGCGAAGTGGTGTCACATCCGGTTACGGCGTGAAGAAACAGACGATTTCTGCAAATTCCCTACCCAGCTGATCTTAAAAAAAATATCTTCATATGCCAAACTCGTGCACCTCTCGCTTTTGCCTTTGGCTCTGCTCTAAATTAGAGATCACAGCCATCTTCAGAAGAATAATAGCATAAGAGGACCAGCAAATCTCTGCCATCCGCTACAAGAATCATGTTCTTCGTTTGGGCAGACTCTGCATCAGTTTCACTGTTAGTAGATCGGCGTCACCATCGACGTGGTGTGTCATGCAGCCTGCATTATGTAGAATGGGGTTAGTTTCTAGAGTAGTGCTGCGTCGGTGGGGGATGAAACACGAGAATTTAGTTTCATCGACTGAGTGGCCAATTTACCTTATCGACTCAGTCGATAAAACTAAATTCTCGTGCATTATGTAGAGCCTGACTCAGCATCATCAGAAAGCATTGCTTGTTCTTGGGGTTCGAGATAAAGTTATCTTTCTTCAGCGTGACAGACATGCTTTCTGTAAAGGAGACGGTGGCAGCAATCTTCCCTGATGCGCGCTTCTGCTGTGTCACTCTTGCTCTTCTGTATTTTGAACGCACGAAACTGCAATACAAGTCGCACACTTCCGGTGGAGAAGGGAACCTCCATCCAACACATATGGGACATTCTTTTCAGGCTGCGTCTTGGCCTCTGGTGAAAGCTAAGCCCACAGTGCATCCACTAGCGCTGGCTTTTGCGGCTGCTTTAGCGTATGGAGAGACGAAAAGAGATGTGGGATAAGTGCAGAGCCCGTATCGAAATAATTTCTCAAGTTGGGAGTTTAATCACAGACCATGATCAGTCGCTGACACAAAAGTTGAGGGTCGACTTGTACGTTATCATTGTTAATCTTCACAGAGGACTTCAATGCCATAGTGACTGCCTGGGCACTTCGTTTAAAATAGTAGTCTGTGGCGCACTTCCCATTCATTGACGTCAGAATCTTCTGACGTCAATGACTTCTGACGTCTTAAAGGAACTTTTCAATGTGAAAAATTCTAAACAGCAAACTTATCTTCATCTAGCAGCAAATTATGATAATCTCGTTTCGTACAATGACGTAAAGAATATCTTTCTCAACCGAAAAGAGACACTCGAAATGGAAACATCTTTAGATGTGAATAATCACATCATTTACAACGTGAAGAAACTAGAATATGATGACCAAGCAGTAAATAAAAAAAAATATGTGGACGATGGATTATCACTAAAAAACCGACAATTCTAAATTTAGAGATCTTGAAAGAGAAGTTCCTTTAAAAGCTGATAAAACTTATGTTGATAGTGAAATAACAAATGTTGATAATAACATAACTAAAACAGAAGATAGAATAAAAAAATATGTCGATGAATCTCACATTTCAATCTCAACAAATTTGAAGATGAATTTAGGTATTTAATGGATGACGCTGATGGACGTTCATCAGAAAGTAATGTGAGAGTCCGCATGCATTTAATAAAAAAGTTTACAGTCTTTTAGTAGGTAAAGATGTACAAAATAACAACGCTTCAAGAATTGGCCGTTTAAATTTGTACAAATTACCAGAAGGTGAACATATCATTTGTATTGAATTTATTCCTGTTACAATGAATAATGTCAGCGTTGATGTAGAATCAACAAGTCTCAACATTAATAAACAATCAACAAAACGTTTTACGGATTACACTAGAAGTATTATTGATATGCATAAATGGCATACATTATGGTTGATTTAAAATGTGGTGGTTCACCAACAGCAGCAGATCAAGGTCAAGCATACCTTATTATTAATCGAATAAAAGGCAACCATTTAGATGGTGATAGTAGTGTGTATGATTTTCCTATATATTTGTGAAAATGGGGAATTTGTCATGCAATCGGATTTGAATATGAACAATCACGCTATTATCAATTCACTAAGTCTGAAATCGTTATTTATTGTCAGTGGCGTATACAAGAAAACTTCAAGTTAAACATTTGCTTTATTTTCAGGAGAACAAGAAGTTTTGGTTCCTGTTAATTGTATGATTGTAAAATGTTGCACTGAAATCGACGATACGCTCCAAACATACCCTCCTATTTTTGTGAAGATAAACAACGCTATAAAAAGGGGGCGGGTGGTAAAAGCCAATCGCACAATACGAATGTCGTTTTGTTGGAGGGCAATTTATTTCGTGTGGGAGTACTAAGTACTCAGGCTACAGTCCCATCAATCAATAAATGTTTGGTGAGTGTATTGCTTGAGACGATGTAAATATACCCAGTGTAAAATGCTGAATTTTATTATACGGGTCGTACAATAAAAGCGAAGCTTTATGAAACTCTTCCGAATAGGCCATTTGCACGA